>CM072820.1:17738166-18317672 GCA_036937905.1 Salvia rosmarinus
TACATCCACTATCCATTCATATATTCATTTATTATCTATATGGCCTATTTTTTTACATCCATTTATTTTACACTCATTACAATTTATTAAAACTCATGCCACCAAAATCAAGGAACGATTTTGATGAACGAAAGGAGTAATATTTATACTAGTTTGTGATAATTAAAGTCAAAGTTTAATAATTATTTTCAGGTGTAGACTTTTTAAATCCATATTTAATTGAAAGTAAACATCTAACATTTGCACAAATCAATTGTCATAAAGAAAAGGAAATTGCGTCATTGGTTCCAATGAGGGCATCGTCGTCCTATGTGGTCCAAGTCTATCTTATCTGCCTTAAATCCAATTTCGCATCTAATTCGGTCCAACTTGGAGATAAATTTGAATTTTTGAAACGTAAACCGTCAAATTTTAAAAGTTGGCATATAAAAGAAAGATAATTATTCTAAAAAACTTAGGTACCTAAATGTCGAACATTCGAAAGTTAAAACACTAAAGTAGATGCATTATAAGGTGCTTGCAACCGATGGAATATCAATTCAAAATCTTCAACTATGCATCAATAAGCGAGCTTTGCATTGTGTTGTTTGCTTCTCTAATATAACTTGTAGATTTTTTGGTATAAATTAATCGGATTTAATTGAATACACACTTTTAAATAGTAACTGTATATTTATTGTTAAGAAAAACATCCAAATTCGGAATTCAAAATTTTGAAGAGGTAAAGCCACAAGACACATAAATATCTATATTTGCGAACTTGGAGTGGAGATTGGAGTTTTTGGAAATAGTAAATTGCAACCTGAATTTCGCTTTAAAAATATATAAATATATGCTCTTTGATAGGTAATAAATACTATCTATATAACTCATCCTAAATAAAGTACACGTGGCCTTACTACGTGTATCGTACCCGACGTAGGAAGGCTAAATCAGCAAAATTATTAGGAAAAATCAGCACATGAAACTGGGCCGAAAATCCTATATGCATAAAGCCCAGACCCCAGTTTCTGACATCAAGGCGGCATCGTATCTGACCGAATGTGGTCAACGAAAGGAGTCATGTCTCTGAAGGAGATCTTGTTCTTATTGATAGAGATCTGTCGCAAGTCTCGGGGGATATAGAGGTATCCTATTCCTAAAAGTATCCGGATTGATTCAGGACAATGTCGTCCCCATATCTATAAATACATCCGCCAGGAAGGTATCAGGTACGCAATCTTAAGATATCAATAAACCTTAAACATAATAAATTACTGACTTGAGCATCGGAGTGTCTACCCGGAGGCCTCCCTCCGGCTCTATTTTGCAGTCAAGCCGATCCACATCGCCGCCCGATCATCCCATGTGGCGCTCCAACTCTCCGTTCGATAAACGATTGTTCTATCTCCATTGAGATGTATGCGTATTTCATAATTATTTATTAGATTTATTAAGTTGAATCTATCACTTAAATTTTCTCTGTTTTTTCTTCAGCAGTTATAAGTGTTGCTGTTTCTCAAGCTATTCAATCTTTCTATTGCGTCGAAAGTAGAGTTTATCTTGCGTTATTGTACCGTGAGAATAAAATGTGCATGTATACGCGGCCATTCGATGATGTCTTAGTTTTAAAGTAATTTCTCGGTACAAGCAAAGTCTATGTAAACTCTCTCATTTGATACAAGCAACGTCTATATGTACATTTCTCAAAATAAGCTTATAAACTCCTTAAAATTAACAACATTATTTAGGAGTTTATAAGCTTTTGAGAAATATTCAACAAAATAAGCTTATAAACTTATAAGTCGTGAAAATAAGCTTTAACAATTTATAAGCTCCCTAAAAACAAGTTCTTCAAACCCATTTTTTTACGATTAGTTTACAAAAATAAATAACATTACTATAATTTTTATTTCCAACATTTATCCTTACAATTTCATCTCTTTTCATTTTTCTCTTTCTAATTAAGATTCTCTTGTTGGATTTCTATACTGAAAGCAGTTTGGTTGAGCTTGTATACAATGTTTCCTGTTACCACTATTACAATCTTCTATCTGAATTGTTTACTTGATTGCATATGTATGTCCCTTTATCTCATATATAAGTTAGATCATACAGTGTGTTGTAGATCACAGAAGTCTGTATGATTGGTCAAGCTTAATGAGATATAAAAAGTATCACAGCTGAGACAACTTGAGGACGAGTTGTCGGTATAGTCATGTGTAGATAAGAAGTGACTTGACTTGGATGCTTGTCTATGCTTTGATGCGTCTCGACGTATTGATGGATCACAGTGAGATAAGTTCTTCTATCTGACCGTCGTGAAGAACCTAGATCTCGGCGATTTACGTTGATCTAAACCTCGATAAGGTATTAGGTGAGTATGAGTTGCTGACCATCACTTTGACTTGCTATGGGTGAGGGTTACATGAGATAACCCAAGATTCTCTGCATCTTGGGTGGTGGCGGTGCTTGTATGTCATGCTAGTTACCTGTGTCGAGTCACCGTATCCGTTTAGGATGATGACGTCCCCTTAAGGAGCTCAAAAAGTTTATTGTACTAAACCCTGCAGGTTGAGTTATCTCAAGTACAATAATAAGGTTGAGTGGTACTACTTAAGGAATTAAATATATTAATTATTTTAAGCGATCGAGCATCGTAAATAATTGATGGACGTCTGATATCTTAAATACGGGATTCGTGAAGTCTAAGTGCAAGCCCGACTCAACTTCGTAATAAAGGGTAAGTCGACATTTATTCTCTAGTGGCATGAATAAATGTTTATGAATTAATTTATGTTCTGGTGAACATAAGATAATTAATTTATTTGAGACTCATCTTTATTCCTTGCATTTGATCCCTGGGTTGGCCCATCCAGGCCTGGAGCTAAGGTGAAAATCGCCCATCTCTCTCTCAGTTCTACTGGGACTCTAACTTGATCCTCTCTATCCTAAAGGATATTATTATATTTATTAGATATGCATAGATCCTATCTAGATAGGATTTAGGAGTGCATTATAAATATAAGGTGAGAGAGAAAATCAAGGTTAATCCTCAAGCATTATTTTCGAGAATTACTATATACACATAGTGAGAATTTTCGAAAATTAAGTGAGAAGAAAGAGACGATTTTCTATAGCATTCTCCATAGATTGTCCTCACTCGACATTGGAGTTTAGGCAATTGGGATACAGTCCAGAAGATCAAAAAGCACGAGTCTTGATCCATTCTACCCCGACAGATTCGCAGGTAAACACGAGAAACCCCTACGTGTTGCAATTAATTATATAAGTGCATGCTAGGAATATAATCAATGTATGGTGAATTAAACATCCAAGATAGATCATCGGGAGAGGGTTAAAATCAGATTTCCCTACATCTCTCTCTAACTCATGATCGTGTCCCTAGCTTATAAGCTGAATTATTCAAATAATTCGACAAATGATAAATTCTTGAGATATTACATATTACAAATTCTTGAAACACCATATAAATTATTGGAACTTATAAATTCTATAAAATAAGCTTATCCAACCATTCTTGAATGTACACTTAAATAATTTTTTACTCATTGTTGGAGGTTAGGGATAGGGTAGGCTTAAGCGCCAAAACCAATTTATTTTTACTTGATTGATTATTTTTTCTCTACAATTATTTATAAGATTCGAATAATAGTTTCTCAATGAGTTTTTTTGCATCTACCACTGCTATTACCCCTTTATATATAGCATGTGACCTCCTCATAATTTGAGACACTTCTAAAGTGTTTATGATAACCTCTTTTAGGTAAGAGCTTAGAGTGGTGGAGGCCTATATTGATACAGAGTAGGGGTGAGATTCGGTTCGATTTCGGTTATTCGAAACCGAAATTTCAGTTAATCAAAACCGAAATTTCAGTTAACCGAAACCGAAATCGACAAAATTAGCTAACCGAAACCGATATCGATCGGTTAATTGGTTAACCGATTCGGTTAGTCGGTTCGGTTAGCAGTTAACCGAAATTAATATTAAAATTTTAAAAAAAATAAAAAAAAGCAAAAATTAACCGAAAATGACCGAGATTATTTTAAATATTGCCAAAAATATGATATTAAATTAAATATTTGTTACTTAATAATTAATTAATTAATTAAATATATATATATATATTAATTAATTTCGATTAATCGGGTATAACCGTCGGTTAATCGGTTATACCCGATAACCGAAATACACTTGAAGTGGTTAACCGATACCCGAACCGAAACCGAAATCGAAAAAATCTATTATCGGTTAACCGATAACCGATTTTTTCGGTTTCGTTTCTCGGTTAACCGAAAACCAATACCCGTTTAATCACCCCTATACAGAAGTGCAACAATTTTTTGTCGAACAATTACTTGGCATTCATACATGAGGTGGTTTCTTGTACATCCATCCGTATATACGTACTTTGATACTTTTTTTCAGTATAAATGATATTTTTCTTTAATAGAAATAATACTTTCCAAATTATAGGATTAAAAAAATGATACTTTTATTTAATGTAAATGATACTTTTCTTAACAACAAATGATATTTTTGTCCATCCGTACCGTGCGGACGGATGAACAAGACTTTTTGTGTTCATACATATTTTTCAAAATGGTTAATGCAAGTTGTTAAATTAAGTTGCTCATTACATCCTTCATCTAAGCTTTCAACATTCAATATTCTACACCGAATATGTGATATTACTTTAGTAATAATTCTACTTCGGCAACTTGAATAAATCACTTTAACAAAACAATGATAATGTCAATTAATTGCTAATGAGGTTTGTTGTGTTGCCACGTCTCAATTAGGTTCCCCTAATATTATGTGGACCTAGGTATTATAGAACTCAAGGGTCTTCAACTATATTCCATTGATTATAGACAAAAACTTGGGTGAGCTTCGTCTCATCGTGAGCTCACCCTTGTTTTTTCTTAAAATAATTATATATTAATTATGATGAGTAAGGATGGTTAGATTTTATTAATTTATAATTGAATTTATTAATTTTAATTTATTAATTCAAAGTTAGAATTTATTAATTCATAATTAAAGTTTATTAATTCACCATTAGAACTTATTATTTCATAATTAGAGTTTATTAATTCAAAATTATGGTTTATTATTCAAATTAGGGTTTATTAATTCAAAATTAGAGTTTATTAATTCCAATTAGGGTTTATTAATTCCACTTAGGGTTTATTAATTTTCGATTATGATTTATTAATTCACAATTAGGGATTATAAATTCACAATTATGATTTATTAATTCTGATTAGGCTTTATTAATTCAAAATTAAGATTTATTAATTCACGATTAGGGTTTATTAATTCATAATTATGATTTATTAATTTGTCAGATTTTGATTGCGCTGACATTTTTTTTTTCTTGAATGTATTAGTAAAAGAGATGTGTGTTGCTCATAGGGTTGTAAACAAACCAAACCGTTCGTGAGCTACTCAGAGATCGGCTCGAAAAAAGCTCGTTTGAAATTCGATCGTTTTATAAACGAGTGAACTCGAGCCTCGAATCGAGCTCGATAAGTTTATCGAGCCGAACTCGAGCTTATAGATGTTCGGCTCGTATGCTCGCGAATATATTTGGCTCGAACTCAAACGAGCCAGTTCGCGAACATGTTCGTAAACCCTGATTTGAACATGTTCGCGAACTCTTATTCGAACATGTTCACGAACTCTGATTCGAACATGTTTGCGAACTCTGATTCGAACATGTTCGCGAACCTTAATTCGAACATGTTCACGAACGTATAAAACAATAGATTATTCATAAATATTTAAATAATTAAAATGAATAATAAATTATAAAATATATGTTAATTATAATTATTTAGCAACAAATAAGCTTATAGATGAAGTATTGATAATAAATTATTTATATATTTAAATAATTAAAATAAATAATAAAATTATAAAATATATATTTTAGTATAAATTTCATCTAACTTATATAACTAATTAACTAATTAACATATTTATACTAGTATAATATTTTGAAAAGTAAATGTAATTGAATGATATTGAATAGTATATTCAGTTTATTTAGTGTGTATATATATATATATATTTTAATCAAACCTTAATATATATTTTCATGTGTATTATAAATAAAATCATTAAATGAACAATTAATTAATATAATGAGATATTGATTTGGAAAACTAAAAATAATTACATGATTTATTAATTAAGTTATCTTATGAACAAAAATATCGATTTAGATAATTATAAATATAAGTATACAAGTATACTTAAGTTACATTGTTATATTTGTATCTCTATAATTATAATTCTAATAAATAAATTACAAATAACTTACATAACTAATTGACTATGAGATAAATATAATAATAATTCATAATTCTAATATAAAGTTTATCTACCATTATAGCTAAGTAACTATGAGACAATTATAATTTATAACTCATAAGTAGATTTTGAAAAGTAAATGTAATAGAATGATACTGAATAGAATCAAATGAAATATTGAGTTGGAAAACTAAAAAAAATAACATGATTTACTAAGTTATCTTATGAACAAAAATATCAATATAGAACATTATAATGTATAAATATACAAGTATAAATTACGTACTTATATTTATATCTCTATAGTTGTAATTCTAAAATAAATAACATCCGACTTACATAATTAATTTATATGAGATAAATATAATAATAATAATTCGTATGTAGATGAATGGAGTAGATGTATTCGAATGATATTAAATAGTATATTAATTATATATATTGTATAGTTTATATCCAAAACTAGCTAGAATCAGATATCTTTTTCTGATATGAATCTCATCCAAAATTAACTAGCTAGAATTAGACATCTTTTTCTTTTGCTAGTTGTGAAAATTTTATTTGGTAATGAATCTTGTGAAACTTCTTATCGTAATTGTTGTTTGATTATGACTGATTAATAGACTATGCATCATTTGAATTAATGGAATCATGGAGTGAATTATGTTAAAATAGTGTTTTTAAGCTGAGTCGAGCTTGAATTCGAGTTCAATCTCGAACTCGAACTCGAATAACATTATCAAACGGAATTCGAACTCGAGCTCGAATAACACATTATCAAACCGAATTCGAACTCGAGTTAGAATATGTCTCATAAACGAGTAGTTATCGAATCGAATTCGAGCTGCTCGCGAGCTCAAATTTTTTATAATGAACCGAGCCCGAACTCGATTTAAAGCTCGAATTCGAACTCGAGCCGAATAAAATTTTAACAAGCCGAGCTCGAGCTTGATAGTGTTCGGCTCGGCTTGGCTCGGTTCGTATACAACCCTAGTTGCTCCACATGATTAATAGAATTTTGATAAAATTAATATTATTCATAACATTAAAAAATTATGAAATATTATACAAATGGCACATATGAAGTATTAGCTAAGTACATATCTGATTAAACTAAAATAGTGCTATCTTTTTCCGGTAAATTGAACATATTTTATCAGTTTTGATCGATATTTTAACTTTAAAAAGTTGAAGCATCAATTTTATTATTTAACAAATGTATTGTAATTGCAATTAATTATATTTTGATTAAAAATAATATTGTAGTTGGACAGTTGGGATGATAAACTATCAAAAACAAATATGATTGGGTTGGAATGAATATTAGTGATATGGAAGAAAGAAAAATTAATTAAATATTAAAAAATTATATAATTGAATGATTGGGTTGGTTGCTGTTAAATATAGTTGAAATGTAATAAAAAATGAAAGCAGTTAATATTTGAGTACATTATTTGATAATTTAGCATAATATTAATAAAAAGTAGAAATTACAATTTTCGAATCATTTGATGTGATTTTTCTTCACAGAAAAGCAACGAAAATAGCCGTTGACATTAAACTTTTGGCCGCGCCGTCACTACAGTACAACTTGGAGAGACGGAATTCCCTCTCTCTCTCTCACACATACACACTCTGCCGCGGCTTCTTCTCATTGGTTGTTGAGCCCTTTGTCCAAATTTTTCATATCATTACATTTCCTCCAATAGAAATTCAGAGGAAAAGAAAAAGTTACATTTTCAAATCGAAAGAGATATTATTATATTATAGCAGCTACAGTTGCACTTTTCAATTTATTTCCCTCATACTTTGGGATGATGATGGGTACTGGATCTGAATCGGATTGGTTGGCCAGATTCGATTCGATTTTTTATTTTAGTGCGGATCCGATCAGGATCCATCAATCCAAAAAATTAGATCCAGATCCATAAAATCCATTAGGTCCGCGGTGCTGGCACGGATCCATATGTTTTCGCTTCTAAAATAAATTCTAAATCAACTATAATTCACAAGAATAATGTAATAATCTAAATACACATTAATACTATAATAATTATTTAGAATTTCTATAATTATCACTATATTAGAAGATGTTAGTTATAAATTTACTATAAAGTAGGAAAAACAAACAATTCGATCGTTGGTGGTGTAAGTGACGCGACCAGCCGTGAATGCCGATTAATAAATAATTAAGAGATTTGAAATGAAATTATGAATATATTTATTTTGGGAGAATTTGAAAAAAAAAATTGAAGAGTTTTAAACTGGGGTTAGGTATTTAATTATAATAAAATATATATATATATATATATATATATATATAAATTAAATGGATCTGCGGATTGGATCCTGATCGGATCCGGTCTCAAAAATTAAATCCGGATCTGATCCGAAATATGGGAATAGAATCCAGATCCGGTCAGATCCATCGGATCCAATTTTTTGAGGATCCAAATCTTGAAAAATAGATCTGAATCCACGTATCTGGATCGAGTCCGGGATCCATTGCCATCTCTACTCATAGTTGAAACCTACTTCAGATTTTCTGTTCATTCCGAAGTCATGGTTTCTTGGTAATCAAATTGTCCAAATGTTAAACCCCAAAACGGAATAAATTCCAAAATTCTGTAAATGGGGAACGCTCTTAGATTCCTGTGCGCCAAATGCTGTGAACCTTCGCCAGAATCCGATTCCGTCGGCCACCACGGCGTCACAGCCGAGACCGTCGGAGTCTCCGCCCTCGCCCAAGATCTCTACAACTTCGAAATCACCAACCAGGTAACCTCAGTTCGCAATTAAATTCAACTTCTCTTTTGTTCCCGAGAGAGAGATGTATATAATAATTTTTGGTGTTTTTCTATTTTAGGTTCCCCGAGAACTCATCAAGCATGTTGTCTCGTCCAAAAAAGCTCAATCCAACTGGTAAATCACTTGATCTATTTGTTTCATTTATGTATTTCTTTCGGAATTGAGTGATATTTGTAGACTCTCACTTTGAATAACACGATCTCGATGAAAATCGAAGGTATAAGAAGCTAGCCGTAGCGTGGAGAGAGACAAAACCTCCCCCTAAATCGGCTGAAGAAGCTTCTAGGCTCGTAATTCAGACTTTGAAGCGACATCAGAAGGCGGACGTCGAGGTTTCTAATACAATTAGCTTCATACCTGCTGCAATACTGAGTAGAACAATGTGGATTTTTGTAATCTTGATTACTTTGCTTTTAAAGGGTTTGTTAGCTTTCTATGGCCTTCCTCTGCCCCATTCGTTGGTCGAGCTCACCACCGGGGCTCCTCCATCGCAGCCTCAAGGTCTCAAGTTCGAACTACACACTATTCCTGTAAGAGAAGAAAAAAGAAAAAAATGGAGTCTTTCAACCTTTATTCCAAGTCTGAATCGTTAGAGTTTCTGATTAAATATGCAATCAGTGTGTGTAGGTAGATCCCAAGGCTGTGGCAGATGGCGACACAATAACAGTATATGTAAGCGTTGCAGACTCTAGGGAGTCCGCGAATGTTCCTAGACAAGTCCAAGTTGCGGCTGTTGAAAGAGCGAAGGCTCGTGCGCAGAAGAATTATGACCACGCCGATGAACTTCACAAGCATATCATTGATGCAGGATACAGGTTGGATGATATGTGTCGTATGATCTCTTGCAGCTCTTGTTGAACTTAGGATCATCGGTGCTGATTAGGTTTTCTTTGCAGGGTGATAAACCTTCAAAATGAGGAGGTTCTTGCCAGAAAATACAGAATAAGATTAAGGTAGCAACTGATTTCTTGAATGCATTTGATGATAATTGAGATTGTGATATTGATGGGGAATGATGTAGGAGTATTTGATTTAGGGAAAATACATAATTTTAACCTAATAAATTGACTTTGTGACAATTTTAGCCTAATAAATCAATAATACATTAATCAAGCCTAATGAATTGATTTGTGTAATAATTTTAGCCCGTAAGTGACTTTTCGGCGTTGAAAAGCACAATTGTCACTAAAAATAAAATATAGTGCGTAAGTCATTTCCAACGATGATTCTGTCAGTATCGGTGCCGATTGTGTTTTTTGGTGTCAAAAATCACTTATGGGTTAAATTTATCTCGAAATCAATTCATTAAGCTTGATTAAGGTATTATTGATTTATCAGGTTAAAATTATCACAAAATCAATTTATTATGCTCAAATTGTGTATTTTCCCTTTGATTTATTAGTTTATTTTAATTATTAGGCCTTTTATTTATTTGTCTTTTGTTTAAATTCACGGGCTTTGCCTGTGTAGTTAGTCTATATATAGGAGATTTATTTATGTATTATGTAGTTGGATTTGATAAATAAAAGTTTGGGGTTTGTTCTCCCTTCTATCGTATTCTTCCGACATTCATTTTGAATCAACGAGATTTCACTTTTATTTACTTTTGCTTTTGGTATTCTTTATATCAACCAAGGTATTCATTTATTTGTTTCACACTACTACTGCATCATATATACATTTATATTGGAACGTACTTAAAACAGGGGAATTGATGCACCGGAGGGCGAAATGCCGTTCGGGCAAGAAGCAAAAAAAGAACTGGTTAAAATTGTTCAGAACAAGTGTTTAAGAGTTCTGGTGTTCGATGAAGATCGTTATGGTAGGTGTGTAGGAGATATATATTGCAACGGTATCTTCGTGCAGGTAGTGTGATTGTGAATTTTCCTCCTATAACCAATCAAATGATCAATCTCTGATTAACATCTGAATTTAAAGAAGTGAAGTCTTGGATTTTGATATCTGCGCGTAGGAATCGATGCTTAAGAAGGGGCTAGCATGGCACTATAAAGCTTATGATCGACGTCCGGAACTGGATAAGGTTATTATCCCATTGTACCTTAACCTACTTGTCTGATTTTTTTGGACAAGCTTTATATTTTGAAATGCATTGTGTTGTATGTGTAGTGGGAGAAAGAGGCTCGTGCAAAACGGGTGGGTTTATGGTCGTCTCCGAATCCTGAGATGCCGTGGGAGTGGAGAAAGGACAGGCGTGAAGGCAGATAGATGACCATTTTGTTGCAATTTGATCCAAGGATCAGAATGTGATTATGTCGTATTTAAGGAAATGGCATGGGAAAATATTTAATTCTTGTAACTTATTAAGACTAATCTTTCTTTTTTGTGTGCAAGCTGTCTATATAGCTTTGTAATTATGCTCATACGCTCACTCATTTTCAAGATCGAAAAGACACGAGGCTAAGAGTGCTTGTAGATCAATCAAGTGGTGTTTCGCAATCTCTCTCTGCTTGTGTTTTCCTTCCGTTTCCTCTTTTTGCTATTTCGGCTTCCAAGTGTTAGACATGGCAGTAGATCTTGGACTCGATCCAGATCTACAGATCTAGATTCATTTTTTAGGATCTCGATCATTAAAAAATAGGATCTGACGGATCTGGATCGGATCTGGGTCATTCATTTAAAATCATGATCTGGATTTGGATATGGATTTCTAAGATCCAGATCCGATCCAAATATGTCAATCACATTAGAAAATTGTATCTTAAATTGAAAATAAAATGTATATATTTTAGATATGAGTGGTCTATTTGTTAAGAAATGTGTGCTACAAAAATAAATTTATAATTGACATTTTCTTATATAGTGATGATTGTAAAAATTTTAAACAATTATTATAATGTAATTGTATATTTAGATTATTATTATGGTGTTACTCTTTTGCATATTTTTGTTGTGTTTTTCTTGAGTCATTTTGTTAACTTGATGCATATTTTCATAATTTTGGGATATCTTTCTATGGAATCAAGTTAATTTTCAGTTTTTACAGGTTTTGAGCGTGTTTGAAATATTTGAAGACAAAAAAGTGCACATGGGTGCAACATTGTTGGGGAGACAGAGAGCACACCCCAGGTCGGACTCGGCGAAGCCGACGCTACGTGGATCACGCGGAGCTGGACAGAGAGAGAGGGCCAGCGCCGGACACGCCGAGGCCGATGCTGGGCCATGATGAAATCGAGCGACCAAGGAGTGCACCCCAGCGTCAGACGGAGCGAAACCAGCGCTGGGCATGATTTGTCGTGCGCGTCCAGGGAGAACACCCAGTGTCGGACGGAGTGAAACTGATGCTGGACGTAGGGGTGAGCAAAATACCTAAAATCCGAATATCCGATTCGAACCAAACCGAAATTTAAAATTCGGATCGGATTTTTCGGATTTTCGATTCGGATTGACATTTTTCAAAATTTTGGATTTTCGGATCGGATTGGATTTTTTTAATCCGAAAAAATCCGAATTATATATAATTTATATATAATAATAATATTTTATTTAAATATTTTTAAATCTAATATAAATATATATAAGAATTAACAAAAAATGGTTTCGAATTTTTGAATTTTTCATAATTTCAGAATTTTCGGTTCGATTCGGATATTTTTATAAAATTTTTGGATTTTCGGATATTCGGTTCGGATCGGATTATTTTTCTTTCAATATTCGGATTTTTGGATCGATTCGGATTAGGCAAAAATCCGAACCGAAATCCGAATACTCACCCCTAGCTGGACGTGCCATTTTTCTCGAGAAATAGAGGAGAGCCCAACGGGTGCTGGGCTCAAAACTGGCGTTGAGCAGGGCGGTGGACGCTGTTCGTGAAATGACCTTACACCTTTAAATAAGATTTTTCTCTCATTTTGCACACATTCTTGATTCTACACACACATTCACAAACTCTAGCTTATTTTCTCTCAAATTCTTAGAAAATATTGATTTCACTACATTTACTCTTCTAACAACATTGGATTACAGATTCATAATTAAAATTAATAAGAATTCTTCTATTTCTCTTTAGTTTTTAGGATGAATGATTCTCGTCCATTGATGAGTATGAATCGTTGGATTATGTTGATGAACTAATTCTCCATCTAGGGTTTGTCGGAATCAAATCGTGTATTGATGAATTGCATATCGTATTGAGCATATTTATCGGATTGAATTTGTTTTACTTGCGATTAAATGAATTAATCACTTGTTTAATTATTCTTGGATGTTGATTAAGGTTGATAGATTATTCAATATTGAATTTATGATTTAATCGGAGTGAATCTTACCGAAAACAAGTGATTCATTGTTGGGATTGAATAATTGATTAATTGAATATATATTCGGGAGCAAGAGCTTAGATTGAGTTTTGAATAATATAATTATTTAATTGTTATTATGCATGATGATATGTGATTAATAGATAACGATGAGAGAACTCCAACTAGTCCTTAAATCCATTCAATTTATTTGTGTTTGCCTATGCATCAGCTTTCATCTTTATTTGTCTTATATTATGCTTTTCAAAGTCTTTGTGACAAAACCCTCATCATGTTAGAACATAAAATTTTCTTTATTGTTTAGTTTTATACGAAATACAAAACCCTACAAGTCTTCCTCGAGAAATACAACTTGGATTGATCTTACCACACTACACAAGCTCCGTACTATTGTGAAAATCTAGAGATATAATTTAGGTTGAACAATTATTTTGAATTATAGTTGATTTATGATTTATTTTAAAAAAGAAAACATGGATCTAGAACTTTTCTGTAGATCTTATGAATCTGAATTTGGATCTAATTGTTTTGAACTCGGATCGAATCCGGATCCAGATAAAAAATTCTAATCTAGATCTGGATCTAACAAGATCCGGTCAAAATCCAATCCATTGCCATCCCTACCAAGTACTTATCTGTAAAAGTACAAAATCAGATCATCTCCAGCAAATCAACAGGAGATTTTCACTATTTTTAATTGCCAGAAAAAGAGGGTGCACCTGAAAAAGTTTCCATCCAAACGAAGCAAGATTGACTACTTATGTTATGTGGGCAACTTCTAATCTCTGTTTTCGACAATCTCTATTATATGTAGTTTCTTTACAAGACAATTGACCATAGTTAAATTAAAATCCACCAAATATAACCTGAACCAATGGTTTCCGATAGTAACAGGAACCCTTAAATATACAGCATTTAACCAAACTCAGAAAAAATGGAAGACACAAAGGGATGGAGCGATCCAACACTGTGTACACAACTGTTAACATGAAAACGAAAGACAACAGAACAAGGAAAGACAATTTGAAAATTGAGCACCTGAAGATAATTAAGATCCAAACAATAGCTTAATTTGAAGGAAAATGTGCATTTGGAAAACAAAGCCGAAGATCACTGTTACAGAAGCATGGCAGCTAGAGGAGTCCAGGCAGCATAGAAACACACTGCAAATAAAATATCTTTTATTAGTATAACAAAAACAAGTGTTGATACCCTTCTTCCACAGAATATAAAAGTCGGGCAAGCCAAAAGTCAAGTTTCTAGCAGGTCCCAATTCAAGTAAAAGCAACAACCTTACGGGATTAAGGATGTCCATTGACGTGCAGTGCAATCGTGCAATGATCTCCCAATATATTGTATTAGCCAACTCTATATTATCACCGCGAAATTTATTTTTGTATTTTTCTTTTTAAACATAGCACAGTAAAGTTTGCTTCTAAACCCTTAAAAGCATGTCTTTCAAGTTTCTCATCATGCCATCATTGTGGAGCAACTACTGAGAAAATATCTGATGCTGACCTTAAAAGGATTCAAGCGATTCGATTCATCTCACTGACTACAATGATCAACATACATAATAATGCGTTGAAAAATTAAATTGACTTTCAAATTCTCATAGATAAATTCAAAGCGGATCTGGATGTTTGGTGGTGGTGGATACTCAATGTTTATTTTCTACTAAACTTATATCAGATGTGGGATCAATACAAAGAGAATTTCTCATCTCAACCATCCATGGTATAATACAAATGAACTCAAAATAGAAGAAATGCACACGTACTACTGCTCTAGTTTTCTGAAATTCTAGATGAGTTCTCGCATTAACGGGTGACAACTAGTTAGTCACCCTAAGGCGCGAAGCCCGCTAAGGATCACGCAACCCGCATCCCAGTTCTCACAACTAATTAATAGAAACAATACTTGAACTAAGAATGGGAAAACAACCATATGAAAGCCCGCACCCGGCACCCTCTCTGTGAGTGAACTCGGTCCATGACAACTCCTCCCTCCTTCCAAACAGACTTGTCCGCAGTGAAAAGTTTCAATCCCGCCTGGCAGGTATACATCAAAGCTTTAAAGGTGTTTTCCATTGGGTCCTGATGCTCAAGTCTCAATTTGAGGCCAGGACTAGTTGGGAAGCCTTGTTCAAGTCCCCCAATATAAATAGCCACCAAGGGCATGTTGACTTGCTATGAAATACTAGGATGAGACGATTACCTGCCACGACCTAAGAGTGCCTCATGAGACAGGGCTGCTGAAGCTGCTATCAATTTTCAGCATTAGGAAACTGTTAACAACCCCTCAGGGATTTTGCATTTTGCACTGCACCTCCTCTACAGCCACTCCTTTGTCCTAAGCCATAGAAGACAGGAACACAATCATGCTATCAGGTTTTGGCTCCAAACCTTCTATGCGATCGATAATCACTTCATGCCCCATTTCTCTAACTTCCCAACTCGACTTTCCATCTCTACTCAGACTGCTTGACGGGTTACTTGTGTACTGAGGTTGAAATTGAAATGACACTCCTTATCTCTCACATAGGTAAACATATTAGTTATTATGTAAGCAAGGTCAAAATGATACTCATTTTTTGTTAGAGAGCAGGAAGGAGAGAGAATCGAGTTGGAGGAGGAGGCTGGGCCTCAGCCTCTTCTGGTGTATCGTCGCCGGGGACGGGCTTAGGCCGAGTAGTTGGGCCTTAATTATTATTATTATTTCAGTTTTTCTGTGTTTGGATTTTTAGTTGTTTACTTTTATTTTTGGTAGGAATTAATGTTTAGTAATGTTTAGTATTTAAGGATGCTAATTAGGGTTTACGGCATGATTATTGAGAATATTATTTGAGAGCTTGGAGGCTTGGGCAAGCGGAATATTTCCGTTTGATTAATTCCGGTTCCTAACAATTGGTCCGACGACTCCGACCTGCCGGATCCCGTCCCCGACACCATGACACGAACGAACGGTGAGAGAATAGAGAGACCTGAAGCCATACAGGCCGAGATGAAAGAACAAATAACGACTGCGAATACGCAGTTGACGGAGATCACAACGACCCTATCAGACCTGTCGCGGGCGATCCTAAAGCTGACCGACGGTCGCACGGAGAAGGACGCATTGCCGGAATCAGAGGTGGGGCCAGAACAGCCCGTTCCGCCTCGCGGGACGCTGAATCTGCCGCAGTTGCTGGGCTTCAATGGGTCAAACCCGATTGGATGGTTGGCTCGTGCCAACCAACAATTCGAGATTCACCAGACGAGCGCCGCGCAGAAAGTAGCTTTGGTGGTTGTGGCTATGGAAGAAACAGTGCTGTATTGGGTAACATGGTTACGTTCACGCAAGCTAGGGCTGACTTGGGAAGAGTTCTCTCGGGCAATTGTTGCAAGGTTCGATACGCGTTTCAAAGGCAACCCTTTTGAGCGCCTAGCCGACGTGAAACAATCCGGGTCGGTGGATGATTATATCAACGTGTTTGTGCAATTGGCCAGCCAGGTTCCGGGCCTCAGTGATGAGCACTACCTGGTTATTTCATGAAGGGTATGTCTGACTCGATTCGGGGTTCACTCAGATTGTTACGCCCCGGAGATTTGGAGACAGCTATGGAGCTTGCGAGGGATGTTGAAGATAACCTCGCAGTGCAGTCCGGTGGCCGTGCGAGCAGCGGGACCGGGAATGCACCGCCCCGTACTAATTCATACTCGAAACCACTTTTCACTTCTAGTTCGGGGTCAGTGTCAGCCACTAGCAATCGGGTTGGCTCTAATGGATGGTTTGTCTCGAAGCTCCCAGACAAGTCTCAGACGGCATCATCGGCCGTTTCGGGGCAATCTACTGCCCGGTCCAGATTCACCCGCCTCACACCTCAAGACTTTGCTGATTTGCGAGCGAAGGGGCTATGTTTTCGTTGTAAGAAGCCTTATACACCTGGGCATGACTGCCCGCTGATGCAGTTGAGAGTTATGTTGGCTGAGGATGATGAGGTCCAGGACCTTCACCAGTCGGAATTCGAGGAAACAATGGAACGAGAAGAGATGAAAAAGACAGAAAAGCCTGACGATGGAGATGGGGCCCTTCCAGTGTATTCAATGGCGGGAATCTCCAACCCGCACACTATGAGGCTTCGTGGAGTAACTCGGGGGCGCACCGTGACGGTGTTGATTGATAGTGGCGCCAGTCATAACTTTATTTTGCCTCCCTAGTGCCCAAATTGAAGTTGGATCCGGATAGAACTAGCAGGTTTGGAGTCCAATTGGGGGATGGTCGGCGACAAGAATCCGAAGGAGTTTGTAGGGAATTGTCGATTTATCTACCCGAGTGCGAGGTGATTGCAGACTGTTATGTTTTCGCTTTGGGAGGTGTCGATATAATACTGGGGGTAGCGTGGTTGGCGACACTAGGGGATGTGAAGGTTAATTGGGAAATTATGACGATGACTTTTGCATGGAAGGGGAGGAATGTCGTGCTGAAGGGGGACCCGACGTTATGTCGTTGCCCGGTGGGGTTGAGGGCGTTGACACGAACACAAGATGTCGAGTTCTGGGCGGTGATGATAGAACGAGAACCTATGAAACTGGTGGATTCTGAGTCGGGTCGAGTGGCAAGTGTTCTACAGCAGTTCGCTGAAGTGTTTGGGGAGCCGAACGGTCTTCTGCCCAAACGTGCGACGGATCACCGAATTGAGCTGGTTCCAGGAGCGGCACCTGTTTCAGTTCGCTCGTACCGATATGGCCATATCCAAAAAGATGAAATCGAACGATTGGTGGCAGATATGTTATTAGCCGGTATTGTGCGGCCGAGTTCGAGCCCGTTTTCTAGCCCAGTTTTGTTAGTAAAGAAAAAGGATGGCAGTTGACGTTTTTGTGTGGACTATCGAAAGTTAAATAAGATGACTGTCCCGGATAAGTACCCGATTCCGGTGATTCAGGAGATGCTCGATGAGTTGGCTGGTGCGGTGGTGTATTCAAAAATTGATTTGCGCGCTAGCTACCATCAGATAAGAGTCGCAGATTCTGACATATCTAAGACCGCCTTCCGAGCGCACAGTGGGCATTACGAATTCCTAGTAATGCCGTTTGGTCTAACAAACGCTACCGCAACTTTTCAATCAGAGATGAACGATTTATTTCGGCCCTATCTGCGAAAATTTGTGCTGATATCTTGGTGTCGATCGCTTCCGCTAGGGCGAAAAACCGAACCGAACCGAAAACCGAACCGAACCGAACCGAAATGGGCGGTTTGGTTCGGTTTTAAAGAATTCGTTCGTTTCAAATTTTCAAAACCGATTAATTCGTTCGGTTCGATTTGTTAAAAATTCGGTTTTAAACCGAACCGATAATTAATTATTATTATATTTATTTTATTTTATATATATATATTATATATATATGTGTTATTTATATTATTAATATTTAAATTAGTTAATATTATATATATTTATATATATATAATTATATTTATATATTATATTATATATATTATAATACTTATATTAATTTTAATTTTAATTGCGAATGAATCGATCACCAAACCATATTTCGTTTCAAGTTTTGTACATTAATCTCGGTTCGGTTCGGTTTGGGTTTTAAAATGAATCGGTTTTGGACAACCACCTAACCCTAGCTCTGCGAGATCACCACAACCATTTGCTTTGCACATTCTCGAAATGAATCATTTCAAGATGTGTTGATTCGAAAGGTGGAATACTTAGGCACATTATCTCGAAGGTTGGGGTGGCGATGGATCCAAATAAGGTTAGTGCGGTGGTGGAGTGGCCTCGGCCACGCCCGATTCGGAAGTATCGGATTCCTCGCTTAACAAAGTTATTACCGAGGTTTGTGCGAATTATGGGCTCATTCGCGACCATCGATCGCGCCTCCTGAAGAAAATACCTCGGTTCAATTCGAATGGCCGAGGCCGCGAAGTTGCTTTTGAGAGATTGAAGAAAGCTCGACCAAGCTCCTGCTCGCTATGCCGATTTTTCACGACAGTTTATAGTGGAATGTGATGCGTCAGGCATTGGAGTGGGCGCCGTTTTGATGCAGGATAAACGACCTATTGCTTACTTCAGTAAATCACTGTCAGATAGGACATTATCTAACTCGGCTTATGAAAGAGAAATGGTGGGGTTAGTATTAGCCGTGCAGCACTGGCGGCTGTATCTGATGGGGAGACGATTTGTCGTGCAGACTGATCATAGTAGTTTGAAGCATTTGTTGTCTCAGAAAATCGCGACACCGGCACAACAACTATGGGTGTCCAAGCTGTTGGGATATGACTTTGTTATCGAGCACAAAGCGGGGGTTGCCAATGCTGCTGCTGATGCCTTATCGAGGAGGGGTGAGAGCTATGAATTGGGGGCCCTCAGTGGACCGGAGTGGATAGACATGCAGGAGGTTCTACAAGAGCAGGAGGTGGATGAGTATATTCAGGGCATTGCGAAGGCATTGCGAGAGCAACCAGGGAGCCGTGTGGGGTTCGAGTTACTGGGTGGAAAGTTGTTTTATAAAGATCGAGTGGTGTTGGCTGCGAACTCGACTTGGATACCTCGACTACTATATGAATTCCACAACACTCCAATCGGGGGACACGCAGGGGCATTTCGTGAAGGGAATGTTTCAGAGAGTGCAAGAATATGTGGCTCAGTCTTTAGTTTGCCAAAAATCGAAGTTTGAAGCCATGTCTCCTGCGGGCCTATTGTAGCCATTGCCAATTCCCGAGCTGATTTGGGAGGATTTATCAATGGATTTTATTACGTGTTTGCCGAAATCCCGGGGGCAATCCGCAATTATGGTGGTGGTAGATAGACTGTCGAAGTACGGCCATTTTGTAGCCCTTAAACCCCCTCTAACAGCAAGGTCGGTGGCGGATTGGTTTGTTCGAGAGGTGGTTCGGTTGCATGGGATTCCACGCTCCATAGTCGCGATAGAGATCCGGTGTTTATGAGTGCTTTCGGAAGGAGCTTTTACGATGCGGAACTCAACTCAAGTTCGATTCGCATACCATCCGAAACCGATGGCCAAACAGAGGTGTTGAATCGAGTGGTGAAACATATTTGAGATGTTTCACGAGTGAGCAATGAGGCGGTGGAACCGCTGGCTTTGTGGGCTGAATATCGGTATAATACTTCTTACCGACGGCTGCCCAAATCTCCCTTTGAGGTGGTGTATGGTCGCACCCCTACGATCTGGCGTTTTCGCCAAGCGAGTGCCGAGTGGCTGCTGTGGCGGAGGAGTTAGGAGGTCGGGATGCTGTGTTGAGGCGTTTGAAGGAGTCCAGAGCGAGCACAGCAGCAGATGGTTAAGTTTGCTAATAGGCGGAGGCGCGAGTTGGAGTTCAGGGTGGGTGATCGCGTGTTCTTAAAGGTGAGACCATATCGCCAAACATCAGCAGTCGCATCACAAGCTTACTGCAAAATTTTATGGGCCATTCGAAGTGGAAAGGAGAGTGGGACCGTCTGCGTATCGGCCGAAGTTACCAGCGTCGAGCAGAATTCTCCGGTCTTTCATGTTTCACAGCTTCGGCGGGTAGTGGGCGAGCACCTGGTGGAGGCTGAGCTACCCGAGAGCTTGGAGCTCCCGATGAGTCCGGTTTTCGAGCCTGAGTTAGTGCTGGGAGGAGTGTGCAGGAAGATGGAAGGGATGTGACACAAGTTCTGATCAAGTGGGAAGGGCAGCCAGAAGATGAGGCAACTTGGCTAGATGTGGTGCAATTCCAGCAGCAATTTCCGGATTTCAACCTTGTGGACAATGTTGTTTCGAAGGGGGAAGGAGTTGTTAGAGAGCATGAAGGAGAGAGAATCGAGTTGGAGGAGGAGGTTGGGCCTCAGCCTCTTCTGGTGTATCGTCGCCGGGGACGGGCTTAGGCCGAGTAGTTGGGCCTTAATTATTATTATTATTATTATTATTATTATTATTAGTTTTGCTGTGTTTGGATTTTAGTTGTTTACTTTTATTTTTGGTAGGAATTGATGTTTAGTATTTAATGATGCTAATTAGGGTTTACGGCATGATTATTGAGAATATTATTTGAGAGCTTGGAGGCTTGGGCAAGCGGAATATTTCCGTTTGATTAATTTCGGTTCCTAACATTTTTACATCTAATACCAGATGAAGTGTCTAGATTAAGAGATCCCAGCCTATTTTTGGTATAAAGAACATGATTATCAAGGAAATTTATACGTGCTATTTTTTTTTGTAGTAAACTTTCTAAGTCGACGGGATATAGCCCGAAAACCGAAGGTCTAGGTTTAGAGCAAAAAATTCAAGCCTGAAAATGATTCAGCTTGATTGATCCAAATTCCGAATCGAAAATATCCACATAGGGCTGACCCTGACTCAATACCGAATGGATTGGCCCGATTTACATACCTAACAATACGTTAAAATATAACAAAAAAAGCCCGCAATGGGTGTGCTAACTGCTAAACCTTCCGTACCCTCTGGGTGTAAACTCGGTCTGAAACAAATACATATATTATAGTAATTGTACGGTTGCACCTTATGAAGCTCTACTTAAGGCCAAACTTTCTAAATATCTACTATCAATTAGACCTATTGAACCCTACCAATGCGAATAGGTGCTAGAACTTTTAGAACAAGTCCGCTGTACACATAACCTATTCTTATGCATGTTCTTCGCAATAAAGCACACGAACTGCATCAATTACTTCAGTGGCAACTGGCAAATAAATACAGTCCATTCATTACAAAAGGTATGGTTATAACATCCAAGTGAAAAGATATAAGTAAAAGAGAGAGAAATTCAAAAAGGGGGGGGGGGGATCATATATCCTTGATAACGGGGTAAACTTCAACCCAACCAATTTCATTGAAGCACTTCAGTTAACGAGGGGGCAAGAAGAGAATGCACCATTCCAACAAATTAGTAAATGCATTATGATGACCTGGGGCAAGAAGAGGATTCACTTTACCATTGATGCATACCAATTTAACTATTTGACACTTCTTTTGCATCATCAGAATCTGAATCACTAGCATTATAACCTGGACGGGAAAAAATTTGACAAATCAATCAATAGCAACAGTAAACGACTGGAACCACTAGTAATTGAGTTAGACGAAAGTATGATCAAATACCAGGATGCTTATCGCCTACTTTCCATACCGAAGACCGACTTCTCGATGCCCTGTTAATCCATGCTCTTCCCTGAAAACCAAATGCAATGAGAAACTTGGCCACTTCTGGAACCCATTAGCACTTAAACAAAGCTACTTTTAAGTTTCATTTCTTACCACAGCACATTGCAGCTACGGGTAAAATTTCTTTATGTCAAAAGGTTGATAAATCAAGATATATAGATATTACACTAGGAAACCCTATTCTATGAAACTTTGCACTTGAATTACCATTGAACAGTACCACAAGCTTTGTACCTTAGTGTTATTCATCACCTTTATCCTGTTCAATCCCTAATTGTCCAACTCCAAAAAAAAAATCCGTAATTTCTATGTATCTTTCTTGCTACAAAATGAGGAAACCCAAAGATAAGAAGAAGAAGAAGAAGAAGAAGAAGAAGAAGAAACAAACTAAAGTAACACATGAATAATATCAAACACCTTCTGGGCATCTTTGGCGACACCATATCCGCTAGTATACATCTGACCCACAAGCACCTGCATAGCGATCTCACCACTCTTGGCCTCCTTGAGTGCGTCTTGAAACCACCGCCTGACGCAGTCCGACACCACCTCCGCCAGCGGCATCCTCCGTTTCCGCTCCGAGTTCTCCGCCGCTTCCATGAGCCGGGTGCGCAACCTTCTCTTTCGCGGGTCGGGTATGGGCTCAGTTGGGTCAGAGGAGGAGACGGGTCGAGCGCCGGAGTTGGGTTTCAACTGAGCGGCGCGGCGTGACCCGTTTTGAGGGGAAGAGATGACAAGAACAAATTGTTGGATATTTTGTGCAGATGGTATTGATCTTCCCATAAACATAAAAGGCGATATGAAATGAGAGGAATTTTTTCAAGTTTAGTGCGTGGATAGTGCAATGCTTTCATCCAAATTAATTTCTTTATTTGGGGTTCTAGCCAAGAAAAAGGGTTAAGGAGCAAGGGGTAGGAATGACAGAGAGAATTGAACTTTTTAAGATTTCATGTGTCGTTTTTTTTTCTTTGGCGGCTAGATTTTATGCATCTTTTGTCACCATGTCACACTGGGATATAATCGAATCGAGCCGAACCAAATATCATAATACTCAAGTTTGATTTGTTTAGTATCGAGCAGAGTTTTGAGTTTTATTTATCGAATATTTCAAGCTCACGAGCTTATTCGAGCTTTAATCGAACCCAAATAAGCTTTCTAAATTTAGATATATGTTTAGAATATTGATTATTTTATTCAGAATGTTGTCATATAAGATGTTATTAATATCCTATCAAACATCCAGTGGAGTCAACATTGACTCTAATACAATTTATAAGTTGTGAAAATAAGCTCCAACATCTTATAAACCCCTCTCCCTCCCCCCAAAAAAATTTCATCAATCGCAAATTATTTTTTCATAAGCTTATAAGCAATAATGAATCTACCAAAATAATCTTACTATGATTTGTTACTTTCTACATATATTTTATCAACTTCACATTTCATTAATTTTCTTTCTCTGACTATGATTTCTCTTTCTAACTCATGATTATTTCTCTAGCTTAAAAGCTCAATTATCCAAATAATTTGATAATTTATAAACTTTTAAAATATTACATCTTATAAACTATTGAAATATCTTAATATCTTATAAACTTCAATAGCTTATAAGCTTAACCAGACACCCTCTTAATAGCAAAACCCCTCCCACACGGTACAGTGACAGCAAAGATCTTCGGCAAATCCAAAAAGAATTAATGTACATTCATGAGAAAATATTTTGGATGGGGTAAACTTTATAGCCAAAGATCACAAGTTCAATTGTTGGTGCCAATATGTCACACGAGTTTTTTTCCAAATGAAATTTATAAATTACTGTACATAAATAAAGTTTATCCAAAATTTTATAATACAATTTGTATTGCATGGAATAAGCCCACCATGAACTAATGATATAATACGTAATTAGTATTTTGGAAAAGTTATGATGTGCACGGAGAGTATTCTTTGTCATCAAAACATTTTCCAACTGAAACAATAAGCACAGATATACATACGTATGATGTTGAGTTTTATACTTCGATAGTGACGTACAAACTTTATATTTCAATTCTTTATTTAACATTTCCAATGTTAAAAATGTCATTTTCCTTGTGAAGGGTTGTATAACTAGAGTTCACATCCCAAACTTACGAGATGTTATCATCAAATCGTAAAAGAATAGTATTATCCTTAATCAAAATCCCATATACATCATTTTCCCCTTATTTTTTTTTTGTTGTTGTAGCCCTTGAATAATTGATTATCGACATATAGCTGTCAATTATTTATATATCTAACATTTAGGTCGAAGACGAAAGTTCGAATAAACGTGCAATTATCACGTGTGGTTAGTGCTGATTAGACTCGGCCAATAAAAAGTAACAATCCATTCATTAACCAATCACACAAGGGTTTATACATTACAAAATCAACTTCACACACACCACACACATAATGAAAGGAAAAGGGTCTCCCAATCCTCATCGTATTGGTCCGCCTTCTCGACTCCACGACACACAAACTAGAGCGACAAGCAGCTGATCACTACCACCACCAAGATCAATCCTAGCCGTTCATAGACGGAAGATCCACGGTCATACGTCAACCCATGCCGATTTTATTCACGGCACACTACGCGATAATTTTATATTATATTGTAATTATGTATTACACAAAGTCTTAAAAGACAACGACCGGATTCGGACCCGGAAACGGGGCGGGTATATTTTTCCTCAGATAGCGAGGACGAGACCGGGGACTGACTTTCCGACCCGACCCGGGGGCTGCTCTCCCAAACGGAGGGGCAATGGAGGGTGGCAATGCTGCAGTCTGATTGGTCGGAGTTGCCGATACGGGTGACGGTGAGGGAGGTGTTGAAGTACTCGCGGACCTGGGTGATTATCCCATCGGTGACGGTCCAGGCGTGAACCCAGGCGATGGAGCGGGTCGGGTCAAAGCCCTCGGCGAGGACGGTGGGGCCGAAGGCGGCGACGCTGTGGGGGACGAAACTGAAGGCGGAGTCCTTGTCGCCGGTGAGGAGGTGCATCAAAAACTGGTGCGACGGCGGGCCGTGGAACCACCACTCAAGGTCGGGGGCGAGGATCTGCTGGATTGCCTCCGCGTCGCAGCGGTTCAGGGCGTCATACAGGGCGGTCACCACCCCTTTGTTTCTAGAATCCTCCAGAATTTCCGTGGGTAACGCCAGTTCCTTAGAATTTGAGTTTTGGGATTTTGCTTTTGGAAGTCGGAAACGTAGGAATTTTAGGGAATTAGTAGAAAAGGGGAGAGGGAGAAGGGGTTGTTATATAGAGAACGGGGAGGGTAGTTTGGGGATTGTCAGATTATGAGTGCGACGGTAGAATGGGAAATATGAGGGGTGTGACGTAGGTCGACGGTAGAATGGGAAATATGAGGGGTGCGACGGTAGAATGGGAAATATGTTGCTTCGAGGTGTGTAAATTTGTACGTATCATTATTGTCACATTAATTATTTTTTATTTTTCTTATGTGACGTTGTAATAGTATGAAATCAGTTCATGCATAGAAAAATGTTGCTGTCACTGAAAAATGGTGTTGGTGCCAATTCCAATATCAAAATATAATACATTTATGATTTTTTTTATATATTTTAAAAGTGGCGTTGTAGATTAGATTATAGATGATGATTTTATTTGTAATTAACTCTTTGTATAATTTGTTGAGTCAATTATATATTCATAGGATGGATTAGATAGGAATAATTTTTTTATAGGAAATAAGAGTAAATTTAAATAATTGATTTTAGTAAATCAATGGACAAGATTATTTTTTGCTGTGCTATAAATAGTAAATATGTGTGCTATTTTTCCGTAAATTTTTTGTCAATGTTAGATCAGTAATTTAATATTATAAAAAGTTTTTTCCCCTTAAGTATAGGTAACACACGGTTTTATCCTTATTCTTAGGGATTTCTTGTAATCTATCATTTAACTTATTATTTTATTATATAGATTATTTCAGTTTCAATACTCTATGCAAATTAATTTATGATTCAAGTTACACGGTCTATGGAAAACGTAGGTATTAAAATCTATGTATTAATTCATACATGTTTTTCAGTTATTGCACTGGTGGAATATTTTTGTAGCATTTTTAGCGTATCCATTTTGCACATAAGTAGGTAAAAAAAATTATGAATTCATTCATACGTGCTTCAGTTATTGCACAGGTGGAACATTTTTATAGTATTTTTAGCGTATTCATTTTGTACATATGTAGGTAAAAAATTTTATATATTAATTCTTACGTGCTTTTCAGTACTTATTGCAATGGTGTGATATTTTCGTAACATATTTAGTTTATTCTTTTTGCACATATACTAAATTTCATAAATTATTTACAGTTAATTTGATTCTTTATTTTGTATATACGTTGTGTTTATTTGTTTTTTTTTTGTTACATTTGTGTAACGACCCGACTTTTGGATTGACGGCTGACCCATAGACTAATACGAGTTTTTTTAGTGTGCTTCGTCCTCACTCACACACTCTATGAGAAACTTCCTAAGGGGTCACCACTCATCCCACAATTGCTCCAAGCCAAGCACGCTTAACTTTAGAGTTTTTATGAGATAGACTTCCGAAAAGAAGATTGTAATAACCCGAAATATTTAAAACTTTTATTAGTGATGCTTAAACCAATTACTTGTGGTGCTTAGGCCTTAATTATGTGTAAAATGACCAACGAAATGAATTAGAATCGATTCTTAGATCGAAAACTAGAGAAATAAAAAACTAGTGACTAGTCCTATCGGATTAGGGTTTTCTGAATAGCCTGAACATAGAATGAAAGATTGAGAATGAATCTCAACAAAAGGATTTCATTTCTAGAATCGCCTCGTGAAAACATGTGAGGAGCCAAAGAATTAGAATTTTCGGGCATAGTCGCCCGGTTAGTCTCAAAAGTACTATTCACGAGCTGGATCAACTTTCAGTCCGTGCTAATCATGAAAATTTATGATAACAATCAAAATCATGGAGAAATATATTATTATGAATTTAGAATTCATAAGAATCAATTTCTGAACGAAATTCCTGAAGAACTTAACCGAACGCCGGGAAAATATATCGAAAAAACCCTAAACTAATACGAACGAACCGAAACTTGAACCAATGGTCTAAATCAATAAGAAATGATTTATAAGACTCAAATTAATTATGAAAGCTCAAGAATTCAATAGAATTTCGAATGAGCATAATTTAATTGTCGGACACTGTTTTTCCGCGATAATTCAGAATTGACTTACCGGATGCCATCCGAACTTCATAAAATTATTATAAACTATGAAATAAGTATTTTTAAGGCTATTTAAGAAAATAAAACCTTAAGATTCCGAGAAATCAATCGAAAGCGCGATAAAACTTAAAGAGTCGGTATTAACATGCCAAATCAGGTAATTTGACCATTCCTTCTCCCAACTACCATCAAGAGACCCCAAATGAGCTTATAACAGCTCTTTTGCTGCTCCAATGTAGACCCATTTTGTCCATATGCTCTATTTCACTTTGGAGACCAATTCTCTCTCTAAATTCAAATCCTCTCTTTTGTTCTTCCAAGTTTTTAAGCTTCAATCCTGTTTTTCAAACCATTCCAACTCTCAAAATTAGTTTCTAAGACCATACAAAGGTAGTATTCATCATTCTCTTCCATCCTAATGGAGTGGATTTTTTTTAGATTTTTTTTTTCATTTTGAAACCGTAGTTCGACTTCTTCAAATTTCGTGGCCTTTTAGCCACCAAATGCTCTCAATCCATGAATTAAATATGCTTATAATTATGTTCTAAGGTTCTGTTTAAAATTTGGGAATTTTTGGAGCATGTTTTATATTTTTTGATTTTGTTATAATTCTTTTTATAGAATATAAAGCATGCTTTTGTGAATATTATTTCATATTGTTTCTTGTTGATGTATTAGGAGCATATAAAATAAATATGAGAATATTTGGGATTTTCTTGTATTTTTTTTTCAAAAAGGCCGAGAGCTATGTAGGATTTTTAGGCCATGATTTGATTTTTTTTGAAAAATAGTTGAGATATATTGTTTAATATATGATATAAACATCATATATTAATCTTGAAATTTTGAAACACATCTCCTATTTTCTTCAAAAGGCCGAATATATATATATATATATATATATATATATATATATATATATATATATATATATAGACCATTGTTTGGTTTTATTTGTTGAAAATAGTTGAGATATATTGTTTAATATATGATATGAACATCATATATTAATCTTGAAATTTCTCCTATTTTCATGTTAAAACCGAAACCTATACATAATTTTTGAAAATTATTTTGATCTTATTTATTGAAAACTAGTTGAGGTATAATGTTTAATATATGATATGAGCATCATATATTAATCTTGAAATTTTTGAGACACTATTCCTATTTTTCTTACAAGGACCGAAATTATACATATATATAATTTAGGTTTATTTGATTTTTATTTGTTGAAAATAATATGATATGTGATGTTTAGAAATAATATGAACCTAATATGCTTTGTTGAGAATTTATTGAACACATATACAATATATGTGTAAGGACAAAAAAATCCAAGCATATAGTTCATATTATAAATATTTAGTTGATGATTAAAGTTAATATTCCATGTTTATTGCATAGTATAAACATAATGTGAAGAGAATGGAATTTATTGAATATATATATGTATATATTTTATAATTACCGAAAATATATATGTAGTGAAAAGCATGTACTTAAATTTTAATGTATGATGTGAGATGATATTTCATGTTTAGTATATGATATAAGCATGATATGATTCTTGTAGAATTTATTGAACCCCAATGTTCAATAAATTGAAATGGCTGAAAACTTTAATGTCCTTAACTCATGGTTTGAAATTTTATTTGATGGTATTGAGTTGATAATTAAATTCTATAGTATGATAGGAGTATAACATAATTTTATTAGAATTTATTGGATACATATGCTAATTATTGCTAATTATCGAAAACATAGCAAAATTGTTAAGTATGAGTTTAACTTTAATGGTAAATGATGCTATGATAGTTAATCTATAAGCTTGGAATGAATGGTTATGATTATGATGAATGAATGGAACACTTATGCACACATACACAACGATTGTGTATTATGTTAGAAATTAGGGTTTTTCTAATGCTTTAGTATAATTTATATTGTGTATGGTGTTGAATGGTTATATTTATGTTGTGCCACAAACAAAACCCCAAACGTAAACAACATAGTACTTATGTATGAGAATCCAAAAGAAATCGACAAACTTTGATAACTTAAGAAGGAATTAATGGGAATCGAAGTTAGACACGAATTAGGGCTTTCTATTAATAATATGATACTCAACCGTGAGTTCCTAAGTTAAAGAAACCAAAAGCCGACTTACAACGTTAATACTCAATGACGATAACCTAATAAGATATTAGATTGAGCGTTAAGACAACTCGACAACGAATAGCGATTATACAACTTATATAATCTCCGACAATTTAAGAGAAACAAACAATGTCGTAAGGTATAAACAAAGATTCGAACCTAAGGTGTCGATCCTTATATCTCAAAGGTCGAGTTAGTATTCACAAAGAACTTCATCTATTCTAAGTACTTCCTTACAAGATAGTATATGATCACTTGAATCATAAGTCAAGACTCCCTTTTATTTGTCGTGTTAATACGACAAGTCGTCAAACCTAAACTACTAGGACGTAACTACAATTGTTAAGTCTAGTTAGTGGTTTGAGAATATCCTAATATACCAACCATAACTTGAATATTAACAATCTATAACGTAATAACGTTTAGAAGAACACTAAGGTTGAAGTCGATGATAGACTCGGAGTATATGACTCATAAGTTGAGGTTCATCTATGAATGATGAAGTAAAATAGTTTGAGAATTTGGGAATGTAAGATAATATAAATTATCTTAAAACCATCACATGAAATCATAAAGAAACCCTAATTGGGAACTTTAAGTCGTAATTTATAAACGACCTTCGATCGATAGAAAGAATCTAAGAACGGTTATTTTCTTATGAAGAGTTTGATCGTACGTAGTTGCCGAGGAAGGACACTCACACCCTGCCCCGCTTAGAACTATTAACTTCGGACTAGCAGATTGGCTCTCTTGAAACAAAAATGACATGCATGTCTATCTCAAAGCATGATTTACAAAAGCTTTATGAAATATTATTACATAAACTGTTATTGAATGCCAAATGTTTATGTTTTTTTGTGATCCTATCTGAGATTGGTATAACCAATGTGGTATTTGAATGTGTTGGTCCACCAACGTTAAAAAGGGTAACGATCGGATCTGACTTAGTTGAGGACTAACTCGGATTGTGTACACGTGTGACTGTGTGTTAAAGTTAGCTACCTCGACCGGTCACGGCAATTATGTGTAGGTGGCCACCTCCATAGTGCGCGAATGAATGAATGAATGATCAGATATAGAACAACGTGGATGAAATAGTCCAACCGAACACTTTTGGAAAATGATAAAATATTTGATAGGCATGAGTCTTTCAACTAAAATCCCCATGCGCAATTGTGGGCAGTTCAATAACTTTAACAAAGAAAATATTTTCGGCAATGAGTCCACTGAGTACTTTTGTACTTAGCCCTGCATCTCGTTTTTTATGTGCAGGTTGAGCAGGGATTGATGATGAGTGCGAGGTGGTGCAGAGTGGCAGTTGTTTTGTTGCTTTAATAGAAAGGATTTCTAGAACCTTGGGCATGTATCTTCATATGCATGTCCACACGTTTATTTCTGCTAACTCTGATATTGTTTGGTATCTTTTGATTATAACTGCTTTTTATATCGTATTGAACTTGAGATTGTACCTCGTTCCTTGAATTGTGCCCTGATTGGGTTATATTTGAACATTGAACCTTTTTGGCAAGTCCTTCTGTGACTTGAGTTTGTATTGAAAAAGATTATTCCTTTCAGTCTATGCATTTATGAGTAGTCTAATGGTTAATTATATTGATTAGTTATGTATATATCCGCTGCTTTATCATACCAGTGATGATCCATATGATCCGTACTTTTTTGAGAAGTCGGGTCGTCACGAAGATACATCTTGTAGGTATGAGTAGTACATATCAAATCATTTAAGTTGTTATCAAATATGCAGTCACATACCTGCATATTCTCGAAATCCCTCTCATTGTGGTGCGTTTCGGTTCCTTCATGTACCCTTCCGCTTTGAAGCCTTAATCAAAGCCGCTCCTTATCCATTCATCTGTAGAGAAATCTGATTTTAACCCTCTCCCAAGGATCTATCTTGAATGTTTAATTCACCATACATTGATTATATGCCTAGCATGCACCTATATAATTAATTGCAACACGTAGGGGTTTTCTCGTGTTTACCTGCGAATCTGTCGAGGTAGAATGGATCAAGACTCATGCTTTGATCTTACGGATCAGATCCCGATTGCCTAAACTCCAATGCCGAGTGAGGACAATCTATGGAGAATGCTACTGTAAAATAACCTCTTCCTTTTCTCAAGATTTTCGAAAATCTCACTATTTTGGGAATAGAATTCTCAAAATTATGGCTTGAGCATTAGCCTTGATTTTCTCTCTCCTTATATTTATAATGCAACCCTAATCCTATCCCGATAGGATTTATGCATATCTAATAAATATAATTATATCACTTAAGATAGAGAGGATCGTCGAGTCCCAAGGGACTCGAGAGAGAGAGGACGATTTTCCTTAGTTAACAGTTCGATGGGCCGACCAGGATCAAATGCAAGGAATAAAGATGAGCCTCAAATAAATTAATTATCTTATGTTCACCCGAACATAAATTAATTCATAAACATTTATTCATGCCACCAGAGAATAAATGCCGACTTATCCATTTATTATCGAAGTTGAGTCGGGCTTGCACTTAGACTTCGAATCCAGATTTAAGATATCGCACGTCCGCTAATTATTTACGCCGCTCGACCGCTTAAAATAATTAATATCTTTAATTCATAAGTAGTACCACTCAACCTTATTATTGTACTTGAGATAACTCACTGCGGGGTTTAGTACAATAAACCTTTGAGCTCATGCGGGGCGTCATCATCCTAACGGATCACGGTGACTGACAGTAACTAGCATGACATCATCGCCACCACCCAAGATGCAGAATCTTGGATTATCTCATAACCCTCACCATAGCAAGTCAGTGATGGTCAAGAACTCATACTCACCTAATACCTTATCGAGGTTTAGATTAACGAAGTCTCCGAGATCTAGGTTCTTCACGACGGTCATATAGAAGAACTCATCTCACTGTGATCCATCAATACGTCAGAGACGTACCAACATAGACAAGAAACTAAGTCAAGTCACTTCTTATCTATACCGCAGCCTATACCGACAACTCGTCCTCAAGTTATCTCAGTTGTGATACTTTTTATATCATTAAGCTTGACCAATCATACAGACTTCTGTGATCTACAACACACTGTATGATCTAACTTATATATGAGAAAAAAATGGACATATATATGCAATCAAGTAAACAATTCAGATAGGAGATTGTAATAGTGGTAACAGGAAACATTGTATACAAGCTCAACCAAACCGCCCAAGATATACAAATCTAACAGCCTCCGCACCGGCAATCACTCTGTACTACTGTCCCGGACGTCACATGCCCACTAGCTTCCGCTTGGTTCTTCCCCGAACCACACTGTATTGGGATCGGTTTGACTTTTTGGATTTGTATACTGAAAGCAGAATGGTTGAGCTTGTATACAATGTTTCCTGTTACCACTATTACAATCTTCGATTTGAATTGTTTACTTGATTTCATACGTTGTCCCATTATCTCATATAAAAGTTAGATTTACAATGTGTAGAAGATCACATAAGTCTATATGATTGGTTAAATCTAGTTGAGATAAAAAAAGGATCACAATAGAGACAACGTGAGGACGAGATATCGGTATAGGTTACAGTATAGATAAGAAGTAACTTGACTTGGCTGTTTGTCTATGCTGGTACGTCTTGACGTATTTATGGATCATAGTGAGATGAGTTCTTCTATCTGACCGTCGTGAAGAACTTAGATCTCGATGAATTTACGTTGATCTAAACCTCGATGAGGTTTAGGTGAGTATACGTTACTAACCATCACTTTGACTTGTTATGGGTGAGGATTACATGAGATAACCCAAGATTCTCCATATCTTGGGTGGTGGCAGTGCTTGTATGTAATGCTAGTTACATGTATCAAATCACCGTATCCGTTTAGGATGATGACGTCCCCTTAAGGAGCTCAAAGGTTTATTGTACTAAACCGTGTAGGTTGAGTTAACTCAAGTACAATAAGGTTGAGTGGTACTACTTAAGGAATTAAAGAGATTGATTATTTTTAAGCATTTATAGTGTTAAAAATAATTAATGGACGTGCGATATCTTAAATATGGAGATTCATAAGTCTAAGTGCAAGTTCGACTCAACTTCGATAATAGAGGGGTAAGTTAACATTTATTCTATAGTAGAATGGATAAATGTTCATGATTAATTTATGTTTTGGGTTGAACATAAGATAAAAATTCATTTTAGGTCCATATGTATTCCTTGCATTTGATCCCTGGCAAGCCCATCAAGGCCTGGAATTGCATGAAATTTTGTCCCCCCTATGAGAGTCCCATTGGGACTCTGTTCTGATTAATGTATTATTTTAATATATCTCCTATATTTTGATAGATAATATACGATATTATTAGATATCAAGAGATAATTATTCTAGATATAAATTATCTTCAGGGATTGAAGATAATTATTGTATTTATTAGATATGCAAGGGTCCTATCGAAATAGGATTCTAAGGAATGCATTATAAATACAAGGTGAGAGAAAATCAGATAATCCATTGCATAATCAGTGATTTTCGAAAATCACCGAGAACAATATATGAGGTAAAATTTTGAAGTATTCTCCATAGATTGCTCTCACTCAGTATTGGAGAATATGTATCCAGGATACAATCTAGAAGATTAGAGTTGGAGGCCACAATTGATCCGCTATCCCAGAAATTTATAGGTAAACACGAGTAACATCTATGTGTTGCAATTAATTATATATGAGCATGTTAGGAATATAATCAATGTATGGTGAATTAAACATCTAAGATAGATCCTCAAGAAAATGGGTAAAATAAGATTTCCCTTAAATTCGTATGGCAGCAAGGGTTCAATATCTTGACTCTGTTGGATTAATTCATATTTGATTATAACGTGCGCTATAATTAATTAGGGATCCATCGTTCATCGTGGCTCAAGTATTTTGTTTTTTCGTTGTAATCATTTTTCACCACGAGAAAATCCGTGGTTAGATTATAACTTTTTTTTATCAAATATATCTGTAAAAATGAAGAACGAAGACCAAGAATACGAAGAACGAGATGACACGACATAGTCCCATCGTGCGGTGAGACAAGAGGTGCATGGGCAACAGCATTAGATATACGACGGTAGGCACCGTGCGACCCAATGTGCACAGTGCCCGTACGCGGGTAAACGAATAACAGCAGCAACGCTGTACGGTATTCCAGCGCGCGGGCAGACCCGATGAATGGAGGTCGCGCAGATTCGCATGCATGTTCTCGCAGATGGACGACAGCACGCGCAGCGTGCTCAGCGCTCGCGGGAGATGTGGCATCAGCGCGTGCGCAGGTGCGCGATGCGTGCAAGACGTTGGCGCTCGGTAGGTCTAATAAACCTCATTTTTACCTAATTTATAAGGCCATATTTGTTCAGTTTATAATTGATAAGTGATCATTTGAGCTACCATTTGATATGTTAAGGTTTACCTAAAAAAATATTATTCCATGTGTATTTCATATCATTTTAGCACATGTTTTGATGTAAAAAAAAGGTGGATCACGATAAAGAGGAATTGTTAGCCCAGTCGCAAGCTCGCGTGAAGAAGAACTGTTTAAAAACGACGTTAAATAGGATGAAATGGATATGACAATTATGGATGTAAAAAGTTTGCAATGTTAAAGAGCATCTCGATAGGAGTCCATAGGTGCAAACAGATCGCAATTCATAGTTCGGACGCGAGAGAACGGAGCGAAACAGCGAAGTCACGCAGCCGCAAGAAAACACGCCTCGTGAGACTTGCTCGCGACCGTTGGTCGCGAGACAAACTTGCGAGGAAGCATGGATGCGGAAAGTAAGTTTGATTCGCGACATTCCATCGTGACTATTGCTCGCGAGAGAGTCTCGTGAGCCGTCGCGTCCTAGGTTTTGATATATGGGCGGCTTTTTACTCATCATTGGAGGGAGGAGCTTTTTCAGAACACACATTACACGAGACATCAGACTTCAGAGAGACTTTAACTTTTTGATACAGAACACTTTTTCTTGCTTTATTTTTATCTTTTCGCACTTATTCCAGTAGAGTCGAATTTTAGCTTTTATCATCTGTGTTATTTTTCGTTCCAGTTTCATTAGCGTTCGTAGTTCAGTTTTTATTGGAGCTTTCAGTTTATCTCCCGGATTCAAGTTGTTACATTGTTCATCGTGGAATCTTACGGTTTTATTTATCTATTTCTGTTTATGTTATCTCTATTTATATATTGCTTTAGTAATTTAATTATGCGTAGCTAAATTTCGTATTGATCCTAGAGTTTGTATGTCTGACTAGATTCGTATAATTTATGTGTTGATACTGTTTTTCTTTCCCATTCATGATTTATGATTCTTGTCTTTAATTCTCATGTGTTGGTATCTGGCCAATATTGATGCATGCTAGTTATGTGATTGATGTCCTGACGGAATTAATTGCATAGTCAATATCTTGAATTCATAATACAGTTTTTACCTTGAGACCTGGCGGAGATATGTGAATTGTAGGAGATTAATCTTTCTGTGCTTTTGGTAATTAGCTTACTTATCTTGAGACCCGACGGAGATAGAGTTTAGGCTAACTTACTACTATAGGCTGTTCTGGCGGAAACTATAGTTATCTTAGTGATCCTTCATATGAATGTGGATTAAATTGATAAACAGATTAATAGGTTAATTGTGTGAATCTGGTTAGATTAAGTACATCGCTAGGGTCAGTCTTTTATATCTGGTTTTATTCCTATTTGTTTTTTAGTCTAGTTTTATTATTATCTCTCTCTTGATTTTTTGTTGCCTGAATAATAATCAAGATTCTGTGTTGATTATTTGCTGTGTTCTCGAATCGCAGTCCCTGTGGATACGATATATATATATATATATATATATAGATATACTTGTTTTTTTACTATCATTTAATTGGTAGGAAATATAGCGATCAAATTTTGGCGCCGTTGCTGGGGACTGTTTAGATTGCATAGTGATAATTTTTTGGATTTAGTTATTAATTCTATTTTTTTTTAAATAAAAAAAATAGAAAATAAAAAAATATATTTATTAATTTTGTGTTACTTCTTAGATCTGATCTGGTTTTCGTCTTGTTGTGCAGTGCATGATTACAAGATCTCAAAGAAAATAAATTCTTCCCTTGGACATTGAGATTGAGAAATCACACAAAAGGGAGCGTAGAGACAGAAAGTTAGCTAGCCGAGATGGAGGATATGCTAGCTGCAATGCAATGCCAACTGGCGTTGCAGAATCAGATGGGCCAGATTGGTGGACGAGCACAACCCATACCGCTCAACCACATGTACAGACCACCTACGGATCAGTTCCAAGGTAGAGGATGGGGGCCGAACGTCAACGTGAATAACTTTGAGCTGAAACCTGCCCTCATCAGTATGATACAAGCGGAGCAGTCTGGGGGAGAGGTTACTGAAATCCCCAATGCACATTTAGAGGCATTCCTTGATATATGTGATACTATCAAGCAGAATGGAGTGCCAACTGATGCCATTCGGATGCGGATGTTCATATTTTCGCTGCGGAGTCAGGCGAAAGAGTGGTTCAAGAGCTTGGACAGATCAAGGATTACTACATGGGAGCAGTTGTGCGAGAAATTCTTGTCCAAATACTTCCCACCGCCAAGGCGCAGAAAATCATTGCTGAGATCTCCCACTTTTCACAATTGGGAGATGAGTCATTGTTTGAGGCCTGGAGCGATTCATAAATCTTCTCCGAAAGTGTCCACAATATGGGTTCTCACCTTAGCAGCAAGTGACACAATTTTATAGTGGACTCAATGCTAACACCTGTAGCATTGTAGATGCTTCAGACGGAGGATGCCTTCTCAATCGAGGAATAGATGAAGCATTGAGAATAATTGAGGAGATGACATCCAACAGTTATTAGTGGCCGATGGAGAGACAACCAATAAGAAAAGTTGCCGCTGCAGAGCTTGACAACAGATATGATGATCTGTTAGAAAAATTTACATCTCTGCAGAAGGAGTACGAAGCTGAAAGGAAAGGCCAGATGACTGTGGCTATGGCGCAGAATATTGAGGAGGTTCACTATGTGAACCAAATGAGTAATTTCCAAGGAAATCAGAGTGAGAACCCACCTTATCATCCCAATAATAGGAATCACCCAAAATTTTCCTATGCCAATGCGCAGAATGCTCAGCAACCACCACCTGGTTGTGCTGTTAATAATGGAATGATTGTGGAGCCCAAGAAGCCGAGCCTCGAAGATATGATGCAACAAGTCTTGGTGAGCAATCAAAAAATTACAGCGAGTCACCAATAAATCGTGGCTCAACAAAATATTTAGATTCAACAGATTGGAAATAGGCTGAACACTTTAGAAAGCACCGTCAATGCCATCAACAACACGGTGATAGCCCTTGGAAAGCGATTAAAGATGGTGGAGAACCAAGTGGGGCAGATGGCTAATGAGAGAGTTGTGATGCGTAGGCAGGGTCAATTCCCAAGCAATACCGAGCAAAATCCGAAGAATCACACTCCTCCAAATCAATGCAATGCTATATATTTGAGGAGCGGAGCATCATATACTAATCATCTGGAGCATGAAGGAGAAGAGTTGGATAAACAAAGAGCCGAGAATGATGAATTCACAGATTCTCGTCTCGCGAAAAATCCTCGCGACAACTCGTCGCGTGCTAGTCTCGTGAGGGAAGACGGGCGCATACAGAACCAGACCTCGCGACCTTTCCTCGCGAGAAAAGATCGAGAGGGAATCCCGCGAAGAAAGACGCGCCTGACACAGAATCACACCTCGCGACCTTGACTCGTGAGGAAGGGTCGCGAGCTAATCTCGCGAAGACACCCGGCAGAGACCTCGCGAGGGAGTCTCATGACTCAGTCTCGCGAGGAAGGATTGCGAACCATCCGGCATCTCCAGTAGTTGTACCCCCATTTCCTCAGCACCTCAGGAAAACAAAATATGATGAGGAGTTCGCCCGATTCAAAGAGATTTTTCAGAAAGTTAACATCACCATACCTCTCTTTGATGCGCTCAGAAACATGCCCGATACGTCAAATTTCTCAAAGATGCAGTGGCAAGCAAGAAGAAGTTGGGTAAATTTGAAAAAATTAACCTTTCTGAAGAATGCAGTGCTATTTTACAGAGGTAATTGCCACTGAAACAGAAGGATCCGGGGAGCTTCACGTTGGAGTGCGAGATTACAGAGCACACATTTCCCAACGTGTTGTGTGATTTGGGAGCGAGCATAAATCTGATGCCCTTATCTGTGTTCAACCGCTTGGAGCTGGACAAAATGAAGCCAACTACAATTTCATTGATGATGGCTGACAGGTCAGTCTCATACCCTAAGGGAGTAGTTGAGGATGTGTTGGTAAGAATTCAGGACTTTGTATTTCCAGCTGATTTTGTTATTTTAGACATACCCGAATTTAAAAATCAACCACTAATCCTGGGTCGGCCTTTTCTAGCCACTGGTCGTGCTTTAATTGATGTGCAGGAATGTGATCTTACATTCCGAGTGAACAATGAGGAGCTGAAAATCTCAATTTATGATGCCATCAAGCAATGCGATAGTTCAGAAAATGCGGATTGTTGTTCGATCACAACTGCTACGATTCCTCACTTGGATGTCAACCGACCAGTTGACAAGGCTGCTACAAAGAAGAGATGGACTCGGTATGGAACTCCGAGTGATTTGTTCAAGTTTGGGGGAAGCCACTTCCACACTCAGTGGTGGTCTAAAGTGAATGCAAAGTATAGAGGCAAGCACAGATTTGGGAAGAAGTCTGCTGCCAAAACGCCAGATTGATCGAGGTATGGAATGATCTAGCTAAAGACATTTAAATTTAGCACTTGTTGGGAGGTAACCCAATGTTTTCCTTTGTTTTGTTTTGATTTCGTTTTTGTTCTGTTTCTTTTTTTTGTTTCCTTGTTTGGGTTTTGTGTCTGTTTTGGGTTGAGTTGAATTACTAGCAGCCAATGATGATAATTGTTTTTATTAGAAAAATTGATTGCAACTGATTTTGTGAGACGAAGCATGTCATGATTATTGTGAGTATTAAGCATTTGAGAACTTGATCACACTTTTGAAACCTGTGAGACTTGAGCTTTTGACTGTCATATCTTTTCATTCTTGTTTCTTTCTGTGTGAATAGTTTGAAATAACATGTGTTTCTCTAGAACTTGCTCTGGATTTTTTTCGAGGTTGCATTGATGTGCTTAAGAATTTTGAAATGATATTAGACATTCTTTTCTTAGCCTATACACTATCCAAACACTAACCTGTTATTTTATTATCATTTGATGAGCCTGTTTGAGCCTACCTTTTTCTTTCATATAGCCGTGGGTTGGGTTATGTAGTTAGTATAATATTTGGTTGCTTGAATTGAGGGTTGAGAAAAAAAAACAGAAAATAAATGATGGGAAAGTGAACATTAAAAATAGTTGCTTACCCATATAAGTTCAAACAAAAAAAAAAAAAAGAAAAAGAAGAAGTTGGAACTAATGTGGGAAAAGAACATGAATGGGTAAGTAACTATAGCTTGAGATGCGTATATCACTTATATGAAAATTATGGAATTCTTAGAAAAAATGACTTCTTGGTATGGAGAATTGAAATGAATTGTGAAAGTTTGGGAATTGTGTCTTATGATACTTATGGTGTTTTTCATTATGAGATTATGAGTTACTTAGCCTAAATATATCATACCTTACCAAAGAGCCTACATTATAACCTCTTATAAGATATTTTTGATCTTAGTTCTTGAGCACATATTTGAGCAATGGAGAATTAGACGATTTGCAAGCTTATGGTAGATTCCATGTGTTTTTAAACTTTGAGAGTATACACATCCTCCTCGATACACTTAAGTGTTTGAGATTTCTTATATATACATCCATGTTGTGAGGATTCAAGTTTAAGAGCTTTGCTTATGATTATTATGATATGTGAGTTTAACGAAAGATGTTGTGATTTGATTCATTTGATTGAATCTTTATTGCTCATCGCTCTAAGACTTATTGCTTTGTCGTTCGACTCTTTGCCTGTCTTTGGTCATCTCTCCCTTGTTCTGAATTGTTTGAGGACAAACAAAATGTTAAGTTTGGGGGAGTAGATGAGCCTCATTTTTACCTGATTTATAAGGCCATATTTTTCCAGTTTATAATTGATAAGTGATCATTTGAGCTACCATTTGATATGTTTATGTTCACCTTGAAAGATATTATGTCATGTGTATTTCGTATCATTTTAGCACAAGTTTTGATGTAAAAAAGGTGGATCACGATAAAGAGGAATTGTTAGCCCAACATGAAGCTCACAAGTTAAGAATATTTAAAACGACGTTAAATAGGATGAAATGGATATAACAAGTATGGATGTAAAAATTTTACAATTTTAAGGAGCATCTCGATAGGAGTCCATAAGCACAAACGGATCGTAATTCGGAGTTCGGACGCGAGAGAATGGAGCAAAACAGCGAAGTCGCGCAGCCGCAAGAAAACACGCCTCGCGAAGGTCGCGAGACAAACTCGCGGGGAAGCATGGACGCGGAAAGTAAGTTTGATTCGCGACATTCCATCGTGACTATTGCTCGCGAGAGAGTCTCGTGAGCCGTCGCGTCCTAGGGTTTGATATATGGGCGGCTTTTTACTCATCATTGGAGGGAGGAGCTTTTTCAGAACACACATTACACGAGACATCAGACTTCAGAGAGACTTTAGCTTTTAGATACATAAAACTTTTTCTTGCTTTATTTTTATCTTTTCGCATGTATTCCAGTAGAGTCGAATTTTAGCTTTTATCTTACGTGTTATATCCCGCAGATTTAACGCTTAATTACGATAATATAAATCGTAATTGTGGTTTTAGCCTCGATAATTAAAATCTTAATTAGTCAATGCTTGACTTTGACCAAGCATAATTGGATAATTTCGTGTGATATTCACCGACGCTTAGCTAATTAAGGAATATAATTTCCAATATTCCTCGAACGTAATATTCTAACATCTGATAAATTCGACGATACGCCTTACAAAGTATTATTAAGTCGTTGCTTAATTTTGAAATTCCTATTATTATAGGAATAAATAAAGTTGTAACAAACTTTATTTTGAACGTTATAGAGATAATTACCTATGAGAATTTTGAGACGCTTCAAACGCTTGCTTTTAGAGATTTAGTCGATAACTCAGCCAAACGATCATGGAATTATAAAATACAAATTCCTATGATTATTTTATGATATAAGAGCATTATTTATCATCAAAATAAAGCTAGAAAATTTTAGAATTTAAAGCCCCAATAATTAGGGTTTCGAAAACCCTAAATTCCCAAAATTAGGGTTTTGTGAATCTAAATTATTTTTAATACTTTTCTATGATTAAATTTATTATCTAAGACATATAATATGTCACATAAATATGTAATAGCTATTTTATACAAAGAAATAAAATGTTTGGGAACAACTTAGTGATTTTCGAAAATTAGGGTTTTCTAAGTACAAATTGATTTTTATTCTTATTCAAATAATGATATATGATAATTATTATATTATTATGACATCATTAAGGATAAAATGAGGTGTATTACAAGTTGCACAAGTTGGGTGACATCTATATGGTGATTGGCGAAAACTAGGGTTTTCTAAGCATGATATTTAATTTAATTCTTATCCAATTAATGATGTATCATAATTATTATATTAAAATGATATTATTAAGGATAATATATAGTAGTATACCAAGTGGCACAAGTGGAGGCACACTTGTACATAGGGACTAAAATTGCACATTTTTATAAGATTTTGTGAACAAAAATCTTACTACAATTAATGAAAAGATAAGATATGATCTTATCATATTATGAGTGTAAAGTAGTAGTAGTATACAATTTGATCAAGTAACCTAAGCCTTGCTTCCCTATCGGCGAAAATTGCTAGATAAATATTATAAAATTGTGAATTAATTATTTTAAGACAAGTGTGATACAAGTGTATGAATAATTCAACGCACCAAATAAAAGATAAGATTCTCGATAAGGTTAGAGATAAGGTTAAACAAGTGTGCTTAGATATTTTCATAAAATAATAATAAAATAATTAACCTAAGTCTATAAATACCAAAGAAGGCTCTCATTTCTTCATATTACACCAAGATTTCAAAATCATAAGAGAAAAGAGAGTGTTCTCCAACCTTTCAAACCTAAGCTTAGAACAAAGAAACGTCACGATCGTTTCTAATCCGATTAAAAGGTTAGATTTCTTACAAGCTTTGTATATACGTTAGAATTTATGTTATAAGCTTAGTATGTTCTTATGATTTTCTAAAATTACATAACTTATGCTAATATGTTTAGATATTGTGTTTATATGATGTTATTAAGCATATAGTATAATTATATCATGAAATTAAGCATGCTATTAAATTTAAAATTTGGACCGAAAATATAGGAAGGTCATATGTTGATGATTTTGATTTTTAATTGTTAATTTGAGCATGGAATAATAATCTAGGTATTAAACAAGTTTATATGAATTTATATAGAAATTTTGGAGAACTTTAGTACCTAAGTCCAAGACTTTCAAATTTATAATATGTGATAGTAGGTTGTGATATAATCCATATTTAAATGCTATCATGTCATATTGATGACGTAGATTCATAATATATGGTTGTGTGAATTTATCAAATTTATAAAATTAATTGACCTAAGTCAAAGTTTCAAAATATGACTTAGGTAAATAAAATTCAATAGTTCATAATAAATAACAATTATGTTATAGTAAGCATAGTTAAGGATGATTAAGTGTTATGTGAATTTATCGAATTTTAAAAAATTGTTTACTTAGTGAAATATGAAAACCGAAAACCATATAAGATAATTCTAAGGTATATGATTTTATTTGACTAAAGTAATTATATAATATGATCTAAAATGATATTTTAGACATAGTATGATTTTATAGAATTTTCGAACAAGAATTGTACATTAAAATCGAAAAAACATAAGAAATTGAAAAAGTCAAAATGTTGACTTTGAGTTGACTAAAGTCAAAATTGTTGACTTTTTGTCGACTTGGTCAAAATTGTTGACCAAAAACGTCGACCAAGGTCAAAGGGCACGTAATTCGACAATACGTGATCTATGTGACGAAGACGCTTAGTAAAATGTAACTTACGCTACGTAAGTACATTAAAACGCATAATATATATTAAAGGTAGAATATCTCTTATAAATTGAGAAAATTCATAATCGACATTAATCGATTAGGAAACGACAAAATAAGTCCCACGTTGGCCTTATTTGACGCCAGATCGTTATAGACTATGTTAGTCTCTCTCGAACGTGATCAACGTCTAAAATAGTTCTTACGCTAAGGTGGGACGACTCGAGCCGACTTAGAAACGAACGTTATCGAAAAAGCTACGCACTGCCGGTGGGCTTTACTCGAAAACCCTTTTATTTACGATGCTTTCTTCGAAAAGTATTTATCTACAAAAGCTTTCATTGAAAATGATTATGAATCGTTATTCAATTATACGCCCAAAGTATTTATGTTTTATGTATGGATCCTATCATGAGATGGTTAGCGAACCATGAAAGTTATCGCTTGTCGGGTCGCCCCAACTTTATAGAAAATCAATATCGGATCCCGCGCTAGATGCGTAATTCTACCGGATTAACGTACACCATAGCGATCGTGAGCCGATAGCAACATCTTCGACGGTCACGCTGTCTGTAGAGTGAGGCTACCTCACACGTGAAAGTTATGAGAAAGTAATACGATGATACGGATCATACATACGTAAAACGCCTGCAGCGATGTTTTGAAAATAAGAAAATGTTTTAGTAAGCACAGCGCATTTTCAACTAAAACCCTCAGGTCTTACTTACGGGCGGTGTAATTAAAGAAAATGTTTTGCATGAGCCCACTAAGTGCATTCTTGTGCTTTTCACCGCATGTTTGTTTTTAAATGTGCAGTTGAGCGATTGATGTCGGATGTTGAAGTGTTGAGAAGTTGGAGTCTTCTATCGTTGATAAGTATAGCCTTGATTACATATCGCCATATGTGTAATCACACGCCTTCCATTTGCAGTTATATAGGTTATGTTTCGAGTTGAACCCTTTAAGTCAAGAGTCTAAATGATCCAGCCAGATGTACGATATATGTGTCACATCAAATGATATGAAGTTTCGAGAATTTGTTTATTATATACCTCGTAGTTCCATAATTAGTCTTTGTTCTCGTTGTTAATCCCCGCTATTAGTAACAGCCGCTAATCCGCACTTTGGAAAGGCGGTCGTTATGTAATTTCCATATGGGATTATGGTAATTTCCATATGGGATTATGGTAATGCATTATAAATATGAGGTAAGAGATAGAATCAAAGTTAATCCTTATTATTGAACATCAAATTTTCGCCCACCCTCTAGTGTTGCGAGGTTCTCAAAATTGTTCCATAAGTGCATTGGGTGATTTTCCAAGCATTCTCCATAGATCGCCCTCACCGACGCTGGAGATCGGGCAACCGGATATAGTCCAGAAGATCAAAGCACGAGTCTCGATCCGTTCTTCCCGATCCACCTCGACAGATTCAAAGGTAAACACGAGAAAACATCAACGTGTTGCAATTAATTATATAGGTGCATGCTAGGAATATAATCAATGTATGGTGAATTAAATATCCAAGATAGATCTTCGGGGCGAGGGCTAAACCTAGTTTTTCCCTACAATATGAGCATGATATGATTTTTGTGGAATTTATTGAACACCAAAGTTCAATAAATTGAAATTGCCGAAAATATAATGCTTATTTACTCATGGTTTAAAATTTTATTTGATGATATAGAGTTGGTAATTAAATTTATAGTATGATAGGAGTATAACATGATTTTATTGAAATTTATCGATATTTATGCTAATTGTTGCTAATTATAAAAACATAGCAAAATGGTTAAGTATGAGTTGATTTTAATTGTGAATGACGCCATAGTAGTTAATCTATAAGTTTAGAATAAATGGTTGTGATTAAGATGAATGAATGGAACACTCATGCACACATACACAATGGTTGTGTATTATGTTAGAAATTGTGGTTTTCATCGCTTTAGTATAATATATGTTGTGTATGGTGTCAATGGTTATATTTATGTCAGGCCGACAAATAAAACCCCAAACGTAAACAACATAGTACTTTATGTACGAGAATCTAAAAAAATCGACAAATTTTGATAACTTAAGAAGGAATTAATGAGAATCAAGATAGACATAAATTTAGGGTTTTCTATTAATAATAGGATACTCAAACGCGAGTTCCTAAGTTAAAGGAACCGAAAGCCGACTTACAACGTTAATGCTCAACAACGACAACCTAATACGATATTAGATTGAGCGCAAGACAACTCGATACTTAATAGCGATTTTATAACGCATACAATCTCCGACGAGTTAAGAGAAACAAACAATGTCGAAAAGTGTAAGTGTAATATCCGTAATTTTAATCTTTGGATTACGCTAATAAATTCCGTAATTAGTATTATTAATTCAATAATTAAAATCTTAATTAGTCGACTCTTGACTTTGACCAAGCATAATTGATAATTTACGTATGATATTCATCGAGGCTTAGTGAATTAAGGAATATAATTTCGATATTCCTTGAGCGTAATATTCTAACATCGGATAAATTCGATTCATCTTACAAGATTATTAAGTCGTTAAGCTTAATTTGAAATTCTATTATTATAGGAATAAATAAAGTTGTAACAAACTTTATTTTAGACGATTTAGAGATAATTAGCCTATGAGAATTTGAGGCGTTTCAAACGTCGGTTTTTGAGATAGTCGATAACTCGGTCAAATGATCACGAATTATAAAATTTAAATTCCTATGATTATTTTATGATATAAGAGCATTATTTATCATCAAAATAATGCTAGAGAATTATAAATTTAAAGCCCCAATAATTAGGGTTTGAAAACCTAATTTCCCAAAATTAGATTTTGTGAATCTAAATCATTTTAAAACTTTTCTATGATTAAATTATTATCTAAGACATATAATATGTCACATAAGTATGTAATAGCTATTTTATACAAAGAAATAAAATGTTTGGGAACAACTTAGTGATTTTCAAAATTAGGATTTTCTAAGTACAAATTAATTTTATTCTTATTCAATTAATGATATATGATAATTATTATATTATTATGGCATCATTAAGGATAAAATGAGGTGTATTACAAGTTGCACATGTTGGGTGACATCTATATGGTGATTAGCGAAAACTAGGGTTTTCTAAGCATGATATTTAATTTAATTCTTATCCAATTAATGATGTATCATAATTATTATATTAAAATGATATTATTAAGGATAATATATAGTATTATACCAAGTGGCACAAGTGGAGGCACACTTGTACATAGGGACTAAAATTGCACATTTTATAAGATTTTGTGAACAAAATCTTACTACAATTAATGAAAGAGATAAGATATGATCTTATCATATTATGAGTGTAAAGTAGTAGTAGTATACAATTTGATCAAGTAACCTAAGCCTTGCTTCCTATTGGCGAAAATTTCTAAATAAATATTATAAAATTGTAAATTAATTATTTTAGGACAAGTGTGATAACAAGTGTATGAATGATTGATCACCAAATAAAAGATAAGATATGATAAGGTTCTTGATAAGATTCTTGATAAGGTTAGAGATAAGATTTGGGACAAGTGTGCATAAGATATTTTAAGTGTAATAATTAAATTCAAGTGGCCTAAGGCTATAAATACCACATGAGGCTCTCCAATTCTCATTCACACCAAAAGTTTCGAAAATAATAGAGAGAAAAGAGAGTGATCTCAATCCTTCAAACCCGAAGCTTAGAACAAAGAAGCGTTACGATCGTTTCTAATCCGATTAAAAGGTTAGATTTCTTACAAGCTTTGTATATCGTTAGAATTTATGTTATAAGCTTAGTATGTGTTCTTATGATTTTAAAATTACATAACTTATGCTAATATGTTTAGATATTGTGTTTATATGATGTTATTAAGCATATAATATAATTATATCATGAAATTAAGCATGCTATTAAATTTAAAATTTGGACCGAAAATATAGGAAGGTCATATAATGATGATTTTGATTTTTAATTGTTAATTTGAGCATGGAATAATAATCTAGGGTATTAAACAAACTTATATGAATTTATATAGAATTTTTGGAGAACTTTAGTACCTAAGTCCAAGACTTTCAAATTTATAATATGTGATAGTAGGTTGTGATATAATCCATATCTAAATGCTATCATGTCATATTGATGACGTAGATTCATAATATATGGTTGTGTGAATTTATTGAAATTTATAAAATTAATTGGACTAAGTCAAAGTTTGAAATATGACTTAGGTAAATAAAATTCAATAGTTCATAATAAATAACAATTATGTTATAGTAAGCATAGTTAAGGATGATTAAGTGTTATATGAATTTATTGGAATTTTTAAAATGGTTTACTTAGTGAATTATGAAAACTAAAAACCATATAGTATAATTCTAAGGTATATGATTTTATTTGACCAAAGTAATTACATAATATGATCTAAAATAATGTTTTAGACATAGTATGATTTTATAGGAATTTTGGAACAAGAATTGTGCATTAAAATCGAAAATGCATAAGAAATTGAAAAAGTCAAAATGTTGACTTTATGTTGACCAAAGTCAAAATTGTTGACTTTTGTTGACTTGGTCAAAATTGTTGACCAAAAACGTTGACCAAGGTCAAAGGACACGTAATTCGATGTCGTGATCTATGTGACGTGTGCGTTTAGTAAAAATGTAACTTACGTTACGTAAGTACATTAAAACGCACATTATATATTAAAAGGTAGAATATCTCTTATAAATTAAGAAAATTTATAATCGACATTAATTGATTAGGAAGCGTCGAAATAAGTCCCGTTAGCCTTATTTGTATAGAGATCGTTATAGACTATGTTAGTCTCTCTCGAACGTGATCAACGTGCTAAAATAGTTCTTACGTTAAGGTGGGACGTGGACTTGAGCTTTCGACTTAGAAAGGAACGTTATCAAAAGCTACGCATCGGTGGGCTTTACTCGAAACCCTTTTATTTACGATGCTTTCTTGAAAAGTATTTATTTACAAAAGCTTTCGGTTGAAAATGATTATGAACGTTATTCATTACATGCCCAAAGTATTTATGTTTTATGTATGGATCTATCATGAGATGGTTAGCGAACCGTGAAAGTTATCGATTGTTGGGTCGCCCCACTTTATAGAAAATCGATATCGGATCACATGCTGATGCGAAATTCCTAGCACGGATTAACGTGTACACCATAGGTGGCGTGAGCCGTTAGCAACATCTTGACCGGTCGCGGCGTGCGTAGAAGGAGCTACTTCTACGGCGTGAAACAGTTATGAGAAAGTGTCTGAGATGATACGGATCATACAAAGAGAAAATGCCTGCAGGCAATATTTTGAAAATGAGAAAATGTTTTAGTAAGCACAAGGCATTTTCAACTAAAACCCTTGTGTCTTACTTATGGGGCAGTGTAATTAAAGAAAATGTTTTTGGCATAAGCCCACTAAGTGCATTCTTGTACTTAGCCCTGCATGTTTGTTTTTAAATGTGCAGGTTGAGCAGTTGATGTTGGATGTTGAAGTGTTGAGCAGTTGGAGTCTTCTATCGTTGATAAGTATAGCCTTGATTACATATCGTCATATGTGTAATCACACGTCTTTCATTGCAAAGTTATATAGGTTATGTTTCAGTTGAACCCTTTAGTCAAGAGTCTAAATGATCCAGCCAGATGTATACGATATATGTCACATCAAATGATATGAAGTTTACGAAATTTGTCTATTATATACCTCGCAGTTCCATAATTAGTCCTTGTTCTGTTGTTAATCCCGTCATTAGTAGAGTTTACGCTAATCCGTACTTTGGAAAGGCGGTACATTACGATTGGTATCGAGGCGGGTCGTTCCTTAAACCCAATTTTTTTCAAAGTTAAGTCTAGATTGAGTCACTAGACTTCTAGAAATCAGCCGACTATGCTCAACACTCCATCACATCAAGCTCAACCGAGAAAAGAGGTAAATGATTTTCTTAAAGTTTTGAGAATGAGAATGAAAAGTTGAAGGTAAAAGTTATTAAAATGAAATGATTTTTCAAGAAAATAAAAGTTAGAATTAGAGAGATTCTAAGAATATGCAGGTATGGGACTGCATATTCAAAGAAAGCTCAAAGGATTCCACGAATATGTAGGTATGGGACTACATATTCATGGAAGACTTAAAGAATTTGATAAAGCGTTGAGTAAATGATTTTCTCAGTTTTGGAAATGAAAAAGTTTGAAAGACGTGCCCTTTTTCAAAGTTTAGAAATGAGAAGTTTGAATATGGAAATGATATTTCCAAAGAGATGAAAGTTATCAGAACTATTGAAAGTTGTTGGTTCGCTACCAACGTATGATGATCCTGATGTGATGTCATACTATATGTGGAGTTGGCTGGCATGATGATATTGAAAGTTGTTGGTTCGCTACCAACGTATGATATTGTTATGACGAGATTAAATTGTTATTGGTGCATTACCAATATATTTTGATGTTATGATGATATTGAAAGATGTTGATTCGCTACCAACATATGATTATGTTATGATGATGTTATATGAGAAAGTGTTGACATTGATATGTCAAAAGTGTTATATGTTGAATTCTTGAAATTCAAAGAAGGCATGAGTTATATTACAGTTTTGAAATGTTTATTTCAAAGTTCAAAGTTATTTCACTAATGGGTATGATATCCCAAAAGAACATAGACATGATAAGAAGCATGATCACTATCGCGAGAACATAGAAGTAAGAATCGAGAACTTTGGTTCTTTGCGAGTCACAAAGTAAGTACCGACATGAGAGCGAGAACAAAGATCAATGAAAACATTACAAGTTTTCAAAACGAAAAGAAAGAAGTATCAAGTGAACCACGGCGGCATTTTATGCTCGACTTGACTTTGACCTTGCCGACTTGACTTAGCGTCGACCTCTTTAATTTAGATCTTAGCAATTCAGTTCGACCTTGGTGCTTTGATTTGGCGCCAGAAAACTGTCTTATGCATTGTTTTGACATTAGCTCGTTCTCCCTCGTTTGAATTCCGATTTACGAACGGTTTTCGCCTATGTACTCCTATCACAGGGTACTATATTTCTTATGAAGACCCAAATCCTTGATTCCTCCTTCAGAATTCGTGAGAATCAGTCAAAGACTAGTCCTATGATGTCCATGAAACGAAAACCTTACAGTATAGCAATAATATTAGAATGTTGTTAGAAAATAAGATTCCCAGTAGTACAAGAAGAGATATGACATACATGAGAACTTTTGTAGATGACCTATTATGAGCTGTATAAAGTTTCAAGTTCTACTCAATTTCTGTCATCGAGTTTAACTCTATGACCTAGTTTCAATTAAGAAACCACTTGCGTTTCTCATTTTCTTGGAAAGAAGTTTACAAAACCAAAATTTTATACAGTGTTCCTTGAAACCAAACCTTCATGTGACTGAGAAAGTATTTGTGACGGGCCTGGCCACCCCATATGACCAAAGAAATCTCAGTACTCATAATTCTGGTCTTCGGACCCTATCTCCCAATTATTTAGTTCAGAGAACATGTTGATTCAAACCTTCAAAGTTGTCATCTTAAATGGTGAAACCATACCTCTTGAAAGTTGTTATGATGAAATTTTCTTCGATCTATGAAACCAATAAGTTTGATATAGGTTGACGTATCATGTCGATTAAAGTTTCGGATCAATAAAGAGATAGACATCAAGAGATGATGTAAAGAAGTTCTCGATAAAGCGAGATATATTTTATGATACACATAGATGGATCGACCATAATGGGCTTTCCCAATATTGATAACAGATGAAGTTGTATCTCCATGTGAGTATATGATAACTAAGTTATGAACAAGATACTCTTTAGCATTTAGTGCTGGAATAGAGTAAAGAAAAGTATATGATATCCTTGAGATATAACCCCCTCCTATCTACGTCATAGCAAGAAAGAATACAACTTATCTTTTAAGATAGTTGTTTGTCCTTAAGACCTCGTTAGTAGGTTGGACATGTTTAAAGTATGGAGGTAAATGAAACTCATTTTATGAATATACAAGGAATGGAAGCATCTCCATTAATAAGCCTCTTGTTATCCCTAAATCAATAGGATTATGCTTGAGCGGATCTAATTCCAAGAATTTGAGGCTTTGGTTAAACCAAAGATAGTATGATCAACGGATCAATAATGAGATATGTGAATAGCTAGGCTATTCTAGATTTGAACCAAAAATGAGAGAGATACCCAAAGTTGAGACTTGGCAATAGGACATTGGTACTTGGAATATAAGTTATGATGTACAAGCGTACTACCTTACCGTATAGATTAGAATGATGACAATCTTAATCCAAAAGTGAGAATCAAAATATAACGAAAGTAATATAACTTTCGGATATCATATTCGAAAAGGGCAAAAAATAAGAATAGTGAGGAAATTACCACTATCTGATTATAAGATAACCGGAACATGAGATAAGTTTTGCACACAGTTTGATTACGATAAGCAAAGTAATTCCTTGGAAGGAAAGAAGTGGATTAAAAGTAGATTTGATATTTGAGATGAAACCTTCGTACCCTAAGTTTATAGAGACAAAACGCTTACCTTATCGTGATTTAGTAATTAATCAAGTGAGATAACTTTTAAAGAAATTTGCGAAGGAATATGCTCAAGCGAATAAAGGAAAGAATTCACGAGGAAGGACCTTAAGGTGAATCTAATTGAAAAGAGTTTCCTCGTAATTATGAGATGACCCATAAGGTGAAATATTGGGTACCTTAGCATTGAAAGGAAGTAAACATAGAAAGTCGAGAAAATAGTAAAGATATATGATGTCAAGGCAAAAGTATGATACTTTCTCGACAAACAAGGGATTTTAACTTATACTAAACCACTTAGTCGAACCAATGGAGATTAAGAGAAATGGCGTATATCGAAAAGGATATTACGATGATAACATAATAAATGCTAATATAGGGATTCTTCTTGAAAGAATTGTAAAAGAAAGAATATATGGAAGATATATTCTAAGGAACGATAAAGAGGAAGAAGGAAGCTGAATCATTCATACTGGTTAAGAAAGTATGATAATGACAGAATGAACAAAAACCAGGAAAGAATTGTAGGTATGAGAAAACTTCTCAGTATACCTAAGATACTTTGGTTCGAAGACAAGCGCTTCACATTTCATTATTACAAGAATAGTAAGAGCATGCGTGGATACGTTAAAGCTCAAATCAGAATAAGCAAAATGAGAATCTCTTCACTTAAAAGAAGGATCATGGTCGCCATACGTATTTACTCGAACTTAGAATTGAACTTAGAATTACTTAAAACCTTAGTAAAGAACTTGAACATAGTACCTATATGAGACATAGAGATAATCCTAAGAAAGAATTAATTAGTGAAAACCATTCCACAATCTGTGCACTGAAAAGGAAATTTCGTTCCATTTCTCGGGATAAGTTGCAATTTCTATGGAATCCACATGGGAAGGAAATTCACCGCACCCACACTACAAATAAGGGAATTAATTAACAAGAAGGGATGTCGAGCATTCCTGTTTATCTAAGCAAAGGATGGATAAGCGGAAATGAAGGAAGAGGATGTAAAATTTTTCGAGAATTTCTAGAGATACCACGACAACTTAGCAAAGACTACCCACGATAAGCGGCTAGAATTTTACTATCAAGTTAGAACCATTGTTAAACCAAGTTAAAAGTACCTTTATCAAATGGATCGAGGAAAGTGAAAAGATAAAGAGTCGCGTTTGAAAGTTGAAAATCTAAGTTTCATCGAACTAGTGTATCACCTTAAGAAACACCCGACTTGCTTGTCAAAAAGAAAGATAGCCCATTAAGAAAGTATATAGATTATCGAGAGCTAATAATCCATTACCACGGATAAATGAGTATTCGGTCAAAGGAAAAGGTGTAAGAGTAGTCCTGAGAATCGATCTCGATTAGACTATAATCAACTCAAGGTACAAACTGACAATGTACCCAAAATGGCTTTCCAAACAAGAGGTGGCTACTATAAGTTTATAGTCGTGCCATTCGGATCAACTAATGCGCCAGCCATGTCCAGGAACCTCATCTATTGTTCCAGACACACTTAGACAACTATTTTAGTCATCATGAACGATATTCCTATCTATTCGAAGGGTAAGAAAAGAGTATGAAGAACTCATGAGAAACTATCTTCTTGACATTGAGATTGAATAGATTTTCACCAAGTTTATTTAAGGTGAATTAGGTCTCAAGAGGTAATATTCCTTAGACACATTGTGTCTTGGGAGGAATCCATGTGGATCCGGCAAAAGTCAAAAGCAATACAAGGTTCGAAACAATCAACGACCCAAACAAGAGCAAAGGTCTCATAGGATTTGCTGGCTGCAACCGAAAATTTATTGAAGACTCTAAGATCGCAAGGTCGATAACGCAACAAGAAAGCAATTAAGATTTTGAGAACATCACCTCTATAAAGTGAGGTGTGAGATCATCATAGATCATAAAAAAATTTAAGATATTTCTTCAAGCAAGGGACGTGGCTCGAATTAGTAAGAAATTATGAATGTGATATAAATTGTCACCTACAAAAGGTAAATATAGTGGCTGATGTTCTATGTTGAAAAATTCAGTCTAAGTAATGATAAATCCTTGTATAAAAGAAAAACTCATTAAAGAGTTTAAGAGAATGAAGATAGAAATTGTCGAACATCGTCTCAATTGCCTGTAAATGAAGGCATAGTATCAACGATCCTATGGGATGACGTAACAATGGATTTGAGATAAGATTTCCAAAGTCAAAAGTTAACACTACTATATGAGTAGTAGTATATCGACTTACCAAATAGGTTCAGTTCATGCCTATCTAGCCTACTTCGGGGTCTGATAAGTTAGCCCGGTTGTTTACTAAGAAAATCATACGTCTCGCATCAGTATAAAGATTTTGAGGTTATCTTTAAAATATGAATTGCTTAGAAGAGAAAGAATTAACGTACAAGTTGAAAATGTATTTTCCACTTATTAAAGTTTACCTACGACAATAGCGTCGAGCAACATGGCCCATGTGAGGCATAGTATAAAAGAAAGTATCGATCATTTCTCTTGAGATAAAGAAAATAAGAGGAAGTTTTAAAGCCGATTCGCGAAAGAAATGATTAAGATGTTTGCGAATTAGGCAATGAAAGAAAGAGATTCATAATAGATTTAAATTCTTACGTTGATATGCGTAGACATGAGCTGCATCTTGAATGCGAGATTAAGTGTACTAAAGTTCTCCATTGAAAGAATTCCAATGTCCGGAGAAAAAGGAAGTTGAGATTTCGTTTTATAGACCCTGTGAGATCCTAGAAATGATAAGGCACGATAGCCATAGATTGACATTTCCACCAAGTTTGGAAAGTATCTGAGAATGTTTTCACGAGTTACCATTAGAGAAAATACGTTATGGTCTAAAACATGATCATCATGATGACATTGTTCTCAAATCGAGGTATAAGTTGTAAGAAAGAATCATGATTGTTTAATCGCCGATTCATCGATTAAGGAATAAGCATACCATTAGTAAAAGTCGATGGAGACCATGGACAAAAGAAAGTCACGTGGAAACTTAAGATCGTTATAGTGCAAAGATACCCGTACTATTACGGTATGCAAATTTCGAGGACGAAATTTATTTTAAGGGGTAGAATGTAATATCCGTAATTTTAATCTTTGGATTACGCTAATAAATTTCGTAATTAGTATTATTAATTCAATAATTAAAATCTTAATTAGTCGACTCTTGACTTTGACCAAGCATAATTGATAATTTACGTATGATATTCATCGAGGCTTAGTGAATTAAGGAATATAATTTCGATATTCCTTCGAGCGTAATATTCTAACATCGGATAAATTCGACGATACATCTTACGGTATTATTAAGTCGTTAAGCTTAATTTCGAAATTCTATTATTATAGGAATAAATAAAGTTGTAACAAACTTTATTTTAGGCGATTTAGAGATAATTAGCCTATGAGAATTTGAGGCGTTTCAAGCGTCGGTTTTAGAGATAGTCGATAACTCGGTCGAATGATCACGGAATTATAAAATTTAAATTCCTATGATTATTTTATGATATAAGAGCATTATTTATCATCAAAATAATGCTAGAGAATTATAAATTTAAAGCCCCAATAATTGGGGTTTGAAAACCCTAATTTCCCAAAATTAGATTTTGTGAATCTAAATCATTTAAAAACTTTTCTATGATTAAATTATTATCTAAGACATATAATATGTCACATAAGTATGTAATAGCTATTTTATACAAAGAAATAAAATGTTTGGGAACAACTTAGTGATTTTCGAAAATTAGGATTTTCTAAGTACAAATTAATTTTTATTCTTATTCAATTAATGATATATGATAATTATTATATTATTATGGCATCATTAAGGATAAAATGAGGTGTATTACAAGTTGCACATGTTGGGTGACATCTATATGGTGATTGGCGAAAACTAGGGTTTTCTAAGCATGATATTTAATTTAATTCTTATCCAATTAATGATGTATCATAATTATTATATTAAAATGATATTATTAAGGATAATATATAGTATTATACCAAGTGGCACAAGTGGAGCACACTTGTACATAGGGACGAAAATTGCATATTTTATAAGATTTTGTGAACAAAATCTTACTACAATTAATGAAAGAGATAAGATATGATCTTATCATATTATGAGGTGTAAAGTAGTAGTAGTATACAATTTGATCAAGTAACCTAAGCCTTGCTTCCTATTGGCGAAAATTTCTAAATAAATATTATAAAATTGTAAATTAATTATTTTAGGACAAGTGTGATAACAAGTGTATGAATGATTGAACGCACCAAATAAAAGATAAGATATGATAAGGTTCTTGATAAGATTCTTGATAAGGTTAGAGATAAGATTTGGGACAAGTGTGCATAAGATATTTTAAGTGTAATAATTAAATTCAAGTGGCCTAAGGCTATAAATACCACATGAGGCTCTCCAATTCTCATTCACACCAAAAGTTTCAAAATAATAGAGAGAAAGAGAGTGATCTCAATCCTTCAAACCCGAGCTTAGAACAAAAAACGTTCGCGATCGTTTCTAATCCGATTAAAGGTTAGATTTCTTACAAGCTTTGTATATCGTTAGAATTTATGTTATAAGCTTAGTATGTGTTCTTATGATTTTCGAAAATTACATAACTTATGCTAATATGTTTAGATATTGTGTTTATATGATGTTATTAAGCATATAATATAATTATATCATGAAATTAAGCATGCTATTAAATTTAAAATTTGGACCGAAAATATAGGAAGGTCATATGTTGATGATTTTGATTTTAATTGTTAATTTGAGCATGGAATAATAATCTAGGGTATTAAACAAGCTTATATGAATTTATATAAATTTATGGAGAACTTTAGTACCTAAGTCCAAGACTTTCAAATTTATAATATGTGATAGTAGGTTGTGATATAATCCATATCTAAATGCTATCATGTCATATTGATGACGTAGATTCATAATATATGGTTGTGTGAATTTATTGAAATTTATAAAATTAATTGGACCTAAGTCAAAGTTTGAAAATATGACTTAGGTAAATAAAATTCAATAGTTCATAATAAATAACAATTATGTTATAGTAAGCATAGTTAAGGATGATTAAGTGTTATATGAATTTATTGGAATTTTTAAAATGGTTTACTTAGTGAATTATGAAAACTAAAACCATATAGTATAATTCTAAGGTATATGATTTTATTTGACCAAAGTAATTACATAATATGATCTAAAATAATGTTTTAGACATAGTATGATTTTATAGAATTTTGGAACAAGAATTGTGCATTAAAATCGAAAAATGCATAAGAATTGAAAAAGTCAAAATGTTGACTTTATGTTGACAAAAGTCAAAATTGTTGACTTTTGTTGACTTGGTCAAAATTGTTGACCAAAAACGTTGACCAAGGTCAAAGGCACGTAATTCGATGTCGTGATCTATGTGACGTGTGCGTTTAGTAAAAATGTAACTTACGTTACGTAAGTACATTAAAACGTCATTATATATTAAAAGGTAGAATATCTCTTATAAATTAAGAAAATTTATAATCGACATTAATTGATTGGGAAGCGTCGAAATAAGTCCGGCGTTAGCCTTATTTTTGACGCGTAGATCGTTATAGACTATGTTAGTCTCTCTCGAGCGTGATCAACGTACTAAAATAGTTCTTACGTTAAGGTGGGGCGTGAACTGAGCTTTCGACTTAGAAAGGAACGTTATTGAAAAGCTACGTGCTGGTGGGCTTTACTAGAAACCCTTTTATTTACGATGCTTTCTTGAAAAGTATTTATTTACAAAAGCTTTCGGTTGAAAATGATTATGAATCGTTATTCATTACATGCCCAAAGTATTTATGTTTTATGTATGGATCCTATCATGAGATGGTTAGCGAACCATGAAAGTTATCGATTGTTGGGTCGGCTCCCAACTTTATAGAAAATCGATATCGGATCCCATGCTGATCGAATTCCTAGCTGGATTAACGTGTACACCATAGGTATTGTGAGCCGTTAGCAACATCTTGACGGTCGCGGCGTACGTAGAGAGGAGGCTACTTCTACAGCGTGAACAGAGTTATGAGAAAGTCTGGATGATACGGATCATACAAAGAGAAAATGCTGCGAGCGATATTTTGAAAATGAGAAAATGTTTTAGTAAGCCTGAGCATTTTCAACTAAAACCACTGTGTCTTACTTATGGGCGATGTAATTAAAGAAAATGTTTTGGCATAAGCCCACTAAGTGCATTCTTGTACTTAGCCACCGCATGTTTGTTTTAAATGTGCGGGTTGAGCGATTGATGTTGGATGTTGAAGTGTTGAGCGGTTGGAGTCTTCTATCGTTGATAAGTATAGCATTGATTACATATCGTCATATGTGTAATCACACGTCTTTCATTGCAAAGTTATATAGGTTATGTTTCAAGTTGAACCCTTTAGTCGAGAGTCTAAATGATCCAGTTTCGATATATACGATATATGTGTCACATCAAATGATATGAAGTTTACGAAATTTGTCTATTATATACCTCGCAGCTCCATAATTAGTCCTTGTTCTGTTGTTAATCCCGTCATTAGTAACAGTTTACGCTAATCCGTACTTTGGAAAGGCGGTACATTACGATGCTAAGATTCAAGCACAAGATGTCAATCCTTATGTCTCAAGGGTCGAGTTTGTATACACAAAGAACTCCATTAATTCCCAAGTATTTACTTACACGATGGTATGCGATATCTCGAATCATAAGTCAAGATTCCCTTTCATTCGTCGTGTTAATACGACAAGTCGCATAACCTACTAGGACGTAACTATAATTGTTAAGTCTAGTTAGTGGCTTGAGAATATCCTAATATACCAATCATAACTCAATACTAACAATCTATAACGTAATAACGATAGAAGAACACTAAATTTTGAGTCGGGATAGACTCGGAACATATGACTCATAAGTTGAGGTTTATCTATGAATGATGAAGTAGTATAGTTTGGAAATTGAGAATGTAAGATAATAGGAATTATCTTAAGACCATCACATGAAATCATAAAGAAACCCTAATTGGGAACTTTAAGTCGTAATTTATAAATGACCTTCGATCAATAGAAAGAATCTAAGAAAGGTTATTTTCTTATGAAGGGCTTGATCGTACGTAGTTGCCGAGGAAGGACACTCACACCCTGCCCCGCTTAGAACTATTAACTTCGGACTAGCAGGTGGGCTCTCTTGAAACAAAATGTTATGCATAACTCAAAGCATGATTTACAAACGCTTTATGAAATATTATTGCATGAACTGTTATTGACTGCCAAATATTTATGTTTTGTTGCAATCCTATCTGAGGTTGGTATATCCAACGTGGTATGAGAATGTGTTGGTCCACCAACGTTAAAAAATGGTAATGATCGGATCCGACTTAGTTAAGGACTAACTCAGATTGTGTACACGTGTGACTGTGTGTTAAGGTTAGCTACCTCGATCGGTCACGACGATATGTGTAGGTGGCCACCTCCATAGTGCGCGAATGAATGAATGAATGAATGATCAGATATGGAACAACGTCGATGAAATAGTCCGGCCGGACACTTTTGGAAAATGATAAAATGTTTGATAGGCATGAGTCTTTTAACTAAAATCTAATGCGCTATTGTGGGCGCTTCAATAACTTACAAAGAAAATGTTTTCGCAACGAGTCCATCAATACTTTTGTACTTATACGAATCTCGTTTTGATATGTAGGTTGGTAGGGATTGATGATGGGTGCGGGCGGTGCAGAGTGGCGATTGTTTTGTTGCTTTAATAGAAAGGATTTCTAGAACCTTGGGCATGTATCGTCATATGCATGTCACACGTTTATTCTTGCTAACTCGATATTGTTTGATGTCTTTGATTATAACATTTTTCATATCGTATTGAACCTGAGGTCGTACTTCGTTCCTTGAATTGCGCCCTGATTGGGCTATATTTGAATGTTGAACCTTTTGGGCAAGTCCTTCTGTGACTTGAGTTTGTATCGAAACAGCTTATTCCTTTCAGTCTATGCATTTATTCGTAGTTGATTGGTTAATCGTATTGGTTTAGTTATCTGTATATCCACTGCATTGTCATACCAGTTGCGATCCGTTTAATCCGTACTTCCTTGAGAAGTCGGGTCGTCACATGCAAGCCCTTTGACATTGTAGTCATCATATAGCACTTAGTCATATTGTTTGACTTATGTCAAAGTCTACTTGACTCTCGTTGCTCATCAGTTGATTTGTCAGTAAGGGCAGTGGGTTTGGGAGTAGTGAGCCTGAACATGTGTTCTTCTGCGATAGTAACATACTCCATGTTTCGTTTCCACTCGAAATAGTTCGGACCGGATAAGGGGTTTTGTGCGCATATTGATAATCGGAGTAAGAGACATATATGAAAAGTAATGTAAACACATAAGCATACAATCGCACATAATTCGTAACAACAATATTGTAACCTTCTGATAAAAAAATATTGGTTGAAACGTCTAATAGCCCAAGAAATCTCACATGCAAACCACGCGTGTGGACGTTTACACATGAACCCTTTGACCAGACTAAAATAAACCTTTTAGTCGTTTAATTTCAATCTATGTCAACTTATCCTTATGACAAATGAAATTAGTAATTAGACCTTAAGTAGACCACATCACTATCGCAAGAAGGGATTTCGCGGGGAGTTGTACTTGAGATGATGCCTAAGCAGTGACCATAATTTTGATAGCAGAAATCGATTTCTTAGAATTGGCATACTCACGAGGACCATACCACTTCCAATTTAATTTCGTTTGTCATCTCATTTTATATCTATCTCTAGAGAACTCATTAAAATTACACATGCAAGCCACGTGTGTGAACGTTTAGACGTGAAACTCCCACTTTTCAATGGATTAAAATGTTTTATTTAGAATTATCATCTAACAAACTTATGATAAACAGTGCAAGCAAGCCTTGTGTGTGGACGTTTACTCACAATGCGTATAACTTTGTTTAGAGATAAAAATTTGGAGGTCTTGACGTATTTAATTTAAGAATTAAAATGTCGGGTTTATTTCTTAGTCTTTTTAGTTTAAAAGGTTTGTCCATGCAGATCACGTAATCCTAACATGTTATTTCTAGAATTCAACATGTAAAACATGCTCGCAGAATTCTAAAACATACTTTAAAACATGATAAATCTAGCATGCTTGCTAAACGCATTTAATATATAATCATGTTTTTCTATGTAATTAAACATACATTGCATGCTACTGTATAATTTAAACATCCACGACATGCTATGAACGATAAAAATAAAATAAAATTCGTTCATCACGGCCCATTCGTGGATCCTGTACGTCCCTGCTTAATTTATTACATAAATTTGCACAGTACAGATCTTCAAATTTTCTTTGAAACGGGCCTCGCGTGTACGGTCACGGACCAGACTCGTCAAAACTTGGATTTGGGCCGAAAAATTAAATCTGGGTCGGAACAATGATTTGGGTGGGTCGGGTCAGAAAACTGGATCCAGTCATCCAGGTCGGGTTGAAACGAGTCGGGTTAAGGTTCAGGTTAGGTAGCCCAGTGGGCTGGGCCGCGGGCTAGGGCACAGCCCAGTGCCGCCAAGCCACTCGTCGTTCTTTGCCTCGCCGAGCACTGTGTGTGTGCGTAAGTGCGGTATGTGCCCGGGTCTGCACACTGTCGCACGCCATCGCACCATGTCTCCACACGTTGTACGTATAGTGCCTTGCCCGGTGCCCCGTTGCCCGTGACCTTGATCGCTATATTTCCTACCAATTAAATGATAGTAAAACAGCAAGTATATATATATCGTATCCACAGGGACTGCGACTCGAGAACACAGCAAATAATCAACACAGAATCTTGATTATTATTCAGGCAACAAAAAATCAAGAGATAGATAATAATAAAACTATACTAAAAAGTAAATATGAATAAAACCAGATATAAAAGACTGACCCTAGGATGTACTTAATCTAACCAGATTCACACAATTAACCTATTAATCTGTTTACCAATTTAATCTACATTCATATGAAAAATCACTAATGTAACTATAGTTTCCGCCAGGACAGCCTATAGTAGTAGGTTAGCCTAAACTCTATCTCCGTAGGGTCTCAAGAGAAGTAAGCTAATTACCAAAAGCACACAAAGATTAATCTCCTACAATTCACATATCTCCGCCATGTCTCAAGATAAAAACTGTATTATGAATTCAAGATGTCGACTATGCAATTAATTCCGTCAGGACATCAATCACATAACTAGCATGCATCAATATTGGTCAGATACCAACACATGAGAATGAAAGCTAAGAATCATAAATCATGAATGAGACGGCAAAACAATATCAACAGATAAATTATACGAATCTAGTCAGACATACAAAACCTATGATCAATACGGAATTTAGCTATGCATAATTAAATTACTAAAGCAATATATAAATAAAGATAACATAAACAGAAATAGATAAATAAAACCGTAGGATTCCACGATGAACAATGTAACAACTTGAATCCGGAAGATAAACTGAAAGTTCCAATAAAAACTGAACTACGAACGAGTACGGGTATCTTTGCACTATAACGATCTCAAGTTTCCACGTAACTTTCTTTTTGTCCATGGTCTCTCCATTGGACTTTTACCAATGGTATAAGCTTATTCCTTAATCGATGAATTTGGCGATTAAACAATCGCAGATTCTTTCTCACAACTTATATCTCGATTTGAGAACAATGTCATCATGATGATCATGTTTTAGACCATAACGTATTTTCTCTAATGGTAACTCGTGGAAAACATTCTCATACTTTCCAAGCTTGGTGGAAATGTCAACCCATAGCTATCGGGCCTTATCATTTCTAGGATCTCACAGGGTCCTATAAAACGAAATCTCAACTTCCTTTTTCTCCAACATTGGAATTCTTTCAATGGAGAACTTTAATACACTTATTCTCTGCATTCAAGATGCAGCTCATGTCTACGCATATCGGTAGTAAAATTTCGCCTATTATGAATCTCTTTCTTTCGTTGCCTAATTCGCAAACATCTTAATCATTTCTTTTCGAGAATCGGCTTTAAAACTTTCCTCTTATTTTCTTTATCTTAATAGAAATGATCGATACTTTCTTTTATACTATGCTCACATGGGCCATCTTTCGACGATTATTGTCGTAGGTAAACTTAATAAGTGGAAAATACATTTCAAGTTGTACGCTAATTCTTTCTCTTTTAAGCGATTCATATTCTAAAGATAACCTCAAAATCTTTATACGATGCGAGATGTATGATTTTCTTAGTAAACTACAAGCCTAACTTATCGGACCAGTAGCCTAGATAGGCATGAACCGAACCTTTTGGTAAGTCGATATACTACTACTCATATAGTAGTGTTAACTTTTGACTTTGGAAATCTTATCTCAATTCCATTGTTACGTCATCCCATAGGATCGTTGATACTATGCCTTCATTCTGAGCAATTGAGGCGATGTTCGACAATTTCTATCTTCATTCTCTTAAACTCTTTAATGAGTTTTTCTTTTATCTGGATTTATCATTACTTAGATGAAGTTTTCAACATAGAACATCGACCACTATATTTACCTTTTGTAGGTGACAATTTATATCACATTCATAATTTCTTACTAATTCGAGCCACGTCCTTGCTTGAAGAAATATCTTAAATTTTATGATCTATGATGATCTCACACCTTACTTTATAGGGTGATGTTCTCAAAATCTTAATTGCGTTTCTTGTTGCGTTATCGACCTTGCGATCTTAGAGAGTCTTGATAAATTTTCGGTTGCGACGGTAAATCCTATGAGACCTTTGCTCGTTTGGGTCGTTGATTGTTTGAACCTTGTATTGCTTTTGACTTTTGCGGATCCACATGGATTCTCCCGAAGACACAATGTGTCTAAGGAATGTTACCTCTTGAGACCGAATTCACCTTAGATAAACTTGGTAAAATCTATTCGAATCTCAATGTCAGCAAGATAGTTTCTCATGAGTTCTTCATACTCTTTTCTTACCCTTCGAATAGATGGGAATATCGTCCATGATGACTAAAATAAATTTCTAAGTGTGCGTAGAACAATAGATGAGGTTCTGAACTCGGTCAAGATTAGTTGATCCGAATGGCATGACTATAAACTTATAGTAGCCATCTCTTGTTTGGAAAGCCATTTTGGGTACATTGTCAGTTTGTACCTTGAGTTGATTATAGTCCAATCGAGATCGATTCTCAGGACTACTCTTACACCTTTTCCTTTAACCGAATACTCATTTATCCTTGGTAATGGATTATTAACTCTCGATAATCTATATACTTTCTTAATGGGCTATCTTTCTTTTTTTGACAAGCAAGTCAGGTGTTTCTTAAGGTGATACACTAGGTTCGATGAAACTTAGATTTTATAGCTTTCAAACGTGAGTCTTTATCTTTTCACTTTCCTTGAATCCATTTGATAAATGTACTTTTAACTTGGTTTAATAATGGTTCCAACTTGATGGAAAAATTTTAGCTGCTTATCAGGGGTAGTCTTTGCTAAGTTGTCAGGGTATCTCTAGAAATTCTCGAAAAATTTTCACATCCTCTACCTTCATTTCCGCTATCCATCCTTTGCTTAGATAAACAGGGAAGGCTTGACATCTCTCTTTGTTTAATAATTCCCTTATTTGTAGTGTGGGTACGGTTGGAATTTTCTTTCCCCATGTGGATTCCATAGAAATTCGCAACTTCTTATCCGGAGAAATGGAACGAAATTTCCCTTTTCCTGCTACAGGATTGTGGAATGGTTTTCGACTAATCAATTCTTTCTTAGGATTATCTCTAGGTCTCATATAGGTACTTTGTTCAAGTTCTTTACCAAAGTTTTAGGTGATTCTTAGTTCAATTCGAGTAAATACGTATGGCGACCATGATCCTTCTTTTAAGTGGAGAGATTCTCATTCTTTGATTTGCTTATTCTGATTTGAGCTCTAACGTATCCACGCATGCTCTTACTATTCTTGAAATAATGAAATGTGAAGCACATGTCTTCGAACCAAAGTATCTTAGGCAACTGGGTAAGTTCCATGATCGAGATGCATGCTTAAGTCCATAAATGGACTTCTTAAGCTTCCATACTAGATGCTTCTTCACCTTTACCACATAACCTTCTTCTTTGCATATAGATGTCTCTACCTTCCTCAAGGTAACCGTTTAGAAAAGCGGTTTTAACATCCATTGCCAAACCTCTTGGTTCAGTGGGCTGCTATGGCCATAAAATTACGATGGACTTGAGCATTGCTACAGGTGAAAATGTCTCATCGAAATCGATGCCCTCAATCTGAGTGTACCCTTTCGCCACAAGCACGGCTTTAAAAGCGAAACCTCTCCATCGAGAATCTCTTCCTTTGTATATCCACTTACGCCTATGGCTTCCTTGCCATCCGGTAGAGGTGTCTTTTCATATACATCCATAGCCGTTATGGACTCCTTTCTAAGTCCATAGCGGTGTGCCATGATCTTGCATCAATGTCTTGTATACTCCCTCAGTATGTCCATGGGTTGATTATTGCTGTTCGTTTCCTAGGACTAAATCGAAGATTCTCCCACGAACATAAATCGCTCGGGTTGACGAACAACCTCCCACTCTGACGAGGTTCTCTGAGCACTATGGCGGCGGTGGGTGCATAAACTTGTGGTTCTCTATCTTGCACAACTTGTTGGGTAGGTACCACTTATGCGGTCGGTATCTCGGTGGAACTCGACCTACTTCAATTTCTTGAAGTATCGGTGTCGATCCTCCCACTAGACTTGACATCTCGTACCTTTGGCGTGTCGATGGCGGAATCGATCGTCTTCTAATTCTTGAAGAATGATTTCAACTTTGGACTTATGATTCTTCATATAATCATCTTCTAAGAATCGGGCATTAGTGCTAATAATGACATTACGATCCTTAGGACTATAGAATAAACCATCTTCGTTCCTCTAGGATATCGATAAACAACCTTGCGTCGGATCTAGCCTCAACTTGTCGGCCTTCTTGTTCGACGTGTCTTTGGGATCGCCCATATCATTATGTGGCTTAAAGCGGGCTTCATGCCCAAACCACAACTCGAAGGGTCTTTTCGATGACTTGGATGGTACTAGATTTAGCAAGTATGCCGCGTTTCTAAGGCATACCCCGAAAGAAATAGGCAATGTTGTATAACTCGTCATTGATCTAACCATTTCCAAAAGAGCCTATTTTCTTCGCTCGACACACCATTTCTTTGTGGTGTGCGGTGAAATCTTGTTGGAAGGTAATCCCATACTTCACTAGATAGTCCATGAATTCGTTCTTGAGGTATTCGCCACAGCGATCGGACATGATGACTTGATACTCTTACCAAGCTTCGTCTCCACTTCCGCCTTAAACTCTTTGAATTTCTCAAAGCATTCGAGACTTGCGGTGAAGCGGTATCGTATCCGTACCTTGAGTGTCGTCGATGAAATGACAAAATAATCGTACCCTCCACGAGCTTGTGTGGACATCGGTCCACACAGGTCAGAATGGACTAACTCTAACATTTCTTTGGCTCTATAACCCTTCGCTTTGAAGGTGCGGTCGACATCTTACCTTCTATACAGATTCGCGGTGGGAATGGAGTAACTGTGAGATTACCCAACGCTCCATTCTTAGCCAGTCTTTGGATCCTATTTAGATTGATGTGACCTAATCTAAGATGCCAGAGAAATGTGGTGTCATCTTGCGAAGAAAACTTTCTCTTTCTAGGGTTTGAAGAAGATGCAACATAGTTATAGGTATTATGTTTTGCAAAAATAGTATAAAGCGAATTATATAAAGTGCCAACCACGAGATAACCGTCATTTCTTATGATAGAAACACCACTATCAAAAATAACGAGAATATCCATGAGTAAATAGTTTGAAAGCGAAACAAGGTTCATGAAAATCCGGCACATATAAAGCGTCTTTTAAAACTAAAGCAGTTCTCTCAAAACATAAAGTAACATCTCCGATCGCAACGGCCTCGACTTTCGCGTTACCCATGGAGATCGTTATCTCGCCATTACTCGACTCCTTGTCGCGGGAACTCACGCAGGTGTAACAAACATGATCAGTCGCACCCGTGTCTACTACCCAAGAATGGGTAGAACAAGTTGCTAAACATGTTTCCGTTACTAAAGCAAACGGCGTACCTTGAGCCTTGAGCATAGGGCACTTAGCCTTCCAATCAGCGATCTTACCGCACTGAAGCACTTGCCCTTCTCCTTTGGCTTCTTCAAGCCTCCGGTGGCGCCATGTTCTTGCTCCCATTACTCCCACTATTTCCTTGCCTCTATCACCTTTGGTGCCCTTTTCTTTTCCATTTGCAACGGAAAATTTGGGCCCTTAGATGTGCTAGCAGAGCATGTGCTCCTTTGCCCATAACTCCTTCCGTAGCCACGAGATCATTGAGCAAGCGACTAAGTGTATACTCGGTCTTGCTCATGATCGCATTCACGCCGAAAGTTCTCAAAAGACTTGGGCGGTGTCTTGAGGATGATATCGACCTTGGCCGCCGTCAATACCTCCTCCCAACCGATCAAGACTATCCATGAGATGAGTCATGTGGGAGACATGTTCATGGACCGAACTTCCTTCTTCCATCTTACACGCCAAGATTTCTCTCATTGTGTGGGCGGATGTCGATCCGATTGCCCAAACTTACTCTTGAGACTTGATCAAATATCGATCGCGTCTACCATCGGTGATCTTTGCGGTACAAGCCTTTGGACATAGTAGTCATCATATAGCATTTAGCCGTATTGTTTGACTTATTCAAAGTTTGCTTGACTCTCGGCTGCTCATTAGTCGATCGTCGATAAGGGCATCGGGTTTAGGAGTAGTGAGAACAAACATGTGTTCTTCATGATAAGAGCATATTCCATGTTTCGTTTCCACTCGGATAAAATTTGGACGGATAGCGGATTTTGTGCGAGCATATTGATAATCGGTGTAAGAGACATATCTGAAGCGATAATGTAAACACACAAGCATACGATCGCACATAATTCGTAACAATAATATTGTAACCTTTTGATAAAACAATATTAATTGAAACCTCCAATCGCCCAGGAATCCCACATGCAAGCCACGCGTGTGGGCGTTTACATGAACCCGCTCGACCGGACTAAAAATACATTTTAGTCGTTTAATTTCAATCCATGTCAACTTATCCTTATGACAAATGAAATTAATGATTGGACCTTACTAGACCACATCACTATCACAAGAAGGGACTTCGTGGGAAGTTGTACTTGAGGTGATGTCTAAGCAATGACCACATTTTTAACAGCAGAAAACGAATTCTTAGAATTAGCATACTCACTAGGACCATACCGCTTCCAATTCAAATTCTTTTGTTATCTCATTTTATATCTATCTCTAGAGAACTTATGAAAATCGCACATACAAGCCACGCGTGTGGGCGTTTACATGAAATTCCCAACTTCTCGATAGATTTAAAATGTTTTATTTAGAAATCTCATCTAACAAACTTATGATAAACAGTGCAAGCAAGCCACGCGTATGGACGTTTACTCACAGTGCGTATCACTTTGTTTAGAGATCAAAAAGTGGAGGTCTTGACATTTTAATTTAAAAAATTAATTAGTCGGTTTGCTTGCTTAGTCTTTTTGTTCAAAAGGTTTGTGCAGATCACGTAATCCTAACATGCTTTTCTATAGAACTCAACATGTAAAACATGCTCGCAGAATTCTAAAAAATGCTTGAAAACGCGATAAACCTAGCATGCTTACTATGCGCACCCAATTACGAAAACACTTAAAGGTTTGTCAACGCAATTTAAACATACATAGCATGCTATGCATAATTTAAACATCCACGACATGCAATGAACGATAAAAATAAAATAAAAACGTTCATCGTGGCCCACTCGTGGAATCTGCACTTTCTGCCTAATCTATTACATAGAATTGCAAAGTCAGATCTTTATAATCTTCAAAAGCAGACCTCGCGTGCAGGCACGGACGGATTCAGCAGGGCCTCGCGTGCACGGGCAAGGACGGACTCGTCAAAAGAGTTCGGTGGAAAACGGATCCGGGCTCGGCCCGAATCGCGGCGCGCGTCCAGCGGCGCGTGCAAGCCTTGCGTGCCGTCGCCGCACGCGTCGGGCGACCCGTTTTCCGTCGTCTCGATCTGGCGCTTCGTCTTCGTTTACTTTTACGGATAAGATTTCTGAGAAAAAATCTAATCTAACCACGGATTTTCTCGTGGTGAAAAATAAAATCCGACAAAATAAAAGCGAGCCACGATGAGCAGCCAGTTCAACAATTAATATATTGCGCGCGTAATAATCAAGCGTGAATTATTCCAGCGAGCGAATATCGATCCCGTGCTCGATACCAGTGTAGGGAAAAACTAGGTTTAGCCCTGGCCCGATGATCTATCTTGGATATTTAATTCACCATACATTGATTATATTCCTAGCATGCACCTATGTAATTAATTGCAACACGTTGATGTTTTCTCGTGTTTACCTTTGAATCTGTCGAGGTGGATCGGGAAGAGCGGATCGAGACTGGTGCTTTGATCTTACGGGTGTATCCGGTTGCCCAATCTCCAACGTCGGTGAGGGCGATCTATGGAGAATGCTTGAAAAATCACCCAATGCACTTATGGAACAATTTTGAGAACCTCGTGCAACACTAGAGGGTGGGCGAAAATTTGATGTTCAATAATAAGGATTAACTTTGATTCTATCTCTTACCTCATATTTATAATGCATTACCATAATCCCATATGGAAATTACCATAATCCTATATGGAAATTACCATAATCCCATATAAAATTACCATAATCCTTATGGAAAGGATTATTACCATAATCCTATATGGAAAGGATCTATGCATATCCCATGAATATAATAATATCCTTATAGGATAAAGAGAATCAAATCCTTGCCTTGTAGAGCATAGGGGTGCCGATTTTGCCTAGCTTACGGGCCTGGATGGGCCAGCCCAGGGATCAAATGCAAGGAATAAAGATGGGCCTCAAATAAATTAATTATCTTATGTTCAGCCCAGAACATAAATTAATTTATAAACATTTATTCATGCCACTAGAGAATAAATCTTGACTTACCCTTTATTACCGAAGTTGAGTCGGGCTTGCACTTAGACATTATGAATCCCGTATTTAAGATATCGAGCGTCCATTAATTATTTATAGCATTACATTGCTTAAAATAATTAATATCTTTAATTCATTAAGTAGTACCACTCAACATTATTATTGTACTTGAGCTAACTCAACTGCGGGGTTTAGTACAATAAACCTTTGAGCTCCTTAAGGGCGTCATCATCCTAGCGGATACGGTGACTCGTCTGAGATAACTAGCATGACATACAAGCTTGCCACCACCCAAGATCGCGGAGAATATTGGGTTAGAACATATAACCTCACCCATAACAAGTCAAAGTGATGGTCGACAACTCATACTCATCTAATACCTTATCGAGGTTTAGATCGTCGTAAGTCATCGAGATCTTGGTTCTTCACGACGGTAAGATAGAAGAACTCATCTCCTTTGTGATCCTTCATACGTCGAGACGCGTACCGGCATAGACAAACAACCAAGTCAAGTCACTTCTTATCTATACCGCACTATCTGACAATTCGTCCTCAAGTTGTCTCATATGAAACTTTTATATCTCATTAAACTTGACCAATCATACGGACTTACGTGATCTTCTACACCTTGTATGATCTAACTTATATATGAGATAAAGGGACACGATATATGCAATCAAGTATTGATTCGGATAGGAGATTGTAATAGTGGTAACAGGAAACATTGTATACAAGCTCAACCAAAACTTCTTTCAGTATACAAATCCAACACATATCATACATTAAAATTAAAACACATACTTTTTACTACATGTATATTTTCGATAATTATAATATATATACATATATTCAATAAATTCCATTCACTTCACCATATGTTTATAATATGCAATAAACATGTAATATTAACTTTAAACCTCAACTAAATATTTATAATATGAACTAAATGCTTGGAATTCTTTTTGTCCTCACACATATATTGTATATGTGTTCAATAAATTTCCAACAATGCATATTAGGTTCATATTATTTCTAAACATCACATATCATATTATTTTTAACAAATAAAAATCAAAAAAATCTTAGAATATTTATACATAGTTTCGGCCTTTTCATAAAAATATGAGTAGTGTCTCAAAAATTTCAAGATTAATATATGATGTTCATATCATATATTAAACATTATATCTCAACTATTTCTCAACAAATAAAATCAAACAATGGCTTAAAAATACTTAAATAAATTCTTCCCATTTGTGAAAAATAGGAGTAGTGTTTCAATAATTTCAAGATTAATATATGATGTTCATATCATATATTAAACATTATACCTCAACTATTTTTCAACAAATAAAATCTAAATAAATACAAGAAAATTCCAAAAATTCCTATATTTATTCTACATGCTCCTAACACATCAACAAGCAACAATATCAAATAATATTAACAAAAGCACGCTTTATCTACTATAAAAAAATTTATAACAAAATCAAAAAATAACAAACATGCTCCAAACATTCCCAAATTTTAAATACAGCCTTAGAATATATTTATAAGCATATTTAATTCATGGCTTGAGTGCATTTGATGGCACAAAAGCCACAAAATTTGGGGAGGTCGAACTAGGGTTTCAAAATGAAAAACAAATTCTAAAAAATATTCTACTCCATTAGGATGGAAGAGGATGATGAATACTACCTTTTTATGGTCTTATAAACGGATTTTAATAGTTGGAATGGTTTGAAATGGGGGATTATAGCTTAGAACATGGAAGAACAAAAAAGAGGATTTGAATTTAGAGAGAGAAAATGGGTTCCAAAGTTAGAGGGAGCATATGGACGAAATGGTCTGAATTGGTGCATCAATAGAGATGTTATAAGCTCATTTGGGGTCTCTTGGTAGTGGTTGGGAGAAGAAATTATCAAATTACCCGATTTGGCATGTTAATACCTACTCTTTAAGTTTTATCGCGCTTTCGATTGATTTCTTGGAACCTTAAAATTTTATTTTCTTAAATAGCCTTAAAAAGACTTATTTCATAGTTTATAATAATTTCATGAAGTTCGGATGGCATCTGGTAAGCCAATTCCGAGTTATTGCGAAAAAACAGCGTCCGACGATTAAATTATGCTCATTCGAAATTCTATTGAATTCTTGAGATTTCATAATTAATTTGAGTCTTATAAATCATTTATTATTGATTTAGATCCTTGGTTCGAGTTTTGGTTCGTTCGGATCAGTTTAGGGTTTTTCCGGTATATGTTCCCGGCGTTCGGTTAAGTTCTTCAGAAATTTCGTTCAGAAATTGATTCTTATGAATTCTAAATTCATAATAATATATTTCTTCATGATTTTGATTGTTATCATAAATTTTCATGAATATCACGGACTGGAAGTGGATCCGGCTCGTGAATAGTACTTTTGAGACTGACCGGGCGAGTATGCCCGAAAATTCCAATTCTTTGGCTTCTCACATGTTTTCGTAAGACGATTCTAGAAATGAAATTATTTTGTTAAGATTCATTCTTGATCTTTCATTCTATGTTCAGGCTACTCAGAAAACCCTAATCTGGTAGGACTAGTCACTAGTTTTTTGATTTCTCTAGTTTTCTATCTCTGAATCGATTCTAATTCGTTTCGTTGGTCACCTTAAACATAATTAAGGTCTTAGAACTCTAAGTAATTGGTTTAAGCATCGCTAATAAAAGTTTTAAATTTTTTGGGTTATTACATTGCAGCTGCAACATCAGACGATGGCAAATGTGATTTAGATCTGGTTAAGTCTCAAGAAAAAGTTCGGAGAGTCGGATAGAACAGTCCACTTCCACACGACGAGAGAGATCTTACCATGTAGGATGTAAGAAGGAAGTTCGGTCCATGGACATGTCTTCCACATGACTCATCTCATGGACAATCTTGATTAGTTGGTAGGAGGTATCAATAGCGAAGCTAAGGTCGATATCATCCTCAATACACTGCCCAAGTCTTTTGAAAACTTTCGCGTGAACGCGATCATGAGAAAGATGGAGTATACACTCAGTGAGTTGCTCAACGATCTCGTGGCAACGGAAGACGTCATGGGCAAAGGAGCACATGCCCTTGCTAGCACATCTAAGGGCCCCAATGTTCCATCGAAAGGTGCGAAGGAGAAAGAGGGGTGCCAAGGGTGGTAGAGGCAATAGAAATAATGGGAGCAAGGCCATGAATGCCACCGGCGACATGAAGAAGCCAAATGAGAGAGGCAAATGCTTCAAGTGTGGTAAGACTAGGCATTGGAAGGCTAAGTGCCCTATGCTCAAGGCTCAAGGTACGCCATTAGCTATTGTAACAGAAACATGTTTAGCGACTTGTTTTAGTTATTCATGGGTAGTAGATTCGGGTGCGACTGATCATGTTTGTTACATCTTGCAGGGATTCCTGCAGATAAGACAACTGAGTAATGGAGAGATAACGATCTCCATGGGTAACGCGATGAAAGTCGAGGCCGCTGCAGTTGGAGATATTTCTTTATGCTTTGATAGGATAATTTTACTTTTGAGGGATGTTCTTTATATGCCGGAGTTTCGGCGGAATCTTATTTCTGTTTCTAAACTATTTGTTAATGGATATTCTGTTATTTTTTATAGTGGTGTTTCTATCATGAGAAATGACGAGTTTATCTGTGGTGGCACATTATATAACTCTCTTTATACTATTTCTGCTAAGCATAATGTCTATAACTATAGCTGGCAAAGTAGAAGACCGGGCAAGCCTGGCCCTGGGCCCGTTGGGCTTTTACATTTTTCGAGCCGGGTCGACCTCGTGCAAAATTTTTCGGGCCTAAAAATATGAAGCCTAATCCAACCCCAGGCGGGTGCGCTTTTTTTAGATCATTTTCTAATTTTTTAGTATATAAAATTAATATTTTAAATTTCAAAAAAAAATTAAATACTTAATTAGAAATCTCATAACTCCTTAACTTAAATAAAGAATCAATGATGAGAACATTTTGAGCTTACTTATTCTTATGATAATGCTTCTTGTACATCTTGACCTATTTATGTATTCATGCGATGATATTGCAATGCAGTATAATTTTAATTCTTTAATTTAAGGAGAACAAATTAGTAATTATAAATCAAAGATAAATGATATTATTAAATATCAATCCCACTTATACGCCTAAAATAATAGAAAAAAATAAATTAATTATACAATATATATTTATGATCAAGGATTCAAAATAGTTTTTACATACTATAAGGTTATTAATCATCAACCTATATATTTTTGAGATAATTTCTTTTAGGAATTATTTATGAATGATTTATGAGGTTATTATTTTTTTCAGAATTTTGATGTGTTGCAATAAAAAAAAAATTAATTCCGGACCACTATGTGAATTAGTAAGAAAATTGTTACTATAAAAAACAAATAATTATATAAATATAATTAATATTATTAAAAATTATAGATATGTATATTAATTAATATTATAAATATGTATATTTAATAGAATATCGGGCGAGCTTTTTTAGCCCGAAGGCCGGTAGGCCTGAGGTTTTTCTCGGGTGGGCTTTTAGGGCCGATTTTTTCGATCCATTAATTTTTAAGCCCAAACCAGCCCAAACTCAGGGTACCCCGAGCGGGCTTTTCGGGCTGGGCTCATTTTGCTGGCTATACCTATAACTATGTTGCATCTACTACATCCAACCATAAGAAGATGAAGTTTTTTTCGCAAGAGGACTATACATATCTTTGGCATCTTAGATTAGGTCAAATCAATCTAAATAGGATCCCAAGACTGGCTAAGGATGAAGCATTGGGTGAATTTACAGTTACTCTGTTCCTAGTCTATGAATCCTAAATAGAGGATAAGATGTCGACCAGACTCTTCAAGGCGAAGGGGTATAGAGCTAAAGAGGTGTTAGAATTAGTCCACTCTGATCTGTGTGGACCGATGTCTACACAAGCTCGTAGAGGGTACAAGTATTTTGTCACTTTCATTGACGATTACTCAAGGTACGTATATATTTACCTGCTTCACCGCAAGTCTGAATGCTTTGAGAAATTCAAAGAATTTAAGACAAAAGTGGAGCCGAAGCTAGGTAAGAGTATCAAGTCACTGCGGTTTGATCGCGGTGGTGAATAACTCAGTAACGAGTTTATGGACTATCTGGTGTAGTGTGGGATTACATCCTAGCTTACTACACCAGGCACACGTCAGTAAAACGGTGTGTCAGAATGAGGAAATATGACTATCTTAGAGATGGTTAGATCAATGATGAGTTATTCAACCTTACCCTTTTTATTTTGGGGATATGCCTTAGAAACAAGGGCATACTTGCTCAATCTAGTACCGTCCAAGTCAGTCGAAAAGATCCCTTTCGAGTTATGGTTTGGGTGTAAGCCTGGTTTAAGCCATATTAAGTTATGGGGCAGTCCAGTACATGTGCTGAACAAGCACGCTGACAAGTTGGAGGCTAGATCTGACGTAAGACTGTTTGTAGGATATCCTAGAGGAAAGAAATGTGGTTACTTCTATAATCCTAAGGATCAAAAGGTCATTATTAACATCAACGCCCAATTCTTGGAGGATGACTATATGAAAAACCACAAATCCAAAGTTGAAATCATTCTTCAAGAAATCGAAGATGATCGTATTCCACCACTGATTCCACCAAATGTACAAGATGTCGCGTCTTGTGGGAGAGATTGACGCCAGATACTCCAAGAGATTGAAGTGGGTCGAGTTTCACTAAGGAGACCAACTGTATAAGAGGTACCTACCAAGCAAGTTGTGCAAGAAATGGCACCACAAGTTACTGCACCTACTGTTGTCATTGTGCCAGTTGCGCCTCATCATAGTGTGAGGGTTGTGCGACAACCCGATCGATTTATGTCTGTGGGTGAATCTTCGGATTTAGCCACAGTAGAAGAATATGTTGTTATCAACCTACAAACATATAGCGAGGCGATACAAGACATAGATGAGGGAGAATGACACACCGCAATGGACTTAGAGATTGTGTCCATAACCGCTTTGGATGTATACAAGAAAACACATCTACCAGATGGTAAGGAAGCAATAGGTGTAGGAAATCTGATTTTAACCCTCTCCCCGGGATCTATCTTGGATGTTTAATTCACCATATATTGATTATATACATAGCATGCACCTATATAATTAATTGCAACACGTTGGTGTTTTGTCGTGTTTACCTGTGAATTTTTTTGACAAAAAAGGAGGATCAAGACTCGTGCTTTGATCATCTGAACTGTATCCCGTTTGCCAAAACTCTAATGCTGAGTGAGAGCAATCTATGGAGAGTACTGCAAAAAATTGACATCTTCCTCGCATTAGAAAATTCTAAAATCACAATGATAAGAATAGTAATTTTCGAAAATCACTTAGCTTAGGATTACATCTGATTTTCTCTCACCTTGTATTTATAATGAAACCCTAGAATCATAATAGGATAGGATCTATGCATATCTAATAAATACAATCTTATCATTAAAGATATACAATATCAAGAATAATATCCTTTGATATCTAATGATATCAGATATAATCTATCTAGATATAAGAGAATCAGAACAGAGTCCCAATGGGACTCTACTAGGTGAGGGGCGAAATTATCCAACTGTGCAGGCCTTGATGGGCCAACCCAATGAATTAATTATCTTATATTCAGTCCAGAACATAAATTAATTCATAAACATTCATTCAAGCTACTAGAGAATAAATGCTGACTTATCCCTTTATTACCGAAGTTGAGTCGGGCTTGCGCTTAGACTTCACGAATCCCCGTATTTAAGATATCGTACATTCATTAATTATTTATAGCATTCTGACTGCTTAAAATAATTAATCTATTTAATTCCTTAAGTAGTACCACTCAGCCTTATTATTGTACTTGAGATAACTCAACCTGCAGGGTTTAGTACAATAAACCTTTTGAGCTCCTTAAGGGGACGTCATCATCCTAAATGGATACGGTGACTCGATACAGGTAACTAGCATGACATACAAGCACTGCCACCACCCAAGATGCGGAGAATATTGGGTTATCTTATGTAACCCTCACCCATAACAAGTCAAAGTAATGGTCAGCAACTCATGCTCACCTAAAACCTTATCGAAGTTTAGATCAACGTAAAGTCACCAAGATCTAGGTTCTTCACAACGGTCAGATAGAAAAACTCATCTTACTGTGATCCATCAATACGTCAGAGACGTACCAGTATAGACAAACAACCAAGTCAAGTCACTTCTTATCTACACCGCAACCTATACCGACAACTCGTCCTCAAGTTATCTCAGCTGTGATCCTTTTTATATCTCATTAAGCTTAACCAACCATACAGACTTCTGTGATCTTCTACACACTGTATGATCTAACTTATATATGAGATAAATGGACATACATGTGCAATCAAGTAAACAATTCAGATATGAGATTGTAATAGTGGTAACATGAAACATTGCATACAAGCTCAACCAATCTGCTTCCAGTATACAATTCCAACAATAGGTAGTCAGTGTGTATATAAGAGGAACATAGATTTTGATGGAGAGGTTTTATCTTTTAAAGTCATGCTTGAGGCGAAATGGTACACTCAGATTAAGAGGATCGATTATGATGATACCTTTTTTCGCCTTTAGCAATGCTCAAGTCCATCAGAATTCTTCTGGTCATAACAATTCACTTGAACCTAGAGGTTTGGCAAATGGATGTGAAAATCGCTTTCTTAAACGGTTACCTTGAGGAAGGTCGAGACATCTATATGCAACAACCATAAGGTTATGTGAAAAAAAGATGAGGAGCATCTAGTATGGAAGCTTAAGAAGTCCATTTATGGACTGAAGCAAGCTTCCCGATCATGGAACTTACGCTTTGACAAGGTGGTAAAAACCTATGGTTTTACCTAGTTTCCTAGCGAGATTGGCGTGTATCGTTTAGATGTCAATGGTGACATGGTATTTCTTGCACTTTACGTAGATGACCATATACTCTACTTGGCAACAATGTGAAGCTATTATCAGACTTAAAGAGTTGGTTATTTGATTAGTTTTAGATGAAAGACTTAGGAGATGCAGCGTAAATTATTGGGATCAAGGTTTACCGGGATCGCAAGAGAAAAATATTGAGCTTATCTCATCGTCTTACATTGATACTGTGATTACTCGTTTTAGCATGCAAACCGCTAAGAAGCGGTTGCTATCCTTCAGACATGGCATTCATTTATCTAAGGAGAAGTCAGAGAAGACTGCAAATGAGATAGAGAAAATGAGACACATTCCCTACGCTTCCACCATAGGAAGTCTCATGTATGCGATGTTGTGTACGAGGCCCGATATCTGTTATGCGGTAAGCATAGTAGCAATATATCAGTCTAACCCTAGACAAGCATATACTCAAGTACCTGAAAAGGACTCGAGATTATAGGCTAGTTTACCAGGCAGAAAATCTAATGCCTTTGGGTTATTCAAACTTGAATTTCCAAGCTGATCGCGATGAGAAGAAATCTACCTCAGGCTGTTCACCTTGGAAGGTGGAGACATATCTTGATGGAGTGCAAAGCAGCGGTGCATTACAGACTCTACCATGGAAGCCGAATATGTAGCCGCATCTGAGGTTGCTAAGGAGACGGTATGGCTCAAGAACTATCTTTTGGATCTAGATGTGGTACCTCGTTTGCCCAAGAGTATCAAAATATTCTACGATAACTTTGGTGCAGTAGCAAACTCGAAGGAACCACGGACCCATAATGCGACGAAACACATAGATAGAAAGTACCACATTATACGAGAAATCATACGATGAGGATACGTGCTTATAGTGAAGAATAGTACTGCGAATAACCTAACTGACCCATTCTCGAAGAGCCTACCGCAATTAGTCTGCGACAAGCATGTTCAAGGACTTGGATGCGCAAGATAGCCCCCACTTAGAAAGGAAACTTTTGTATAAGTGGGAGAAGTAAAGGGATGGTGCTGTTTGTAATAGCTGGTAGAGAGACACATTGCATACTAAAAGTTTGCTTTAGTATAAGTGGGGGATTGTTGGATTTTTATCTGAAAATAGAATGGTTGAGCTTATATATAATGTTTCATATTATCACTATTACAATCTCCTAGCTGAATTGTTTACATCATTGCATATGTTGTCCCATTATCTCATACAAAAGTTAGATCATACAGTGTGTAGAAGATCACAAAAATCTGTATGATTGGTTAAGCTAGTTGAGAAATAAAAAGGATCACAGCAGAAACCATTTGAGGACGGGTTATCAGTATAGGCTACAGTGTAGATAAGAAGTAACCTGAATTGGCTGCTTGTCTATGCTGGTACGTCTTGACGTATTGATGGATCAAGTGAGATGAGTTCTTTTATTTGATCGTCGTGAAGAACCTAGATCTCGGTGACTTTACATTGATCTAAACCTCGATAACGTTTTAGGTGAGTATGAGTTAATGACCACCACTCTGACTTTTTTGGGTGAAGGTTGCATGAGATAAGCCAAGATTCTCCGCATCTTGGGTGGTGGCAATGCTTGTATGTCATGCTAGTTAACTGTATCAAGTCACCGTATCCATTTAGGATGATGACGTTCCCTTAAGGAGCTCAAAAGGTTTATTGTACTAAACTCTGTAGGTTGATTTAGCTCAAGTACAATAATAAGGTTGAGTGATACTACTTAAGAAATTGAAGAGATTAATTATTTTTAGCAGTTAGAGTGCTATAAATAATTAATGGTCGTGCGATATCTTAAATACAGGGATTCGTAAGCCTAATTACAAGCCCGACTCAATTTCGGTAATAACAGTTTCAAATCCCCTAATCCCAATTGCTTGAATATGGAAAAAGACATTAAATTAATTACAACGCCTAAATCAAACATCCCTCATGCTTTCTTTCCATTTCCTAATCACATCAAGTAAATGCAAGTTAATGTTCACCTTAGATAGCATCTTGTAGATCTTCAAGAATTGCTTGTCCTTATTCTCATCTCTCAACCTACTCGGGAATGAAATAGGTGGGTATAAGGTTTCTCGACTTTGTGAAGCCGTGTCTCTTTTTCCTTATCCTTGTTCTCGCTTCTAGGCATGTTCTCTTCTTCTTCTATTAGACTTTCTCTAAATTCTGATGGAATATCAACCTTTTTGTCCACCACTTTCTCGTTTCTCAAGATAGTGACCGATTATGCTTGTTTAGATTGACTTGGTAACTTCTTTTTCTTTTGATATATAACAAGATCTCCAACAATCCTTGCCAGCTGTCCGACTTGAGTATCAATTCTCTTCATCGATGCTTCCACCGACTCAAATCTTTGATGACTTGCCTGAATGAATGACTTCAAATAATCCTCTAATGGAGGTTGTCTTAGTTGAGCTTGTTGAGGCTGGAACTGTTGCAGTCTTACCAAAATGGTTTGTTGTTGAGATGGTGGTGGTTGGAATTGCCGGCCCTGATTAGGACCCAACTAATGGTTTTAACTCTAAGAAAAGTTTGAGTGATTTCTCCAACCTGGGTTGTAAGAATTTAAAAATGATCGTAGTTGGGTCACTAATGGTAACTTTGTTTGAATCCTCTCTGAGATCCTTACTTGGAGATGACTTGAGCTTCTTCTGTATATGTTCCCTCATTCATAACCATCCCTTACGTCTCCATCTCATTCATCTTTTGGCAAATGTTTGCCACATGCCCAAATTCTCCACATATTCCACAGTTATCCATCGACATTGCCTGTTGATGTTGCTGCACCTTAATCATTCTCAAAATCTTTGTACGGATATGTGATTTTTCGTGCTCCGAGAATCTATCTTGGATATTTAATGCACCATACATTGATTATATTCTTCGCATGATCCTATATAATTAATTTCAACACATAGGGGTTTTCTCGTGTTTACCTATGAATTTCTGGAAAATCTGATCAAGAATTGACTCCATCTTTGATTTTCTGGATTGTATCTCGGATGCCTGATCTGCAATACTGAGTTAGAGCAATCTATAAAGAACACCAAATTTTCTCTTGCGTTATGAATTTTTCGAAAATCAATAGTAATGAGGATACAACTGGCTTTCTCTTACCCTGTATATATAGTGTTATCCTTAGAATCATAATTAAATAAGGATTCTGTCATATCTAATATATACAATAATAATCTTCTATCTTTAAGATAATTCCTTTATAGAATAATTATCTCTTGATATATTTAGATATCAAATAATTCTATATAGACTAAGAGATGTATTAAATTAATCATACAATTAACAAAGCTCAGTCCCAGTGGGATTGTGTATGAGGGATGAAAATTCGATGGCTGTAGGCCTTGGTGGATCAGTCCAAGTATAAAATTCAAGGAATAATATGGGCTTAAAACCCTCACCTATAGCAAGTCAAAGTAATGGTCAATAACTCATACTCATTTGAAACCTTATCGAGGTTTGCATCAACGTAAAGTCATCGAGATCTAGGTTATTCACAATGGTCATATAGAATAACTCACCTCACTATGATCCATTAATAAGTCAAAACGTACCAATATAGACAAACAACCAAATCAAGTTACTTCTTATCTATACTGCAACTTATACCAACAACCCATTCTCAAGTTGTCTCAGTTGTGATCCATTTTATATCTAAATTAACTTAACCAATCATACAGACTTCTATGATCTTCTACACACTGTATGATCTAACTTTTGCATGAGATAATGGGACAACATATACAATCAAGTAAATAATTTAGATACGATATCGATATAGTGGTAACAAGAAACATTGTACACAAGCTCAACCAATCTGTTTTTAGTATATAAATCTAAAAATCTCCCACTTATACTAAAACAAACTTTTAGTATACAATATGTCTCCCTACTAGCTATTACAAATAAACATCATTACTTTGCTTCTCCCATTTATACAATTTTTTCTTATAGTAAGTAGGGTCCATCTTGCTCAAGGCAAGTTCTCGAACATGCTTGTCGTAAACTTCATACGACAAACTCTTCATGAATGGGTCAACTAGGTTGTCCATTATACCAATATTCTCTATAAGCACATCTTCTCGTCGTACGATTTTTCATGTGATGTGGTACTTCCTTTTTATATGTTTCATCGTCTTATGGTTCATGGATCCTTCGAGTTTGCTACTGCACCAGCGTTATCACAGTACACTAAGATACTATTTAACAAATGAGGTACCACACCTAGATCCAAGAGGTAGTTCTTGAGCCATACCGTCTCCTTAGCAGCTTCTGATGTGGCCATATATTTGGCTTCCATGGTGGATTCTATAATGCAACGCTGCTTTGCACTCTACCAAAATACAGCTCCACCTTTCAAGGTGAACACATATCCCGATGTAGACTTCTTCTCATCACGATCAGCTTGAAAACCCGATTCGGAATAACCCAAAAGAATTAGACTTTCTGACTTTGTAAACTAACCTATAATCTCGAATCATTTTGAGGTACTTGAGTCCAATGTGCTTGTCATGAGTTAGACTGATAACTTGCCACTATGCCTACCGCATAGCAGATATCGGGCATCGTGTATATAGTATCGTATTTATGAGACTTCCTACAAAAAAAGCGTAGGGAACATGTCTCATTTTGTTCTATCTTCTTTGCAGTCTTCGAAGAATGTTCCTTAGATAAAAAAATGTTGTACCTAAAGGGTAGCATGTTGGGAAATTTAAAAGATGGCAATTCCCGTTAACAAGATTTGAGTGAAAGTAAAATAAATGTGGAATAATAAAGACACAATATTTGATAACGGTGTTCGGCCAATTATACCTACGTCTCCGAGCTGCTACAAATCTTTACTAAGGAAGAAAACACACACACAATGTTTACAACACTCATAACTTTCACCTCACAACCTATTATCCCGAGAAAAATTACAACTCAATTTTTCTCCCAAAAAGCTTCTACCCAAGCTTTTGCTCTCTATACTCTGTATTCTGCATATGTTTCTATCTACTATCTGCATACATATATATAGGTAAGGAAATGGAGATAAGACAGAAAAGAAGGCGTTGGAGTGCAGCTACTTTGAAATTGCATGTGAAAGCCATCATTTGAACAGTAGCCGAAAGCCACCATTTGAACACTAGCCGCAATTGTTGAAAACTTTAGTAGCCGCAATTTTTGACTAACAATCCCCCACTTGGAGACTGATTTCAATATGTCTTCACACCTTGATCAATGCAGCAGCTCTTTCAATCTTTTTACTCTAGCAAACCAACTGAAGTTGAACACAACCTCAGTTTGTCAACAGTAACCGCCTTTGTCAACATATCAGCTGAATTTTGAGCTCCACTTATCTTCTCGAGTTTCAAAATCCCTTATTCCAGAAGCGATCGAATAAAATGATACCGCAAATGTATGTGCTTTGTTATGGAATGAAAAGACGGATTTATTGCTTGATGGATAATGCTCTGACTATCCCAATACAAGAAATTATCTTGTCGTTTCTTGCCCGATTCCTCCAAGAAACCTTATAGCCAGACCATTTCTTTACTGGCTTCCGTGACAACGAAATATTCTGCTTCAGTTGTGGAGAGAGCAACTATCTTTTGCAACTGAGAAACCCAACTCACTGTTGTTCCTCCCAGAGTATAGACGTACCTTGTAGTGCTCTTTCATCAACATTTCCAACTAAATCGGCATCTACATAGCCTGTTAATTTTATATCTTCACCTTAAAATATAGTGCTTTATTTATGATACCACGAAGATACCTAAGGATCCATTTGACTGCTTCCCAATGAACTTTGCCTGGATTATTCATGTACCTGCTAACCACTCCCACTGCTTGAGCAATATCTGGTCTGGTACAAACCATGAAATACATCAGACTTCCAATTGTCGAGGCATATAGCACCTTAGCCATATGTGCACGTTCTTTTTCCATCTTCGACGATTGTTCTTTGGAGAGTCTAAAATGAACACTTAAAGGTGTACTTACTGGTTTAGTATCTTGCATGTTGAATCTGGAGAGTACTTGGTTGATGTACTCAGCCTGTGACAACATCAGATTTCCCGACTTTGTGTCTCTCTTGATCCTCATACCAAGAATTTGTTTTGTAGCACCCAGATCTTTCGTTGCGAAATGCTTTGACAATTTCTGCTTCAAATTATCAATAACCTGCATGTCTGAACCTACAACAAGCATGTCATCTACATATAATAATAAAATAATAAAACTATTGTCAAACATCTTGATGTAGCAACAATTATCTGCTTGATATCTGGTGAAACCGATGTCACCCATGAAGCTATCAAACTTCTTGTACCACTGCCTATGAGCTTGTTTTAAACCGTACAAGCTTTTCTTCAACCTGCATACCAAGTTCTCCTTGTCTGACTTTATGAAGCCTTCTGGTTGCTTCATACAGATCTTTTCTTCCAAGTCACCATGAATGAATATTGTTTTTACATCTAATTGCGCAAGATGTAAATTCTCTGCAGCTACAATTTTCAATACCACCCTAATTGTAGTCAGCTTCACGACTGGAGAGAAAATTTTAATGTAGTCAACACCTTCTTTTTGCTGAAAACATTTGACAACCAATCTTGCTTTGTAGCGTTTGCTCCCATCATGCTCTTCTTTTATCCTGAAAACTCACTTGTTATGGAGTGCTTTCTTTCCTGGTGGTAGTTCAGCTAATTCCCATGTCTGATTTGATACGAGTGAGTTCATCTCATATTTCATGGCAGACTCCCACTTGGCTGAATCCTCCACTTGAATTGCTTCATCATAACACTCTGATTATCCACTATCAGTTAACAACAGATAGTGCAAAGAAGGAGAGTAATGTTGGATTGGCTTAGGAATTCTAGAGGAGCGTCTCAATTCTGGCGTACTTGGTTCCCAACCAACTACTTCAGAATTGGTCTGAACATCATTTTCAGAAATCTCCTCGAAGTCAGCAAATTCTTCCATTGTTTCACCATTATTGTTTGAGCTTCCTGATTCTGCAGTCAATCTGTCTTTGTACATCACATTCTCATTTAATATGACGTCTCTGCTTTTGATGACCTTCCGATTTTCATAATCCCAAAATCAATAACCAAAATCATCACCGCCATATCCAACAAAAACACATTTGTTAGACTTAGCATCGAGTTTACTTCTTTCGTGGAATCTATATGTATGTAAGAGATACAACCAAACACTCTTACATGTGAGAGGTTTACCTCTTTCTTGCTCCAAACTTCCTCTGGTATTCTTCCCTCCAAAGGGACTGATGGTCCACAATTGATCAAATAGGATGTTGTGTTGACGGCTTCAGCCCATAGCATGTTGGGTAAGCCAGCATGTATCCTCATGCTTCTGGTACGTTCATTCAGAGTTCTGTTCATGCGCTCCGCTATGCTATTCTGCTGCAGCATCATGGGAATTGTTTTCTCCATCATGATTTCGTTGTTTATGCAAAACTCTCTGAATCTACTATCTGTCTATTCTCATCCATGATCAGACCTCAATCGTTTTCCTTTCAAACTGGTTTCATTTTCCACCATGGATTTCCATTTTCTGAAGGTATCAAGGACTTCTGATTTCTTCTTTAGAAAATAAACCCACGCCTTCCTTGGAATCATCAATGAAGGTAACATAATAAATTGAGCCTGAAAGAGATGTACTTGAGATGTTCCCCATACATCAGTATAAACCAATTCTAACCTTTCTGTCTTGGGTGTCTTGCCAATCTTTGCAAAACTCACTTTCTTTTGTTTGCCAAAGATACAATCTTCGTATAGTCCGACATCGATTTTCTTCAAATACGGAAGCTTCCCTTTTAACAGAAGTACCTTCATCCTTTTCTCGCTCATATGGCCAAGCCGTTGGTGCCATAAATTGGATTTTCCATCAACATCCAAAAATGCAATGATATTCTCTAAATTTAAGGTTACATAGAGAGTACCATTCTTCTTACCACGAGCAATGACAAGTGCTCATTTGGTAATTTTCTATTCATGATTTGAGAAGGTTTTACAGTAGCCTTCTCCATCAAGTTGCCCCACCAAAATCAAATTCCTTCTAAGACTTACAGTTTGCAGCTTCCACGTAGTCTGATTTGGAAGGTTTAGACGTATCTCATTTTCCCACGTTCTTCAAGGTTTCATCGTCAGCTAGATGAACCTTCCCAAAATCACCACTGACATAATTCTCCATGATTTCTCGGCATGGGGTAGCATGGAAAGATGCCCCTGAATCAAGAATCCATGATTCAGTCGGACTGTTGACGCTTAGAATCATAACATCACCTGTTTTCTCGGTTACATTGGCTGATTCTTGGGCACCAACATTCTTTTTTGGTGCTCGATAATCCCTCTTGAAGTGACCCGACTTGCCACAATTATAGCAGCTAAAATCTTTCTTTCTCGATCTAGATTTGCTTCTTCTAGATTTTGATTTGTTGCGATTTGAATTTCTCTATGAAATTCTTCCTCTGGACTCTGTGTACAGAGCTGAAGAGGTTGACACTTTCCCCGATTCTCTCCGCCGAATTTCTTCACTCAATACCAAATCCCGAACATCATTGAACTTTAATTTACTATTTCCTGATGAACTGCTGACTTTTGTGACAATAAAATTCCAACTATCTGTTAGAGATGATAAGAAAATCAACGCTCGAACTTCATCATCAAATTCAATCTCCTCAGAACTCAACTGATTTAAATGTTGGGATACTAAAGCCCCTTCTGCCATCCGCAAGTTAAATAACCGCCTCATCAAGTGGACTTTATTTGAGGCTGATGGCTTTTCGTATATACTGGTAAGAGCCGCCATAAGACCCGCCGTGGTCTTTTCTTTTGCTATGTTGAAAGCAACATTGTGAGATAACGTCAATCGAATGACTCCGAGAGCTTGTCTATCAAGAAGGATCCAGTTTCATCCATCATGTCCTCTGGTTGTTTTCCTGAGAGAGTTTGATATAATTTTTTCTGGTACAGATAATCTTCAATCTGTATTTTTCAGAAGCCAAAGTCCGCGCCATCGAACTTTTTGATTTTCACATTTCCTTCGTCTGCAGCCAATCCCACTTGAATCTGGACTCCTTTGGATTGTTTCTGATAATTTATGCTAACCACCGTGGGTAGAACACCCTTTTATCGACAAACTGGAACCACCGACAAAATTGCACTATTCACAAAATTCACTATTCACATGAATAGTAATAACATCAAAATATATTAGAAAATATCCGCAACCAATGAGACCATCACCAACGAGGCTCTGATACCAGTTTTTGGGAAATTTAAAAGATAGAAATTTCCCGTTAACCAGATTTGAGTGAAAGCGAAATAAATATGGAATAATAAAGAGACAATATTTGATAACGGAGTTCGACCAACACAGCTGTAGATCTTTACAAAGGAAGAAAAAATACACAGTGTTTACAATACTCACAACTCTCACCTCACAACCTATTATCCCGAGAAAAATTACAACTATTTCTCCCCAAAAGCTTCTATCCAAGCTTTTGCTCTCTATACTCTCTATTCTGCACACCTTTCTCTCTACTCTCTGCATACATATATATACGAAAGGAAATGGAGATAAGACATAAAAGAAGGTGGTGGAGTGCAGCTACTTTAAAATTGCAGGTGAAAGCCACCATTTGAATAGTAGCCATGTGAAAGCCGCCATTTGAATAGTAGTCGTGTGAAAGCCGCCATTTGAACAATAGTCGTGTGAAACAGTAGCCGCAATTATTGAAAACTTTAGTAGCCGTAATTTTTGACTAACATAGGACGATTGAGATCTCGATAAACCTTAATCCCAAGGATGTATGTTGCATCTTCTAAGTCCTTCATTTAAAACTGATCAGATAACCAACTCTTTACATCTGATAACAACTTCACATTGTTGCCAATTAGAAGGATGTCATTTACGTAAAATGCAAGAAAATACCACGTCATCGCTAACATCTAAATGGTACACACCATTCTCGTTTGGGCATTAGGTTAAACCATAATTTTCAACCACTTACTCAAAATGTAGGTTCCATGATTGGGAAGCTTGTTTGAGTCCATAAATGGACTTCATGAGCTTCCACATTAGATGCACCTCACATTTCTTTATTAACCTTCGGGTTGTTGTATATATATATATCTCGACCTTCCTCAAGGTAACTATTTAAGAAATCGGCTATCATATCCGTTTGCCAAACCTCTAGGTTCAAGTGAGTTGTTATAGAAAAAACACAAATAGACTTGAGCATAGCTATAGGCGAAAATGTATCATCGTAATCGATCCGCTTTATTTTGTGTACTTTCATCACTAGCCTGACTTTGTAAGTCGAAACCTTTTTGTTTAGTATGATTTTGTGCTTATTCTTGGTATTCTTTTGTATGTCATTTTCAATAGTTTGTCCTATTTATGTCGTTGGTTTGATTATTATTTATCGAATTGGACTTATTTGGTTTGTTTTGATGTTTTGTAGAAAAATGACATTAAATAGGAATAAATCAATCTTTCAAGAGCTATCCTATATTGAACAGAATCTCGATAAAAGTCAATAGGAGCAAACGGATCGTAATTCAGAGTTCGAACGAGAGAACGGAGCGAAACATCAAAGTTCTTGACAGCACGCTGAAAGCACATCCGCATGGGCACGCCCGGTAGCGTTTGCAAGACATTCGGCGCTCACATGGCGCCGAGCTTGCCCCGCCTCCTCCTCACCGTTGGTTTGTATCTTGAAAGCGGTTTTGGTTGAGCTTGTATACAATGTTTCCTCGTTACCACCGCATAACAATCTCTATCCGAATTGAATACTTGATTGCATATATCGTGTCCCCTTATCTCATATATAAGTTAGATAATACGATGTGTAGAAGATCACGAAGTCCGTATGATTGGTCAAGCTTAATGAGATATAAAAGTTTCCACCGAGACAACTTGAGGACGAGTTTTCGGTGTAGGCTGCAGTATAGATAAGTGACTTGACTTAGTTGCTTGTCTATCTTTGATGCGTCTTTGACGTATTGAAGGATCACGATGAGATGAGTTCTTCTATCGACCGTAGTGAAGAACCTAGATCTCGGTGACTTCGATGATCTAAATCTCGATAAGGTATTAGATGAGTATGAGTTCTTGACCATCACTTTGACTTGTTATGGGTGAGGTTATATGTTCTAACCCAATATTCTCCGCATCTTGGGTGGTGGCGGTGCTTGTATGTCATGTTAGTTATACAGATCGAGTCACCATATCCGTTAAGAATGATGGCGTCCCTTAAGGAGCTCAAAGGTTTATTGTACTAAACCCCGCGGTTGAGTTAGCTCAAGTACAATAATAAGGTTAAGTGGTACTACTTAAGGAATTAAAGATATTAATTATTTTAAGCGATCGTAATGCTATAAATAATTAATGGACGTTCGATATCTTAAATACTGAGGGATTCGTAATGTCTAAGTGCAAGCCCGACTTAACCCGGTAATAAAGGGTAAGTCGGCATTTATTCTCTAGTGGCATGAATAAATGTTTATAAATTAATTTATGTTCTGGGCTGAACATAAGATAATTAATTTATTTGAGGCCCATCTTTATTCCTTGCATTTTGATCCCTGGGCTGACCCATCCAGGCCCGTAGCTAAGTATGGAAATCGGCGCCCCTCTCTCTCTACAAGGTAATGATTTGATTCTCTTTATCCTAAAAGGATATTATTAAATTTATGGGATATGCATAGATCCTTTCCATATAGGATTATGGTAATAATCCTTTCCATATAGGATTATGGTAATTTCCATATGGGATTATGGTAATTTCCATAAAGGATTATGGTAATTTCCATATGGGATTATGGTAATTTCCTTATGGGATTAAGGTAGTGCATTATAAATATGAGGTAAGAGATATAATCAAAGTTAATCCACACATTAACACCTAGAATTTTCGTGCATCTCTATAGAGTTTAGAGAGGATTCTCGAAAATTTAATAGAGAGTTGGGGTGATTTTCCGAAGCATTCTCCATAGATCGTCCTCACTCGACGTTGGAGATTGGGCAACCGGGATACTGATCCGAGAAGGTCAAAGCACGAGTCTCGATCCATTCCGCCTCGACAGATTGAAAGGTAAACACGAAAAACCCCAACGTGTTGCAATTAATTATATAGGTGCATACTAGGTATATAATCGATGTATGGTGATTTAAACATCCAAGATAGATCCTCGGGAGGGCTAAACATAGTTTTCCCATCAATTGGTATCGAGCACGGGATCGATATCTTGGCTCTGTTGGATTAATTCACGTTTGATTATTACGTGCGCAATATATTAATTGTTGAATCATGCCGCTCATCGTGGCTCGTTTTATTTTGTCGGTTTTGTTTTCACCACGAGAAAATCCATGGTTAGATTAGATTTATTTTTCGTAAATCTTATCCGTAAAAGTAAAGCGAAGACAGCGGCCAGATCGAGACGACGGGAAAACGGGTCGCTGACGTGCGGGCGACGGCACGCAAGGCGTGCGACGCCGCTTCAGACGCGCCGCATGACGGGGCCGAGCCGGATCCGTTTTCGGCCTAAATCCTGTTTGTGAGTCCGGTCCGTGCCCGTGCCCGCGAGGCCTGTTTTGAAGATTATAAAGATCATGCTTTGCAATTCTATATAATATATTAGGCGGGAAAGTGCGATTCCACGAGTGGGCCACAATGAGCGTTTTATTTTATTTTTATCGTTAATTGCATGTCGTGGATGTTTAAATTATGCGAGAGCATGCTATGTATGTTTAAATTACGTTGACAAACCTTTAAGTGTTTTCGTAATTGGAGTGCGCATAGTAAGCATGCTAGGTTTATCGCGTTTTCAAGCATTTTTTAGAATTCTGCGTGCATGTTTTACATGTTGAGTTCTATAGAAAAGCATGCTAGGATTACGTGATCTGCATGGACGAACCTTTTGAACAAAAAGACTAAGCAAGCAAATCGACAAATTAATTTTTAAATTAAAATGTCAAGACCTCCACTTTTGATCTCTAAACAAAGTGATACGCTTTGTGAGTAAACGATCACACGTGGCTTGCTTGCACTTGTTTATCATAAGTTTGTTAGATGAGATTTCTAAATAAAACATTTTAAATCTATTGAGAAGTGGGAGTTTCATGTGTAAATGTCCACACGCGTGGCTTGCATGTGTGATTTTCATAAGTTCTCTAGAGATAGATATAAAATGAGATAACAAAAGAATTTGAATTGGGCGGTATGGTCCTTGTGGTATGTTAATTCTAAGAATTAGTTTTCTATTTGTTAAAAATGTGGTCATTGCTAGACATCACCTCAAGTACAACTTCCCACGAAGTCCCTTCTTGTGATAGTGATGTGGTCTAGTAAGGTCGATCGTTAATTTCATTTGTCATAAGGATAAGTTGACATGGATTGAAATTAAATGACTAAAAGGTATATTTTAGTCATGTCGAGGGTTCATGTGTAAACGCCCACACGCGTGGCTTGCATGTGGGATTCCTTGGGCGATTGGAGGTTTCAATTAATATTGTTTTATCAAAAGGTTACAATATTATTATTACGAATTATGTGCGATCGTATGCTTATGTGTTTACATTATCGTTTCGTATATGTCTCTTACGATTATCAATATGCTCGCACAAAATCCGTTATCGGTCCAAATTTTATCGAGTGGAAGCGAAACATGGAATATGTTCTTATCGCTGAAGAACACATGTTTGTTCTCACTACTCTAAACCCGATGCCCTTCTTGACGCGTCGACTAATGAAAGCGAGTCGAGACTTTGGAATAAGTCAAACAATATGGCTAAATGATATATGATGACTACTATGTAGGGTGTCTAAGCGGTTTACTTGTTTCGGTTAGAATCGAACCAAACCGAAATCGACAAATTCGGTTAATCGAAACCGACAAATTTGGTTATCGGTTCGGTTTCGGTTCGAGTTGAAAAAATTCGGTTATTGGTTAACCGATAACCGAACGGTTCGGAACCTAAAACCGTTTTATTTTTAATTATTATTTCAATTACTAATTAATTAATTAAAATTATGAAAATCAATTTTAATTATTACTTTATTAATTATTACTAAATATTTTATCTATTTTAATAAGTTTCGAGTTTTAATTATTATTTTATTTATTTTAATTATTATTTTATTTGTTTTAATTATTATTTTATTTTTTATTATTAATTAATTTTAATTCGGTTTTTGGTTAGCAAAACCGAACCGCCGAATCGATCGGTTTGGTTAACCGAAAATTTAAAGCAGTTCGGTTTGGTTCCACTTTTTCGAGAAATTCGGTTGATTAGCGAAAAATTGGGTTGATTAGCAAACCGAACTGTTAGACACCCCTACTACTATGTCCAAAGGCTTGCGTTGCAACATCGATCGATGGTAGATGCGATCGATATTTGGTCAAGTCTCGAGAGTAAGTTTGGGCGGTCGGATCGGACAATCGACTTCCACACAATGAGAGAAATCTTGGCGTGTAAGATGGAAGAAGGAAGTTCGGTCCATGAACATGTCTCCCACATGACTCATCTCATGGATAGTCTTGATCAGTTGGGAGGAGGTATTGACGGCGAAGCCAAGGTCGATATCATCCTCAATACACTGCCCAAGTCTTTTGAGAACTTTCGTGTGAATGCGATCATGGGCAAGACTGAGTATACACTTAGTCAGTTGCTCAATGATTTCTTGGCTGCGGAAGGAGTTATGGGCAAAGGATCACATGCTCTTGCTAGCACATCTAAGGGCCCAAATTTTCCATTGCAAAATGGAAAAGAAAAGGGCACCAAAGGTGGTAGAGGCGAGGAAATAGTGGGAGTAATGGGAGCAAGAACATGGTCGCCACCGAGGCTTGAAGAAGCCAAGGAGAAGGCAAGTGCTTCAAGTGCGGTAAGCGGGCATTGGAGGCTAAGTGCCCTATGCTCAAGGCTCAAGTGCTGTGGTTTGCTTTAATGTGAAACATGTTTAGCAACTTGTTCTACCCATTCTTGGGTAGTAGACACGGGTGCGATCGATCATGTTTGTTACACCTGCGGGGTTCCTGCGGACAAAGGAGGCGAGTAATGGCGAGATAACGATCTCCATGGGCAACGCAAGCGAAAGTCGAGGCCGTTGCGATCGGAGATGTTACTTTATGTTTGAGAGAACTGTTTTAGTTTTAAAGGATGTTTTATATGTGCCGGATTTTCAGGAACCTTGTTTGTTTGAAACTATTTACTCATGGATATTCTCATTATTTTTGATAGTGGTGTTTCTATCATAAGAAATGACGAAGTTATACGTGTTGGCACTTTATATAATTAAGCTTTATACTATTTACGCAAAACATAATACCTATAACTATGTTGCTCTTCTTGAAACCCTAAAAAGCGAAAGTTTTCTTCGAAGATGACACCACATTTCTCTCGGCATCTTAGATTAGGTCACATCAATCTAAATTGGATCCAAAGGCGGCTAAGAATGGGCGTTGGGTAATCTCACGCTTACTCCATTCGATCTGCGAATCTGTATAGAAGGTAAGATGTCGGCCGGAACCTTCAAAGCGAAGGGTTATAGAGCGAAAGAAATGTTAGAGTTAGTCCATTCGACTGTGTGGACCGATGTCCACACAAGCTCGTGGAGGTACAAGTATTTTGTCACTTTCATTGGCGATTACTCAAGGTGCGGATACGATACCGCTTCACCGCAAGTCACGAATGCTTTGAGAAATTCAAAGAGTTTAAGGCGGAAGTGGAGCGAAGCTTGGTAAGAGTATCAAGTCATCATGGTCCGATCGCGGTGGCGAATACCTCGATAACGAGTTTATGGACTATCTAGTAAAGTGTGGGATTACCTCCCAACGCCTTCACCGGGCACACCACAAAGAAAAATGGTGTGTCGGGCGAAAAATAAGACTCTTTTGAAATGGTTAGATCAATGATGAGTTATGCAACATTGCCTATTTCGTTACGGGGTATGCCTTAGAACGGCGCATACTTGCTAAATCAAGTACCATCCAAGTCGATCGAAAAGACCCCTTTCGAGTTGTGGTGCAGGCATGACTGGTTTGAGCCACATAAGGATATGGGGCGATCCGAGGCATCGTGTCTTTGAACAAGAAGGTGACAAGTTGGAGGCTAGATCGATGCAAGGCGTTTATTGGCTATCTTAGAGGAACAAAGGTGGTTTGTTCTATAGTCTAAGGATCGAAAGGTCATTATTAGCACTAATGCCCGATTCTTAGAAGAGGATTATATGAAGAATCATAAATCAAAGTTGAAATCATTCTTGAAGAATTAGAAGATGATCGTATTCCGCCACCGATTAGGCGAAAGGTACGAGATGTCGAGTCTAGTGGGAGGATCGACACGGATACTTCAAGAAATTTAAGTGGGTCGAGTTCCACCGGAGATACCGACCGTCTGAGTGGTACCTACCCGACAAATTGTGCAAGATAGAGAACCACAAGTTTCTGCACCCACCGTTGCCATAGTGCTGTAGAACCTCGTCGTAGTGGGAGGTTGTTCGTCGACCCGAGCGATTTATGTTCTTGGGAGAATCTTGGTTTAGTCGAGTGAAATGAGCAGCAATAATCGACCCATGGACATACAAGGAGGCGTCTGAGACATTGATGCAAGATGATGGCACCTTTGCTATGGACTTAGAAATGGAGTCCATAACGGCTATGGATGTATATGAAAGACACCTCTACCGGATGGCAAGGAAGCCGTAGGCGATAAGTGGATATCTGAAGGAATAGAGATTCCGATGGAGAGGTTTCGTCTTTTAAAGCTAGGCTTGTGGCGAAAGGGTACACTCAGATTGAGGGCATCGATTTCGATGAGACCTTTTCGCCTGTAGCAATGCTCAAGTCCATCAGAATTCTTCTGGCCATAGCAGCCACTTGAACCTAGAGGTTTGGCAAATGGATGTTAAAACCGCTTTTCTAAACGGTTACCTTGAGGAAGGTTGAGACATCTATATCGACAACCCGAAGGTTATATGGTAAAGGTGAAGAACATCTAATATGGAAGCTTAAGAAATCCATTTATGGACTTAAGCGAGCCTCCGATCATGGAACTTACGCTTTGGAGGTGGTAAAGTCCTATGGATTTACCCGTTGCCTAGCGAAAGTTGTGTGTATCGTTTAGATGTCAACGGTGATGTGGTATTTCTTGCACTTTATGTAGATGACATTCTTCTATTTGGCAACAATGTGAAGTTGTTATCGGGGCGTAAAGAGTTGGTTATCCGATCGCCTTCAAATGAAAGACTTAGGAGATCGTACATTCTTGGGATCAAGGTTTACGAGATCGCGAAGAAAATGTTGAGCTTATTTGAGGCGTCTTACATTGATCTTGTGATTACTCATTTTAGTATGCGACCGCCAAGAAAGGATTGCTACCTTTCGGACATGGCGTTCCTTTATCTAAGGAGCAGTCACCTATGACTGCAAAGGAGATAGAGGAAATGAGACAAGTTACTTACGTTTCCGCCGTAGGAAGTCTCATGTACGCAATGCTATGCACGAGGTCCGATATCTTCTGTCGGTAGCCATAGTAGCTAGATATCGCCTAACCTGGACAAGCTCATTGAATTGCGATAAAGCATATACTTAAGTACCGGAAAAAGACTTGAGATTATAGGCTAATTTACTATGCAGATAGTCTAATGCCTTTGGGTTATTCAGACTCGGATTTCCAAGCTGACCGTGTTTATCTTGGGAGGTGGAGCCGTATCCTGGCAGAGTGCAAAGCAGCGATGTATTGCGGAATCTACCATGGAAGCCTAATTTGTAGCCGCTTGGAGGTCGCTAAGGAGGTCTGTATGGTTCATGAACTACCTCATGGATCTAGGTGTGGTACTGGTTTGCCCAAGTATCATAGTTTACGGTGATAACTCGGTGCGGTGGAAACTCGAAGGAACCACGGATCCACAAGGCAACCAAACACATAGAGAAAGTACCATGTCATACGAGAAATCGTTAGGCGAGGGGCGTCTTTGAATCAAAGATTGATACAACGGATAACCTAGCGGATCCATTCACTAAAGTGCATCAGTAATAAATCTCGTCGGGGCGTTAGAGGACTTGAATTATGCTTGATGGCACCCACTTAGAAAGGAAACTTTTGTTTAAGTGGGAGAAGCAAAGTGATGGTTTTGTTTGTAATAGCTAGTAGAGACACATTGTATACTAAAAGTTTGCTTTAGTATAAGTAGGAGATTGTTGGTTTGTATCTTGAAAGCGGTTTGGTTGAGCTTGTATACAATGTTTCTGTTACCACTATTACAATCTCTATCTGAATTGAATACTTGATTGCATATATCCGTGTCCCCTTATCTCATATATAAGTTAGATTATACGGTGTGTAGAAGATCACGAGTAGTCCGTATGATTGGTCGAAGCTTAATGAGATATAAAAGTTTCACACCGAGACAACTTGAGGGCGAGTTGTCGGTGTAGGCTACGATATAGATAAGAAGTGACTTGACTTAGTTGCTTGTCTATCTTGATGCGTCTTTGACGTATTGAAGGATCACGGTGAGATGAGTTCTTCTATCGACCGTAGTGAAGAACCTAGATCTCGGTGACTTACGATGATCTAAATCTCGATAAGGTATTAGATGAGTATGAGTTCTTGACCATCACTTTGACTTGTTATGGGTGAGGTTATATGTTCTAACCCAATATTCTCCGCGTCTTGGGTGGTGGCGGTGCTTGTATGTCATGCTAGTTATCTCAGATCAGTCACCGTATCCGTTAAAGATGATGGCGTCCCTTAAGGAGCTCAAAGGTTTATTGTACTAAACCCCGAGGTTGAGTTAGCTCAAGTACAATAATAAGGTTAAGTGGTACTACTTAAGGAATTAAAGATATTAATTATTTTAAGCGATCGTAATGCTATAAATAATTAATGGACGTTCGATATATTAAATACGGGATTCGTAATGTCTAAGTGCAAGCCCGACTCAACTTCGTAATAAAGGGTAATTCAAGATTTATTCTCTAGTGGCATGAATAAATGTTTATAAATTAATTTATGTTAAAATTTGAACATAAGATAATTAATTTATTTGAGGCCCATCTTTATTCCTTGCATTTTGATCCCTAGCCTGGCCCATCCAGGCCCATAGCTAAGTATGGAAATCGGCGCCCCTCTCTCTCTACAAGGTAATGATTTGATTCTCTTTATCCTAAAAGGATATTATTATATTTATGGGATATGTATAGATCCTTTCCATATAGGATTATGGTAATAATCATTTCCATATAGGATTATGGTAATTTCCATATGGGATTATGGTAATTTCCATAAAGGATTATGGTAATTTCCATATGGGATTATGGTAATTTCCATATGGGATTATGGTAATTTCCTTATGGGATTAAGGTAGTGCATTATAAATATGAGGTAAGAGATATAATCAAAGTTAATCCACACATTAACACCTAGAATTTTCGTGCATCTCTATAGAGTTTAGAGAGGATTCTCGAAAATTTAATAGAGAGTTGGGTTGATTTTCCGAAGCATTCTCCATAGATCGTCCTCACTCGACGTTGGAGATTGGGCAACCGGGATACAGTCCAGAAGGTCAAAGCACGAGTCTCGATCCATTCCGCCTCGACAGATTTAAAGGTAAACACGAGAAAACCCCAACGTGTTGCAATTAATTATATAGGTGCATGCTAGGTATATAATAAATGTATGGTGAATTAAACATCCAAGATAGATCCTCGGGAGAGGGCTAAACATAGTTTTTCCCATCACTCACGATCAGCGCCCGCTCCATGGTCTCCCAGCACGCATTCAGCCATCCAGCATCCCCTCCCGCATGCTCGTCCGACACTGGCCTCTTCAGCGCCATACCACGCGACGTCGGGCCTCGCCTCGCGCCCAGATGAGTCTGGCGCTGCCCTCCTGTCCGGCGCTGGGGTTGGCGATCTTGACCCACGCGTCCGGCGCTCAGCTTCCGTCCGGCGTTGGGCTCCTCTCTCTGTTCATTCCAGCAGCTGCTCGCGTCCGGCGCTTCGCTCCGTCCGGTGCCGGCATCATCTCGCTGTTCATTCCAGAGAGCGCTCGCATCTGGTGTTTCGTCCCGTCCGATGCTGGAAGTGGTTTTTGAGGCCCAAATTTGACATTTTAAATGGGCTTTTCGAAGGTTGTTTAAATAGATGGTCAGCCGTTTTTCACAAACAATTCTCACATGCACGATTTTCTTCTCTTTTCTTTCTCCTTTCTTTTCCTTTCCATTAAATTATTGTGCATTTGGATTAACAATTGGATTGTGCGATTCCGGATTTTTGGAAGACAAATTTATCTATGAATGGTTTGTAAGTTTTTCTCGTTTCATTATGTCTATATAATTGATATGGGGATAATTTCTACTATGAGATGAATTATTGATTTTTTGAGAAATAAATGTTGGATTATTCTCGTCTTGAAATCGTGATTAATTGCGTTGATGATTTGCAATTTCTTATCCGTATAAATTATTTATTTCATAATCTTCATACATGGTGTTAGAGAGAATAGTGTAAGTTGATTATGTGCTTATGTTTGACCATGAAGTAATGCGAGAGCATATTTATGTTAAACATAAGTTTGACAACGAACGTGATCGAGAGATTGATTTGTTGTTCAGTTATTAATATATGTGGGTAGAGTTTTTGCTATCGTGTGCTTTTGTAGTTAAATATCATTCGTAGTTGATGGTGGTTTGATTGAGAGATTCCCTGCCATTAAGTTCGAGTCTAACATTAACGTGGTCGAGAGATTAGTTAGTGTTGAACGTTTGGTGGGAGGCGTGGGTGTTTTATGCATTGTGTGCTGGTCCTTGATTCATTAATAGCGAGGATAGATTTGAACCCTAGAACACCGTCTCCAATTCCGCGTATCTGCCAATTCCTATTGTTGTCCAAGTGTATCTTTTACCTGCTTTATTTTATTTCCTGCTTTCGTCTGTTCCCTGACAGACCCCCTTATTTTAGGACGTTAGTATTTCTTTTCTGTTTTTGTGTGTGACATTAAACTATAGCCCTGTTAAGCCTTTCTCGAGAGATTCGACTTGGGTAGACCTTATCGCTCTATAAGGACCTCGTACTATTGCGAGCGACTTAATAGAACAATTTGGTAGGAACAAATTTTGGCACCGTTGCCGGGGAAGGCTTTAGGTTTTGTGTTGCTTTATTTTCCGTGCTTCCTTTTGTTTTTAGTTTCTTTCCCCGTGTTTCTTCTTTTTATTTCTTTTTTTTCTTTGTTGCTATTTTTTTCCCACAGTTGCGTGTGATCTTGTTTTTTTAGTTGGTGTCTGTTAATGCAGGGTTACCAGCAATACGAATATGGTCAGACAGGCCCGGAAGAGGAAAGCTCGTCGCATTGGGCAAATTCTTCTTACAAAGAAGGAGCCCAATTCGACTATTTTGAGGGATACCCGTCAGGATGTGAGCATCAAGCCTATGATCCCTACTGGAGGCATCCTCAGAGTTTTTCATATTGTCAGGACCTCTTGTTCCAGCAACAGCCGGCGAAGCTGACATTGGAGGATACATTGTAGGCTTACATTCAGGCGAGTCAGCCGGTGAAGCCGACACTGGAGGATACGTTGCAGGCTTTCATTCAGGCGAGTCTGCTGATGAAACCTAAATTGGAGGATACATTACATATTTTTATTCGGGAGAGTCAGCCGGTGAAGCCGACATTGGAGGATACATTGCAGGCTTTCATTCAGGCGAGTCGGCCGGTAAAGCCAACATTGGAAGACACACTGATGTCTTTCATACAAACAAGTCAACAAAGGTTCGAAATATTGGAAGTATCTATCGAACGTGTAATGACCCAAGTCAGTTAGTTAGCCAGGACAGTGGAAGAATTGGTTCACAACCAAAGTGTGGAGGAGATGCCAAGTCAACTGGAGCAGACTTCTTCTATCATATTCCTTGAAGATGATGAAGTTGAGGAGAGAATCATGACAAATGATGAAAGTGAAGAGTCAAGGTTTCATCAAGCTGAGACTAAGTATGGACAACCTGATCTCTTTTCGAACTAGTTGGAGGATAAGGAGAGGACAAACGTTGAGGTAGCATCTATAATATTTCAATATCCTAATTCACCAAAGTATTGTGCTCTAGGAGTTGAGGTTATCTATTTTTCTTTGAAGAATATGATGTTTGATTTATGTTTAATTGATTTATTATTTGCTGCCTTAACTGTCCTTTGTGCTTACATTGTTACTACTGATGCTATGGTTGAGATGGTATTCCTGCAGGTGAAAGACTATGGATAGTCTGTTTTTCATTGATGGAGCTCGTGCCATTGAAACGAGCGCTGCGTGGGAGGCAACCCACGAGTTTATTTGTTTTGTTTCTTTTATTTCTTTTTTTCTTTTCAGGTTTTTAATAAGTGAGATGAGAATTTTGGCGAGTTGCATATCATGAACACTCAAGCCACTGGACGTTGTCACCGCCGTACCTAGTTGACTTGCTCTCCCAATTTCAGGGAAGTTCACTTCTACATTTTACCTTTTTGGCTTTTGTCTAAAGTGTGGAGGCGTGTTTGCTGTCTTTGTGTGATTGCATGTCACTTGTGTTTGTTTGGGTGTGTCGTCCTCCATTTTATACCTTTTGTTGAATTTGAGTATGCTTTATCATCTAGTATATAAGTAGAGTTGAGTGAGCATGATTTGATTGGGTATGCACGTCCGAATTGATTTCTAGTAATTGTTATCGATGCATGACTTAACTTGATAACTGTTAATGATTGGTCTAGCTGTGGGGTACGTTAAAGTAAATTTTGATGAAGTGATATGTGTGGTTGATTGTCGTTGCTATTTATATGGTTCCCTTGCGTGTCTTATCCCAGAAAAAATTATGAAAATATGCAAAAGTTGTTATAAAAATAAAAATAAAAATAAAAGAGTTGAAATATTTTGTTGATGGGTGAATAAGTGAGCTTAAGGTTGGAATAAGGTGCTCTACTCCTCTCGCTCCATGTTGCTTCTCGAATGGAAGCTCAAAAGTGATGAGTATGGAAAATCACATTAGGATACTCGGGTTTTCAACTCGAAGGTTTGACTTAATGAATTATTCCTATAATCCTCCTTGAGTCGTCACATCTGGTATTTGAGGTTGTGTGTTATGTTGAAAATAAGATGTGTTATGCAAGGATCTATATGAGTTAGCTATTCGATTATTAAATGCATATAGATCAGATTTGTGATTTGCTTGGATTAAGCCGCTGCTCAATCAATTGTTAATTTATTATCATGTAAAGAAGTGTATCGATTTAGAAAATCTAAGATGACGTGATGTCGTGGTATGATCCACTTGAATACATGTTTTCTCGATTTCTTTTCTCGTGTCGTGGTGATAAGGTTTGTTTGAGGACAAGCAAAGGTTTAAGTGTGGAGGAGTTGTTTAGTATGATTTTGTAATTATTCTTGGTATTCTTTTGTATGTCATTTTCAATAGTTTGACATATTTATGTCGTTGGTTTGATTAGTATTTATCGAATTGGACTTATTTGGTTTGTTTTGATGTTTTGTAGAAACATGACATTAAATAGAAATAAATAAATCTTCCAAGAGCTATTGTATATTGAAGAGAATCTCGATAGGAGTCCATAGGCGCAAATAGATCACAATTCGGAGTTCGGACGAGAGAGAACGGAGCGAAACGGCGAAGTTGTGCACGCGCACGCGCGAGAGCGTCCGGCGCTGGGCACGCCCCAGCGCGCGTTCGCAAGCCAAACGGAGCTCACACGACGCTGAGCTAGCCTCAGTGCCCTCCTCACGATCAGCGCCCGCTCCATGGCCTCCCAGCGTGCGTTTAGCCATCCAGTGTCCCCTCCCGCATGCTCGTTCGGCACTGGCCTCTCCCGCGCCACATCACGCGACGTCGCGCCTCACCTCCTGCCCAGCCGCGTCAGGCGCTGCCCTCCCATCCGGCGCTCTGCTTCCATCCGGCGTTGGGCTCATCTCTCTGTTCATTCCAGCAGCTGCTCGCACCCGTAGCTCCGCTCCGTCCGGAGCTAGCATCCTCTCGCTGTTCATTCAAGAGAGCGCTCGAGTCCGGCATTTCGACCCGTCCGGCGCTGGACATGGTTTTTGAGGCCCAAATTTGATGTTTTAAATGGGCTTTTCGAGGGTTGTTTAAATATATGGTCAGCCGTTTTTCACAGACAATTCTCACACGCACGATTTTCTTCTCTTTTCTTTCTCATTTCTTTTCCTTTTCCTTTCCATTTAATTATTTTGCATTTGGATTAACAATTGGATTGTGCGATTTCAGGTTTTTGGAAGACGAATTTATCTATGAATGGTTTGTAAGTTTTTCTCGTTTCATTATGTCTATATAATTGATATGGGATAATTTCTACTATGAGATGAAGTATTGATTTGTTGAGAAATAAATGTTGGATTATTCTCGTCTTGAATTGTGTTGATGATTTGTAATTTTCTTATCCGTATAATTTTTTTGTTTCATAATCTTCATACATGGTGTTCGAGAGAATAGTGTAGGTTGATTATGTGCTTATGTTTGATTATGAAGTAATGCGAGAGCATATTTATGTTGAATATAAGTTTGACAATGAACGTGATCGAGAGATTGATTTGTTGTTGAGTTATTAATATATGTGGGCAGGGTTTTTGCTATCGTGTGTTTTTGTAGTTAAATATCCTTCGTAGTTGATGTTGGTTTGATTGAGAGATTCTCCGCCATTAAGTTCGAGTCTAACATTAACGTGGTCGAGAGATTAGTTAGTGTTGAACGTTTGGTGAGAGGCGTGGGTGTTTTATGTTTGAACGTTTGGTGAGAGGCGTGGGTGTTTTATGCATTGTGTGCTGGTCCTTGATTCATTAATAGCGAGGATAGATTTGAACCCTAGAACACCGTCTCCAATTCCGCGTATCTGCCAATTCATATTGTTGTCCAAGTGCATCTTTTACCTGCTTTATTTTATTTCCTGCTTTCGTCCGTTCCGTGACAGACCCCTTATTTTAGGACGTTAGTATTTCTTTTCTGTTTTTGTGTGTGACATTAAACCGTAGCCCTGTTAAGCATTCCTCGAGAGATTCCACTTGGGTCGACCTTACCGCTCTAGAAGGACCTCGTAATATTGTGTACTTTCATCACTAGCCCGACTTTGTAAGTCGAAACCTCTTCGTCAGAATCTCTCTTCCACTTGTATACCCATTTACTACCTATAGCTTCGTTGCCATTTGGTAGAGGTTTCTTCTCATATACATCCATAACGGTTATGGACTCAATCTCTAAGTTCATAGCGGTGTGCCATTCTACCATATCTATGTTTTGTATCAGTTCGTTGTATGTTCATGGGTCGACTATAGCAAGTTTGTCTGTCGGGATTAAATTCGAGGATTCTTGCAAGAACATATATCGATCGGGTTGTCGAAAAAATCTCTTACTATGAAGAAGTGCTACTGGCACTATGGAAACAGTGAGTTTAGTAACTTGTGGTGTCACTTCTTGAACACTTTACTATGTAGGTGCCACTCGCACAGTTGGTTTCACTAGTGGAACTCGACCTGCTTCAATTTCTTGAAGTATGTTGCGTCAATCCGTCCCACTAGACACGACTTCTTATACTTTTTGCTGAATCGGTGGTAGAGTACTATCATTTTCAACTTCTTTAAGAATGATTTCAACTTTGCTTTTGTGGTGATTCATGTAGTCCTCCTCCAAGAATCGAGCGTTAGTGCTAATAATGACCTTATGATCATTATGACTATAGAAGTAACCACATTCCGTTCCACTAGGATTAGGGCTGCCTATTCGGTATGGGTCAGGTACCCCATAAAAAGTGCTACCCAACCCCGACCCGATTTTGTAAATCGGGTACCCAAATCTTCCGACTCGGTGCAGACTAGTATTCTGCAAACTTATTTTTTTTTATTTTTTTATTTTCAATTTTTTATATATAAATCTATATATTTATTGTAAGTATTAGTTTATTAGAATTAATAATATTAAATAATAATAGAAATTCTTCCTACATGCACTTTTTATTTTTATTTTTTTTGTATTTATTTATTTTATTTTTATATTTGTATATAAATCTATATATATGTTGTATTACTACTAATAACTATGTTAGCTATATATTTGGATATTGGTGTTATGATAACATTTTTTTTCTTTGTGTTTATTTATTTTGCTTTTATTTTTGTACATAATTTTAGATATATAATGTTAGCTATATACTCTCATTTTTCAAGTTATGATAGCATATCACGTATTTAAATATATATGCTATTTTTAATATTAAGTTATCATTTATAGAGTTCACATATTAAAATTAAGAATAATAAAACTATATTTACAATATATTAATTTGAATATATTAATTATACATTTAAATATATAAAATATAAATATTTATAAAAAATCGGGTATCGGGTATACCCGACTACCCGTCGGGTATACCGGATACCCGATCTCACCTAAATAGCCTACCCGACCCCGACCCCTACACCCGATTTTCGAGTAATCTGGTACCCGATACCCGAGAAATTTCGGGTCGGGTATTGGGTACCCGACTACCAGATACCCAAATAGTCACCCCTAACTAGGATATCACATTCTGCTCCACTAGGATATCACATTATGTTCCACTAGGATATCATACAAACAGCCTAACCTCAGATCTAGCTTCCAACTTGTCAGCATGCTTGTTCAGCACGTGTGTTGGACTGCCACATATCCTTATGTGGCTTAAATTGGATTGCTTAGATGGGTCTTATCCACTAACTTGGATGGTACTAGATTGAACAAGTATGCCGTTGTATCTAAGACATATCCTAGAACGAAACAAGCAACATTTCATAACTTATCATTTATCTAACTATCTTAAAAAATGTCATATTTCTTCGTTCCGCTATAGTATTCTGTTGTGGTGTGCCCAGTGTAGTTAATTGAGACGTAATCCCACACTCCAACAAGTAATCTTTGAATTAGTTTCTCAGGTATTTGTCACCGTGATTAGACTGTAATAACTTGATACTTTTACCTAGCTTCTTTCCCATGTTCGCCTTAAATTCTTTGGATTTTCAAAGCATTCATAATTACGACGAAGCAGGAAAATGCACTTGTACCTTGAGTAATCGTTAATGAAAATGTCAAAATACTCGTACGCTCCACGAGCTTGAGTGGACATTGGTCCACAAAAGTCAGAGTAGACTAATTCCAACACTTCTTTGGCTCTATATCCCTTCACTTTGAAGGGTTGGTCGACATCTTTTCCACTATACAACATTTGTAGACTGTGAATGGAGTAACTATAAATTCACTCAATGCTCCATCCTTAGCCAGTCTTTGGTTCCTATTTAGATTGATGTGACCTAGTCTACGATGTCAAAGATATGTATAGTCCTCTTGCGAAGAAAACTTTCATTTCTTATGATTTGATATAGTAGATGCAACATAATTATAGGTATCATGCTTAGCAGTTATAGAATATAGAGAATTGTGTAACGTGCCACCACATATAAACTCGTCATTTCTCATGATAGAAACACCATTATAAAAACAACTGAATATCCATTAGCAAAAATTCAGAAACAAAAATTAGGTTATGCCGACATTCCGTAAAAATAAAACATCTCTCGAAACTAAAGCTGTCATTATCAAAATATAAGCTAACATCTCAAACTGCAACAACATCGACTTTCGCCGCATTACCCATGGAGATCGTTATCTCACCTTCACTCAACTACCTTGTCCGTAGGAACCATTGCAAGGTGTAACTTGTTGTTGGATTTGTATACTGAAAGCAGTTTTGGTTGAGCTTGTATACAATGTTTCTGTTACCACTATTACAATCTCCTATCCGAATTGATTACTTGATTGCATATATCCGTGTCCCTTATCTCATATATAAGTTAGATCATACAAGTGTGTAGAAGATCACGTAAGTCCGTATGATTGGTCGCTTAATGAGATATAAAAGAATCACGCCTAAGACAACTTGAGGACGAGTTGTCGGTATAAGTCGCGTATAGATAAGAAATGACTTGACTTGGTTGCTTGTCTATCTTGGCACGTCTCGGACGTATTGATGGATCACGGTGAGATGAGTTCTTCTATCGACCGTCGTGAAGAACCTAGATCTCGATGACTTACGATGATCTAAACCTCGATAAGGTATTAGGTGAGTATGAGTTGTTGACCATCACTTTGACTTGTTATGGGTGAGGTTATATGTTCTAACCCATATTCTCCGTATCTTGGGTGGTGGAAGTGCTTGTATGTCATGCTAGTTATCTCAGATCGAGTCACCTTATCCGTTTAGGATGATGGCGTCCCTTAAGGAGCTCAAAGGTTTATTGTACTAAACCCCGCAGTTGAGTTAGCTCAAGTACAATAATAAGGTTGAGTGGTACTACTTAAGGAATTAAAGATATTAATTATTTTAAGCGATCGAAATGCTCTAAATAATTAATGGACGTGCGATATCTTAAATACGGGATTCGTAATGTCTAAGTGCAAGCCGACTCACCTTCGGTAATAAAGAGGTAAGTCGACATTTATTCTCTAGTGGCATGAATAAATGTTTATAAATTAATTTATGTTATAGGCTGAACATAAGATAATTAATTTATTTGAGGCCCATCTTTATTCCTTGCATTTGATCCCTGGGCTGGCCCATCCAGGCCCGGAGCTTATGGAAATCGGCGCGCCTCTCTCTCTCTAAGGATGTGATTTTATTCTCTTTATCCATAAGGATATTATTATATTTATGGATATGCATGGATCCTTTCCTAATGGGATTATGGTAATCATTATAAATATAAGGTAAGAGATAAGATCAATGCTAATCTGAATTATCCATAGCATAATTTTCGAGAATTCTAGTGTGCATTAGGAGATAATTTTGAAAACTTGAGGCAATTAGGTGATTTCTGTAGCATTCTCCATAGATCCTCCTCACCGACGTTGGAGATTGGGCGATCGGGATACTGATCCGGAAGGTCAAAGCACGAGTCTCAATCCGTTCATCCCGATCCACCTCGGCATTTGAAGGTAAACATGAGAAAACTCCTCGTGTTGCAATTAATTATATAGGTGCATGCTAGGAATATAATCAATGTATGGTGAATTAAAATCCAAGATAGATCCTCGGGAGAGGGTCAAAATCAGATTTCCCTACAATTGGTATCAGAGCCTGGGATCAGTATCTTGGCTCTGTTGGATTAATTCACGTTTGATTATTACGTGCGCTATATATTAATTGTTGGATCTGTCGTTCATCGTGGCTCGTTTTATTTTTTGTCGGATTTTGTTTTTCACCACGAGAAAATCCATGGTTAGATTAGATTTATTTTTCCTGTAAATCTTTTCTGTAAAAGAAGAACGAATATGAAAGAACGAAGAACGAGACGACGGGAAGACACGTCAGAGAAACTGGACGCACGGCACGAAGGGCACGCGAGACGTGCTCGACGCTCGCAAAGACGCCTCGGCGGTGCGAGTTTCTCGGCGGCTTCGGTCGGCATCGGCGGAGAGTGGGCGGCAGGCGCGCGCGGCTTGGCGAGCCGGCGGTGCGGGCACGCGCTTTACATGCGGATGCCTCGGCACCGCTTCGGCGCTGAGTCGCGCGCTAGCGCGCTTCATCGCGATTCGCCGGGCGCCGCCAGCGGCGCGGATGTGCACGTTGTCGCGTGAGATTCCCGACGCGGCGGCGGGCGCGTGTTTGTCGCGTGAGAACCCCGGCGCCATGAAGCGAGCTCACGGTCGCGAGGTCGATCGCGAGGCAACGCGCTACCGACCGGGCGCGCGTGTGCGCGAGCATGGCGCGCACGCAGCGTGCTCGACGGGTCGCGGTCGTCTTCGCGACCGCGAGGCAGCCCGCGAGGCCGCGAGGCGCGAGAGTGGGGCGGCGGCAGTGTGCTAGGCGCGCGCATGGGTTGTGCCCTAGCGCGCGGCCCAGCCCATTTTGGGCTAACCCGGCCCAGACCCGTTTTTCCAGCCCGAATCCGATTTTCCGGCCCGAATCCAGTTTTGACGAATCCAGTCCATGACCGTGCATGCGAGGCCCGTTTTTCAAAGTTTATGAAGATCTGTTCTTTGCAATTCTATGTAATAGATTAGGCAAGAAAGTGCAAGATCCACGAGTGGGCCACGATGAACGTTTTATTTTATTTTTAATCGTTCATAGCATGTCGTGGATGTTTAAAATATGCAGAAGCATGCTATGTATGTTTAAATTACGTAGACAAACATATTATATGTTTTCGTGATTGGATGCGCATAGTAAGCATGCTAGGTTTATCGCGTTTTCAAGCATATTTTAGAATTCTGCGAGCATGTTTTACATGTTGAGTTCTATAGAAAAGCATGCTAGGATTACGTGATCTGCATGGACAAACCTTTTGAAACAAAAGACTAAGCAAGTAACCCGACATATTAATTTTCAAATTAAAATGTCAAGACCTCCACTTTTGATCTCTAAACAAAGTGAGGCGACCGTGAGTAAACGACCACACGCGTGGCTAGCTTGCCTTTGCTTATCATAAGTTTGTTAGATGAGATTTCTAAATAAAACATTTTAAATCTATTGAGAAGTGGGAGTTTCATGTGTAAACGTCCACACGCGTGGCTTGCATGTGCGATTTTCATAAGTTCTCTAGAGATGGATTTAAAATGAGATAACAAAGAAATTTGAATTGGAAGCGGTATGGTCCTAGTGAGTATGCCAATTCTAAGAATTCATTTTCTGCTGTTAAAATTGTGGTAATTGCTTAGACATCACCTCGAGTACAACTTCCCGCGAAGTCCCTTCTTGCAATAGTGATGTGGTCTAGTAAGGTCCAATCGTTAATTTCATTTGTCATAAGGTTAAGTTGACATGGATTGAAATTAAACGACTAAAAGGTATATTTTAGTCTGGTCGAGGGGTTCATGTGTAAACATCTACATGCGTGGCTTGCATGTGGAATTCCTTGGGCGATTGGAGGTTTCAATTAATATTATTTTATCAAAAGGTTACAATATTATTGTTACGAATTATGTGCGATCGTATGCTTATGTGTTTACATTATCTTTTCAGATATGTCTCTTACACCGATTATCAATATGCTCGTACAAAATCCCTTATCCGGTCCGAATTTTATCGAGTGGAAACGAAACATGGAATATGTTCTTATCATTGAAGAACACATGTTTGTTCTCACTACTCCTAAACCCGATGCCTTATCGACGATCGACTAATGAGCGGCGAGTCGGCGCACTTTGGCATAAGTCGAACAATATGGCAAAATGCTATATGATGACTACTATGTCCAAAGGCTTGCACCGCAGACATCGGTCGATGGTAGAGGCGATCGAAATATGGTCAAGTCTCGAGAGTAAGTTTGGGCAATCGGATCGGACGATCGCTTCCACACAATGAGAGAAATCTTGGCGTGTAAGATGGAAGAAGGAAGTTGGTCCATGAACATGTCTCCCATGACTCGTCTCATGGATAGTCTTGATCGGTTGGGAGGAGGTATTGACGACGGCCAAGGTCGATATCATCCTCAATACACCGCCCAAGTCTTTTGAGAATTTTCGCGTGAATGCGATCATGAGCAAGACCGAGTATACACTTAGTCGATTGCTAAATGATCTCGTGGCGCAGAAGGAGTTATGGGTAAAGGAGCACATGCTCTTGCTAGCACATCTAGGGGCCCAAATTTTCCGTTGCAAAATGGAAAAGAAAAGGGCACCAAAGGTGGTAGAGGCGAGGAAATAGTGGGAGTAATGGGAACAAGAACATGCACACCACCGGAGGCAAAGAAGCCAAGGAGAGGCAAGTGCTTGAAGTGCGGAAAGATCGGGCATTGGAGGCCAAGTGCCCTATGCTCAAGGCTCAAGTACGCCATTTGCTTTAGTAACGGAAACATGTTTAGCGACTTATTCTACCCAATCTTGGGTAGTAGACACGGGTGCGACTGATCATGTTTGTTACACCTTGCAGGGGTTCCTGCGGACAAGGGAGCTACATGATGGCGAGATAACGATCTCCATGGGCAACGCGGCGAAAGTCGAGGCCGTTGCAGTCGGAGATGTTTCTTTATGTTTTGATAGAAAAGTTTTAGTTTTAAAGGACGTTTTATATGTGCCGGAGTTTCGGCGAAACCTTGTTTCAGTTTCAAAACTATTTATTCATGGATATTCTTTTATTTTTGATAGTGGTGTTTCTATCATAAGAAATGACGAAGTTATATGTGTTGGCACATTATATAATTCGCTTTATACTATTTCTGCTAAACATAATACCTATAACTATGTTGCATCATCTACAAACCTTAAAAAGAGAAAGTTTTCTTCACAAGATGACACCACTTTTCTCTAGCATCTTAGATTAGGTCACATCAATCTAAATAGGATCCAAAGACGGCTAAGAATGGGCGTTGGATAATCTCACGCCACTCGTTCGATCTGCGAATCACGTATAGAAGGTAAGATGTCGACCGGACCTTTCAAACGAAGGGTTATAGAGCGAAAGAAGTGTTGAACTAGTCCATTCGACTGTGTGGACCGATGTCCACACAAGCTCGTGGAGAATGCAGTATTTTGTCACTTTCATTGACGATTACTCGAAGGTGCGGATACGTATACCTACTTCACCGCAAGTCCGAATGCTTTGAGAAATTCAAAGAGTTTAAGGCGGAAGTGGAGACGAAGTTTGGTAAGAGTATCAAGTCACTGCGGTCTGATCGCGGTGGCGTATTATCATAGCCCGGTTCGGCTTATCCTTACTGGACCGTGACTCGGGGTTCGGTTTAAGTGAATATGAAAAGAATAAGGGTTTCGACTTATTTCATCTATGAAGAAATATAGATATTCAAACAGAGATGAGAATCACGATGGATCAAAATAGCTTATATATATATAAAAGATGGTTCCAAGGTTTCAACAAGGCAGCAGCTTTTACAAAGCTTTAACATAGTAACAAAAGATAACAGAGTCTCAAGAGTTTGACAGCGGAAATACGTATGAGACATGCATGTGAAGATGCATTCTCAAGGTGAACCAAAAGATATTCCATACTCAAGTTGACAAAAGAACTCCGCTCAATTTCCGCCTGCTTCATCACGCTCAACTGCACATTTAAAACAATATGCGGTGAGTACAAAATTGCACTCGGTGGACACATTGCGAAAACATTTTACTTTACGAATATTGATCGCTTTCATCACAGTAAGACACAAGGGGTTTTGTTGAAAAGGGCCTTGTTCTTACAAAATACATTTTCTCATTTCTCAAAAATCATCGCTGGCGGGCATTTTCATATCACAACAACAACAACGTATATTCCAGTCGGCTATGGATAAATGCGCGGGAGGAGGCCTCCCTACACGGACGCAACCGACCGCCCAATGGTTCGAGCATGACCGCCCAATGGTTCGAGAGCCCAACACGTGTACACAACCCTAGCTGGAATTTCTACTTACACCTCCACTGGGATCCGACCGTAACTTCATTGCCGCCTGTGCAACCCGAATGGACATATACAAAACATAAAACATTTTCGGCGCGACAATATCGTATCTCAAAATTTTGCAGTAAAACAGTACAGTAATAACAGTAAACATTTTTCAAAAAAAAGCTTATAAAAGGTTTTGGTAAGAAAGCCCACCTCGAGAACTTATAGTTCTTACGTCACTAGTTTACTTTCCGTTTTCTTTCTCCTTCGAGCAGGACCCTTTTTCAATCGTGAGAAACGAGGTTTAGTATATCACTTATGCTTTTCGAGAATCGTCGATTCGTACCATGTACTTACTAACATCAACTTTCTTAATATCGAAGAATCCTTTTATCACACTTATCAACTATATTACGTTGATTTAACTTGTTGCGTACTAATGTATCCTTCTTAATACAAATTTCAACAACTCTTAGCTTTTTAGCACTATTTTCTTGTTAATCAACAATCATTGCTTCAACAATATACATAAGTATGATCTAATTTGATCATAACACACTTCACTTTTCAATCTTACGTCACTTAACAAATTGTTTCGACATAAAAATAATATTCCTTGTTTTAATAAATCACATAAAATCATAGTATTTCTTGTCTTTAAAAATCTCATAAAATCATGGTATGTCCAAAACATGTTTTTGGATCCAAATATATGATCACATGTCATAAAATAATTTTTCCAACTTTTCTTTCTTTTTCTTTTTTTTCGGTCCCTTTCTTTAATTTTTCCAAACTTGTCAAATAAATTCTCATAAATTCACATATCATATTATATTAACATATGGTCCATAATATCACATAACATGAGTCATAAAATTTTTATCATTATAACCCTTCATATCATGGTTTTCGAAAATTTCATTTAATTAACTAAATATTTTTCAAAAAAATTCTAATTAGTTAACATAACATATTATTATCATCATATATCAATAATATGACATAATATCCATCAATGTTTCATGTTCTATTACTTTCAAAATTATTATGACATAATATTCCATATTTTTCCATAAATTATGATTTAAATCACATATACTTGAATATTACCAAATATCATTATTTCATGCTCAAAACAACAATTAAAATTCATGTCCATCAACATATGATCTATATAATTTTCGGTCATGTCATAAAATGGTATAACATGCTTAACTTTGTACTAACATCATAATACATGCTTCTAAACATCATATAAGCATATTTAATTAATAACTTGAACATATAGTAAAATTTACACATATGTCACATAATTTTGAAAGCATGTATCATAACATATCACATATGAATTTCTAGTATTTTGGCATGTATAATAAAGCTTGTATAAATTCTAACCTTCTAGTCGGTTTTTGTCGACGTCGGCGACGTTTTTCTACCTACGATCGAAGAGAGCTTTGGAGAACACTTTCTATCTATTTCTCTCAATTTTTCTTACTATTTTCGTGCATAATGATATGTGGGAGGGTGGTCTCCTATTTATAGAGTTTATGAGATGATTTTAATCATTACTTTATAAAATATCTTAATATAAAGTCAAAATTTGCAACCCCTTTTTATCATCTTAATTTTCGAACCATGCAAGTTGTAAATGAGACAAAATCTTATCTTATCTTATACATTAATTATTTATCATACCTTATCTTTATAATTATTACCTTTCATTATCAAATTGATATCATATCTTAGCATAAAACAAAATACAACTCATACCTTATATTATAGGATTTTCGACCACCTCCATTGCTCATGGGACCATTATTTTATTTTATCCTATAGTTTATTATGTTATTTTATTTATTTAATTAGTGTATCTTATATCTATCATAGAATAAATAAATTATAACTTTATATAATGCTTCATAAAATTTTCGGCCACTATTGTATGCTTAGGATAAATTTTTATTTTTTCTATATCATATACTATATTAATATTATAAGATAAAGTATTATTTGAAAAGTCAAATTTTCAACTATAGTTTATAAATGAATTCACATTTGTTCACATTCATTTTCAAACTTTTCGGCTATATACAAACAAAACTATAGGTTACTTGTTTAATTTGAATACTACCTCTACTTTACACCTAATAATATGATAAGATCATAATCTTATCTCTACATTAATTATAGTATGATATTTATATCCATTTCACACCTAAATATCCAAAATTTTCGGCACTTTATATAATAATATGCCAAATATTTTATTTTTCTCCAATTAATAGCTATGTGACATAATATTGATCATAGATAATAATTTATATCATAAGAAAATTAATTAAGATCAATTTCATGTACTAATGTAAAGTTATCGGCAAATAATTCAAAGCTAAGGATAAATTATCAAACTATGATTCTTTTCATAAAAATATTATTTTCATGAGTAATTATATCAATATAATGATATTATATCATAAAATAAATTTTTGGAATTTTTCTAAGCTATTTCCCAAATTTTCGAAAATTAGGGTTTCTTAGGATTTTATTTTCATAAAATTCCATTCTTACCCTATTTCATTAATTTCGAAATTTTTATAATTCTTATGAGATAAGATTGATCTAGAATCATGATATTTATCAATTATATAATTAAATAAATTATTTAATACATTTATCACATAATATTGTGATTTTCGAGAATTACACGTAAAATAATACATTAATTTCGAAAATCATGCACATAAATATCCAAAATATTATTTCCTATGATACTCTACACATTTCTACACATTTCTAAGAGATAAACATTATCTCTTAATTAATTATGATCTTATCTTATCTTTTTATAAAAATATCATAGCAATCTTATCTTAAAAATGTCATTTTCCATCCTTATCACATCCACCTCATGCTTAGGTGTACAAAATAATTATCTTATCATATATTATAAGATAAACATGACAACTCATCACATAAAATCAAGTGATCACATATTACATCACAAATTAATCACTTAATTCACCATATTTTCGAAAATAATAATTAGATAAGGAAAAATATTTCTTTTTCTTCTTTAGTATAAATAATATCCCAAATATACTTAAAACATATTTAAAAAATATTTCATTCAAATTTTCAAGAGAAATTTCGATTTATTTAAAATCGACAATTACCGACGTTCACTTTCTTACTCGTTTCTATCGTACTGTTCCTTCTTTATTTTCGAAATTTTTAAACCCAGAAATTCGGGGTATTACACGAATACCTCAGTAACAAGTTTATGGACTATTTGGTGAAGTGTGGGATTACCTCCCAGCGCACTACACCGGGCACACCACAACAAAATGGTGTATCAAAGCGAAGAAATAGGACTCTTTTAGAAATGGTTAGATCAATGATGAGTTATGCGAAGATTGCTTATTTAGATTCGGGGTATGCCTTACAAACGCGCATACTTGCTAAATTTAGTACCATCCAAGTCGGTCGAAAAGACCCCTTCGAGTTGTGGTTTGGTATGACTGGTTTAAGCCACATAAGGATATGGGCGATCCAAACACATGTCTTTGAACAAGAAGGTCGACAAGTTGGAGGCTAGATCCGACGCAAGGTGTTTATTGGCTATCCTAGAGTGACGAAGGTGGTTTATTCTATAGTCCTAAGGATCGAAAGGTCATTATTAGACTAATGCCCGATTCTTAGAAGAGGATTATATGACAAACCATAAATCCAAAGTTGAAATCATTCTTGAGAATTAGAAGATGATCGTTTTCCACCACCGATTAAGCGAAAGTGCGAGATGTCGGTGTCAGTGGGAGGATCGACACCGATACTTGAAGAAATTGAAGTGGGTCGAGTTCCACCGGAGATACTGGCCGCATGAGTGGCTCCTATCCAACAAGTTGTGCAAGATGAGAACCACAAGTTCTTGCCACCGTTGCCATTGTGCGATGGCGCCTCGTCGTAGTGGAAGGGTTGTTCGTCAACCCAAGCGATTTATTTTCGTGGGTGAATCTTGATTTAGTCCCGTGAAACGAGCGGCAATAATTGACCCATGGACATACAATGAGGCGATCTGAAGACATTGATGCAAGATCATGGCACACCGCTATGGACTTAGGCGAGTCCATAACAATATGGATGTATATGAAAAGACACTCTACCGGATGGCAAGGAAGCCGTAGGTAGTAAGTGGGTATCTGAGAAGAGAGATTCAGATGGAGAGGTTTCGCTTTTAAAGCCGGGCTTGTGGCGAAAGGGTACACTCAGTTGAGGACATCGATTTCGTTGAGACCTTTTCGCTGTAGCAATGCTCAAGTCCATCGTAATTCTTCCGCCATAGCAGCCACTCAACCTTGAGGTTTGGCAAATGGATGTGAAAACCGCTTTTCTAAACGGTTACCTTGAGGAAGGTTGAGACATCTATATGCAAAGAACCCGAAGGTTATGTGGTGAAGGTGAAGAGCATCTAGTATGGAAGCTTAAGTCCATTTATGTGCTTAAGCAAGCCTCACGATCCCGGAACTTACGCTTTGACGAGGTGGTAAAGTCCTATGGATTTACCCGGTTGCCTAGCGAGAGTTGTGTGTATCGTTTAGATGTCAACGGTGATGTGGTATTTCTTGCACTTTATGTAGATGACATTCTTCTAGTTGGCAACAATGTGAAGTTGTTATCGACGTAAAGAGTTGGTTATCCGATCGCTTTCAAATGAAAGACTTAGGAGATGCGCGTACATTCTTGGGATCAAGGTTTACCGAGATCGCAAGAGGAAAATATTGAGCTTATCTCAGGCGTCTTACATTGATACTGTGATTACTAGTTTTATTATGCAGACCGCCAAAAAAGGATTGCTACCTTTCAGACATGGCGTTCCTTTATCTAAGGAGCAGTCACCTATGACTGCAAAGGAGATAGAGGAAATGAGACAAGTTCCTTATGCTTCCTCCGTAGGAAGTCTCATGTACGCAATGCTATGTACGAGGCCCAATATCTGCTATGCGGTAGGCATAGTAGCTAGATATCAGACTAACCCTGGACAAGCTCATTGAATCATGGTAAAGCATATACTCAAGTACCGAAAAGGACTCGAGATTATAGGCTAGCTTACCATGCGATACTCTAATGCCTTTGGGTTATCTGATTCGGTTTCCAAGTCGACCGTGATGAGAAAAAGTCTACCTCGGGCATGTGTTTACCTTGGGAGGTGGAGCCGTATCTGGCGGAGTGCAAAGCGGCGATGCATTGCGGACTCTACCATGGAAGCGAATATGTAGCCTCTTCTGAGGCTGCTAAGAGGTCTGTATGGTTCAAGAACTACCTCATGGATCTAGTTGTGGTACCTGGTTTGCCCAAGAGTATCATAGTTTACAGTGATAACTCAGGTGCAGTGGCAAACTCGAAGGAACCACGGACCCACAAGGCGACCAAACACATAGAGAGAAAGTACCATGTCATACGAGAAATCGTGAGACGAGGGACGTCTTGATTGAAAAGATTGATACGACGGATAACCTAGCGGATCCATTCACAAAGAGCCTGCCGCAAAAAGTCTACGAAGTGCACGTTCAAGGACTTGGATTGCGCTTGATGGCACCCACTTAGAAAGGAAACTTTTGTATAAGTGGGAGAAGTAAAGTGATGGTTTTGTTTGTAATAGCTAGTAGAGAGACACATTGTATACTAAAAGTTTGCTTTAGTATAAGTGGGAGATTGTTGGATTTGTATACTGAAAGCAGTTTTGGTTGAGCTTGTATACAATGTTTCCTGTTACCACTATTACAATCTCCTATCTGAATTGATTACTTGATTGCATATATCTATGTCCATTTATCTCATATATAAGTTAGATCATACAGTGTGTAGAAGATCACAGAAGTCTGTATGATTGGTCAAACTTAATGAGATATAAAAAGAATCACGGTGAGACAACTTGAGGACGAGTTGTCGGTATAGCTGCGGTATAGATAAGTGACTTGACTTGGTTTCTTGTCTATCTTTGATGCGTCTCGGCGTATTGATGGATCACGATGAGATGAGTTCTTCTATCTGACCGTCGTGAAGAACCTAGATCTCGGTGACTTACGATGATCAAAACCTCGATAAGGTATAGGGTGAGTATGAGTTGCTGACCATCACTTTGACTTGTTATGGGTGTGGGTTATATGTTCTAACCCAATATTCTCCGTATCTTGGGTGGTGGCAATGCTTATATGTCATGCTAGTTATCTGTATCGAGTCACCGTATCCGTTTAGGATGATGACGTCCCCTTAAGGAGCCCAAAATGTTTATTGTACTAAACCCTGCAGGTTGAGTTAGCTCAAGTACAATAATAAGGTTAAGTGGTACTACTTAAGGAATTAAAGATATTAATTATTTTAAGCAGTCAGAATGCTCTAAATAATTAATGGACGTGTGATATCTTAAATATGGGGATTCGTAATGTCTAAGTGCAAGCCCGACTCACCTTCGGTAATAAAGGGGTAAGTCAGCATTTATTCTCTAGTGGCATGAATAAATGTTTATAAATTAATTTATGTTCTGGGCTGAACATAAGATAATTAATTTATTTGAGGCCCATCTTTATTCCTTGCATTTGATCCCTGGGATGGCCCATCCAGGCCCGGAGCTTATGGAAATCGGCGCCCCTCTCTCTCTCTCTAAGGATGTGATTTTATTCTCTTTATCCATAAGGATATTATTATATTTATGGATATGCATGGATCCTTTCCTAATGGGATTATGGTAATGCATTATAAATATAAGGTAAGAGATAAGATCAATGCTAATCCTGAATTATCCATAGCATAATTTTCGAGAATTCCTAGTGTGCATTAGGAGATAATTTTCGAAAACTTGAGAGAGAATTAGGGTGATTTCCTGTAGCATTCTCCATAGATCCTCCTCACTCGACGTTGGAGATTGGGCAACCGGGATACAGTCCAGAAGGTCAAAGCACGAGTCTCGATCCGTTCATCCCGATCCACCTCGACAGATTCAAAGGTAAACACGAGAAAACTCCTACGTGTTGCAATTAATTATATAGGTGCATGCTAGGAATATAATCAATGTATGGTGAATTAAACTTCCAAGATAGATCCTCGGGAGAGGGTCAAAATCAGATTTCCCTACACTTGCATGATCAGTCATGTGCGTATCTACTACCCTTGAATGAGTAGAACAAGTCTCCAAACATGTTTTTGTTACAAGAGCGAGTGACGTACCTTGAGTCATGGCCTTGAGCATAGGGCACATAGCCTTCATATGCCAAGTGTTACCACACTTGAAGCACTTGCCCTTCTCCTTTGGCTTCTTCAAACCACTAGTAGAGCTCTTTGTCTTACTCCCAATATTTTCATTGGCATTAGCATCTCTTGAGTTCCGCTTCATATTTTCATCTTTCGATGAAGTAGTGGTACTCCTTGAGGTGCTCGCTAAAGGCTATGCACCTTTGCCCATCTTATCTTTGCCGTTACCAAATCTTTGAGCAATGAATGATATGCTCTACATGGTCATGCACTGAACTTCCTTCCGTCATATGCTTTGTCAAGTTATAACTAGCAATTCGATCCGACACGCAAAATAATTTCATAAGATTCAGCTAGATACTGGTTATATCCCCTATCTCTTGATTTTAGAATTGTAAGGTTTAGACATCGTAATCAAAGAAGACATTTTTCCTTTTCTATTTGATTTATATCACTTCTTGTGCACCTTGCGCTCCTTATCGATAGATGAATCAGTTATAGTAAATTTTCTTCAATAGTAAGAATAATTTCAATGTTTCACTTCCATTCAATATAATTAGAACCAGATAATGGATTTTGTACGATCATATTGACAATTGGAGTAAGAGACATATCTGAAAAATAATATAAACACATAAGTATACGATCGCATATAATTCTTAACAACAATATTATAACATTTTGATAAAACAATATTGATTGAAACCTTCAATTTTTCAAGGAATCCTACATGCAAGCCATGTGCGTGGATATTTACATATGAACCCCTTAGTCAGACTAAAATTAAACCTTTTAGCAGTTTAATTTCATGCCATGTCAACTTATCCTTATGACAATGAAACTAATAATTGGACCTTTAACCAAACCACATCACTATCGCAAGAAGGGACTTCGTGAGAAGTTGTACTCGAGGTAATGCCTAAGCAGTGACCACAAATTTGACAGCATAATTCGGATTCTTAGAATTGACATACTCACTTGGACTACACCGCTTCCAATTCAGTTTCATTTTTCATCTCATTTTACATCTGTATATATACGGAACTTATGAAAATCGCATATGCAAGCCACGCGTTTGGACTTTTACGTATGAAACTCCCATTTCTCAATAGATTAAATGTTTTATTTGTCATCTCGTTTAAGCAAGCCGGGCATGTGGACGTTTACTCACAATGATTAATTTGTTCTTTAACATAAAACTTATCTCTCGATCTCATTCAATGTTAAAAATGCAATCAGTCAATGAATTGTCTCCCGATCTCATTCAAACTCAATTGTAGAAGAATCAATCAAATACACATGTAAACATTATCAATACATCAATTACGATTCGAACCTACAACCCTAAAACAAATAAATTAGCTCATGATCATCATAATACTCATATTCATATCAATAGGATTCATTCTCAAACAGGTAGTAGACAAGAAAAAGAATAAATCTTATGATAATTCTCAATGAATTACTTACAATAATCTTTTGAAAATCTCAATCCAAGGTTTGCTTGACAAAACTATCGGAAAGAAAATGAAAAAAAAAAAATCTTAAGAGAAAACAAGGTTGAAGGCGTCGTCCCCCAAAGTGCATGTGTAATCCTTTTTCTTTTTGGCTTTGATCCAATAAAGTCTAAACCCTACGCATGGTATCCGATTTTTTCGGGCATATAAGCTAAAAGCCAGCGCTCGTTGAGTCAGTGCCCCAAAAACCAACTCCAGTTGTGTTGCTAGCGACCACTGGGTGTGACACGGCGAAGCGAGCGAGCGCTGACTTCGCGTTGCACGTCGGCCACCCCCGCAGTCGCTACCTTCTCGGCTCTTCAGTAGCGTTCGTTGGGTAGCTAGCGCAAAATGAGACACCACAAACTTTATAAGAAAATAGCGCAATGCGCTACAAAACAAGCTACATCAATCATTTGGTTCAACATAGACTACAAGATAATCTAATCTTAATATGTCTCGTACAAGTACCCTTAAATTAAAGTATGATAATGTTACTAATTTTTAATTCTCTACGCGCAATGTTTGATAATTGAAACTTAAATTTCGAAAACAAAAAATTCCAGCTAAGGGCACCAACACTATCCTTGTTCGACTTTTATTTAAAAACTTAATTTAATTATGGAATTCACTTCATAATTACCTTCTTTGCAGAATAATTTGTATGATAATTAACTTATTCCAAATTAACTCTTCTCATGCTATCATCACATAATCAAGTAATCACATCTAATATATACACTTAATAATTATTATTAAATACTATATTTCATTATTCATTTCCATTTAACGAGTAATTAATAACTCTAACTTAATTGTCTCGATAAGCTTGCTTGATTATTACTCATTCCAAGAAAATAATATACTTATAATAATTCTCGGATTTTATATTCTTGCTTAAATAACTAAACTCGATATAATGCAAGAAATTATATTTTTAATCTAGGAAATCATTACTCTTCAAATATTCTTAATTACATAATTTTCAGAAAACATTATTATATCAATTTGTATAAGTTATTAGTTTTGCTTACTAGTTAAAGTTGGGACGAATTGAGTTATGATATTATTATTAATTAGGTGGGGAATTGTTGAACCTATTTTTGATACTAATAAGTTAATGATCACCAATCATTAAACACACATTTTAAGTGCACTTTCATCCGTTTACATTGAAATTGAGTATATTTATGAAAAATGATATTTTTGTGATTTAGCACTTATTAATTTGCAGAGTGCTGCCTAAAAAAAATAAAAAATTGCAGAGAGCTGCCTAAACAAAATTGCAGAGTGCTGCCTAAAAATATAAAATAATTGCAGAGAGCTGCCTAAAAAATATAAAAAAAATTGCAGAGTGCTAAACAGCTACTAGATTCCGACAGAATCGATATGGATTACCATAATTAAAGTTTACGATATAAGTTCCTTGTTTTTTCCTTTAATAATTTTTAACACTATAGTATCGTGATTCAAATTACAAATATTCAATTTCCAAAGCTAGAATTTTAAAAGTTAGATTTATATGCCCGCAATACAAATCTTCTATGCTTAAAATCATGAATTTAATATGTAACATATATAATTGAAAAAATATGCGAAAGCTGAAAACTAACAATTTGCTAAGTACAAAAACTCATGTATATTTGTCTGCACGGTACAAATGGATAAAAGTATCATTTGGTTTTAAGAAAAATATCATTTGCATCAAAGAAAAACATCATTTATATTTTAAATATCATTTACTTTAAATAAAAGTATCATTTACATTGAAGTAAAGTATCAAAATCCACACATGTGGACGTCCACACAAGAGACCACCTCTTTGATAATATGTTTATGATTTTGTAGTTTTCTAACTAAAGTTGAACCTCAAGGCTCATTTTGAGCTGTGGATCAAAATTATTATAACGATGGCTTATGTTTACAACTATAATTATAAACCATAGTCGTGGTTGTAAGTTTCAACTTCGGTTGGAGTCGAACAATTAAACATCCTCTAGATTCAGGATTTGGATTATTTTCAAATAAGATGATTTTCAAGTTAGACCCACCTGCACAAGTTATTTCCATGCCACTAATCTTGAAAACCTAAGTTTGCTTAGAGTTAATGCATCTTTTTTAGGTATATCCGATTTATCTGAAACCTTGATTTTTAGGGGTTTTATACTTTCTATGATATAGAATTAATAAATAAAAATAATTAAAATTAAAATTTATATTTTATTTTGATATATTTATTAAGTTTAAATTTATTTAACAATCTTATCATTCAAATATTTAATTCTATATTTTATCCACCTATAGTTATTATAAAAAGTAAACACCTCCAACATATCAATAATTGTACTAGCCCATCAGGATAGGCAATGAGTACACTGTGTTTGGCAAAATTCGTTCCTTAAAAAACTAAATTGTTTTTTTTTTCTTGTATTTCTTTTTTATATATATATATTTTTTTCCCAAACACCTCCTGATTTTGGCGTCTCCCCGCCCAAAAGGACACACTTCTCCTTGATTTTTCTCTTATGATAATATCCTCCACTCGTTTATTTAATTTTATTATAAAATACCAATCACAAGTCCAAATACAAAAACAATAAATAGAAAAATATACGAAACTGTAGCTTTCATAAGATCGTGCATGGAACTAATTATTAGATGCTAAATAATCAAATATTATAATATCTTTTCCATAGGAATAACGACAAAAGATGTTACAAAACTTTCAGAGTTATTTAATAAACTATGCTAAGATAGTTTATTGTTTGAAATATTTTATCCAACTAGCTACTCTAATTTGTTCAATCGCTTTTCACTAAAAAACATAAAACAATCAAATATTCTCAATGCGACAAAAGCCACCGCCAAACTTAGAATTCACTCAAGTAAGAGAAGTGTTTGAGATTCAGCAAGTTGCTGGGGAAATCTATTGCTTGCAAATACATCGAAGTAATTTTAATTACATAGTTTGAAGGCTAGCTTTAAGTCAAGTGCCAATATATATTAAATGGTTTATATTTATAGGGAGTGGATCAAATCAAAATTACATATTTTTTGCGAATTTATGAACTATGTACAACATGTATAAAATTGAAGCACAACAATTTCGTTCTAAAATTGGTATCTTGTGCACCAACTTTAGAGCGAAATCGTTGTCTATTAACTCTATACGTTTTGTGAATCAACTTTATACACGTTATGCATAGTTCGCAGGTTCGTAAAAATAAGTTCTCACAATAACCAATCTAATATATATATATATATATATATATATATAGGGTTGAGTTCACGAGTATCCAGTCCCCAGATAGTATGTAGTACCCAATCAATACCAAACATTTTGAACAGTTGGCCGTACCATAAACTGACACATGACAACTCATTTCCTTCTTTTTATTTTATTTTATTTTATTTTATTTTATTTTATTTTCGCAAGAGGTAAATTTGGAAGAAATCAAATCTGCCTTCTTCTTCTCCCCCTTGGTGACAGCGGACGGTGCCGGAGACGACGACGACATCGGAAGGCGCCGACGGCGGCACCGACGAACAGCAGCAACAACATACACGAACATTAACAAACAATAGATTTTGAAAGAAAGAAAAAGAAGAAAAAAATTTGAGAAAAAAATTGATGGATTTTGAGAAAAAATAGAAAATGAATTTGATAGATAATTGAAGAATCGAGATAGGTGGTGGCTATGACAGTGGTTCACAATGAATTCACCGGTAATCTGGGAAATAGACGGAGGAATTGACGAAGAATGATGGATGAGAAATTTGCTGTCGAAAACCATAAAACTTTATTTAACAAAACAACTGCAATGAACAAAACATGAAATTGTATTAAACAAAACATAAAACTGCATGTTTGCACGAAACACAAACATGCATTTAACAAAACACGTTCATGCATTTAATAAAACATGTTCATGCATTTAACAAAACATGTTCAAGCATTTAACAAAATGTAAAAATGCATTGTTGGTAAACGGGAGCGTGAGCGAGCATCGGAGCGACGCTGGGCCCACCCGCACGCTGGGCCCAAGCTTCTAACCGCATGCATTATTGTATTCAACTGTATGTATTTTTGTGTTCATTTGAATGCATAAGTCAGTTCAACTAAATGCATGGTTTGCTTTTCGCAATTACATAACAAATCAAATTACCAATCTACCCTTACTGTAGCGAAATCAGCGAAATTAAGTTTAAAAAGTCTGAAAGAATCTCAACCATAGGATAAGATGAGTACTATATATTATCTCAGACTCGAATACTATTTGATCCTCATCTATATATATATATATATTTGAATTGAAACCAAGTAATAAAGTAATATTCTATGTCATTTGTTTCTAACTTCAACAATTACCACGAGCAGTAGCTCAGTACTATAATGTATTCCCTCATCCCCCAACAAGGGAAAAAACTCCAACAATCGTTATTGTCAGCTCGCTCTCTGTCAGACAATCTAATTAACCATCGTCAATGGCTTCATAAATTAAATAAATAAGTAGAATTTGAGTAGAAGAAAAGAAATATATAAGATTTGGTAACTGGCCAAATTAATTAATATTTAGTGGATTTGGTGACTTGTTGAGGTTCCATTACCTTACATGCATTACTATAAATATTAGCAGAAACTGACAAACACCTTTCTACAGACTTAAAGAGCAGAAAATCCGTGGCTGCCATTACAAAGCAAAGCATATGCTATAATCTTCGCATTCAATTATTCAATAATAAAGTTCCGTATTTAAACCCATTATTTTTTTATAAGATATAATAATGCGTGGTTAAAATGGTTTAGTTCCGCTTTTGTGCTTGATTTCGTAATGTTAACCTCTTCAATAATTGCTTTTAAAATATGTGGTATGACACAAAAATTTATGTACATCTGTATACACCGTGCAGATAGATACACCGTGTAGATAAATAAAAGTTTCATTTGTTGTTAAGAAAAATATTATTTACATCAAAGAAAAATATCATTTACTTTTTACCTTATAATTTAGATAATATCATTTATATTAAAAAAAATATCAATTAAAAAGGATCTAAGCCTTCGAACTTGAACTTGATAGTATCTAGTTCGTTCCTTTGAATGTCACACTCACACATACAGTGTATTTCGGAAAAATATAAGATAGTTATACGATAATCAATTAATCACCTATCCGGCCCCCTCCCCAAACCCTAACTAGTGGGCAGTAATAATTAATTTTTAAAAGTTACGTCATCCTTGTTTGTGTACCTATATTGACCCTTCATTTAGGCAGAGGGTTATAATCTTTAGTCCTCACTAGTGAAGCAAGAGGCAATTTAGATTCAAAAGTCAGTTATATATATCTATCCAACAAAGGAGTAGTACATGACTTGTAACAGCCCCTAAATCTTAGGTACGATTTAGTAGGGATTATTACTCTAAACAGGGATGAATAAACATGGAGACCATTTAACATTAAACTGTAATACATATATCAAGTATGTTTTTGGACTTTACTACATAACTTATGTTCTTACAGCGGAAAACATGTGATATGTACATATGACGATGTACTATCAAGGTATAACTTTCAGCGACAACTTTCCTATTGCTCAACACTGCTCCATCGCATCACCAGCTCAATCTGCACATTTAAAAATAAATATGCATGGCTGAGTACAAATAATGCACTCAGTGGACTTATGCCAAAAACATTTTACCATCTTTAAATTACATCGCCCATCATGGTAAGACACAGGGTTTTATTTAAAGGCCTTGTGCTTACTAAACATTTTTATCATTTTCATAAACGTTAAATCTCACAGACATTTTCCTTGTATGTATGATCCATATCCTTCATTTCATCATAACATTAACATTTACGCCGTAGAAGCGAGGCCTCACTCTGCGTCATTGTGACCGCCGTGAATTGTCCTTACAAAGACACATCACCATTAGTGTACACGTTAATCTAGCTGGTATAAGCCTTCCAATAGGATCCGATATCGATTTCATTCATAAGTTGGGAGCGACCCAACAACATTCATCATTCACTCATTCATGGATAGGATACATACATAAAACATAAACATTTTGGGCGGTAATTTCATCATCATTTCATAATCATTTCTCAAAAGAAAGCATCATAAATAATTACTTTTCATTTCAAGAAAGCATCATAAATAGAGCATTTTATCCTTGAGGATAAGAAAAGCCCACCAGCACGTAAGCTTTCTTAATTGTTTTCCTTCTATGTCGTGATCGCATCCAAGATCTCACCTTTACGTAAAAGCGATTTTAGTATGTCATCACGTTTTGAGATTTTCAAAGTTTAAAATAAACTTTGATAACTTATACTAATATAATTTGAATTCCTTAATGAATTCAATACGCCGTTCAATCGCGTATCTTAACTAAACATTTCTCGTACTTCGATAGAGACGAGATATGTTCAACTATTTCATTTTAACCTTTTAGGTTAAACGTTCAACGTTCAACGTATCTACACGTTTTTCGATACAAGGATTTCAATTATGAAATCTTTTCTCACCAATGAGATTTCCTTATATAATTAATACGTTTCACACGTATTAGCGTATTTATCGAACGTATTTCATACGTTAATTTCAAAAGTCAACAATTTTGACTTTTCTTTATTAATTTCTTTAATAATTCATATTTTAATATCTAAATTCAATATAAATCGATTTTCAATCGATTTCTTTTCATAAAGCCCTAATTCTCGATTTTTCACGCAAATCGATAAACTTTATTAATAATTTTCTTAAATATTAATTAACTTATTCATTAAACATTATTTTTCATTTCTAACGTTATTTAATATAACGTTTCGCCATAAACATAGTATTCTATGTTTATAAAATTTCATAATTTCTTAATATGTCTAAAATAATTTGTAGACATATAATGTATTATTTTTCACGATATTAAGGATTTAAAATCCTTAATATATATATATATATATGCTCGGCCTTCATGCTTAAATTTTCAAACTTCTTCCAAAATTCTTCTAAATTCATATAGTGTACTATTTTATCATAGTATCACTAATATGTATTAACATTAACTATAGAAAATTTGGGCATCACCTATTTAATTTCATAGGTCACGGTTTTCCTTAGAAAATTGTCCATAAATTTTCTAAAATTCTAATTAATTTATACAACCCTTAATTAAGGCCCTAGAACATTAAAATGCATTAATATCACTTAAACATAAATTGTACATCAACCTAAAATTCTCAAGAATTTTCGGTACATATGTATATATATACATAAGATTTCCAAAAATTTCCATTAAATCACCATGAGTTCCATTATCAATATACATCATTAATCCATCAACAAACCATCTCTAGAAATTTTTGATCACTACCAATAAACTCATAGCATGCTTAACTTTTAATTAATTCATAACACATGATCATACTTATCAATATAAACATAATTAATAAACAACTAATCATGATAATATAATTCCTCATTTTTGTAACATCAAGAACATAAGCATATATATAAAATCTAACGATTGGAAAATGAAAATTTTAATGTATAAATAAAGATCGTTCGATGTCTAACCTTTTAATCGGCTTGGATTATTTGTGCAAAGGATTTTATAACAATGGTTTGGGAAATAAAAATGAGGAACTCTCTTTCTTTTCCTTTCTATTTGCTCACGGTAATGAGGTAATAGGAAATGGGAGAAGTTTTGTTTCTATTTTATCTATTACTTAAGTACTTAAAGTTAAAGGAAATAAAACAAGTGTTACACTAAATTCCTCTACCTACATCTCACGGTAACACACAACAATACAAATGCAAGCCTTTTAGATATTTTCTTTGTGACTCATCAATATGATACATCATCATATCCTCTAGTATTACCATTCCCATCAACTATTGATTAAAGCAAATATCTCACACCTTTTTCCCTTCATTTCTACGGCAGTTTCAAGATGGAGAAGAATTAATCTTTGTTTTATTTTATTTTTGTATCATTACTCATATACAAATATCTACACTTTAATTCATGCAAGACATAATACTTGGTGACTCATTCATACACTATGTCATCATCTTACACAAAATTAATGCATTAACTCAACATTGAACAAAACAAAGCAATTATCCTTCACTTGGTTTCACAAGTGCCGTCGGCACCCTCTCACTCACATTGCAAGGATGATCTTTTAATTTGTCTCATACTATACACATATAATATCTACACTCTTAAACATGCAATACATCATCAAGAGTTAATCAAAGTCTTACAACCTCATTTGTAGTCAATAATATACGGCTATCTCACAAACAATTTGCCTCCATTTGATTATCACTTACTTTACTTGGTTAGAGTGCAATTTGATTAATTTAATACACATCATGCAAAACTAGCACAAGAGTTCACGCAAAACTCATACATGTTGAAACATATATTACTTGTTCACGACAATTTCCATATTCAAAGCCAAAATTTTGATTTTCATGCTATTATTAGATATATATCATAATATATATCTTAGATGATAAATTATATCATAGGAAAAATTATTGGTATCATTTCATGTGAGAAAACCCTAATTTTCGAATTAGGGTTTTCGAAAATTCTAAACTTGTCCAATAATTAATCCTTAATGTTCTAGAATTATCTTAATGCTAAATAATACTCTAATTACATATAATAATCATAGGAATTTAAATACTATAATTCTTTGATCATTAAACTCATTTTTCTATTTATCTCTAAACGTTGACGTTTGGAACGTCTCAAAACATTCATTATCGACTCATCTCAAAATGGTCGTAATAAAGTCGTAATCACTTTATTAAATTATTCCATTAATAATGGAATTTAATTATAAGCTTCGTCACTTAGAAAATTTTATGAAATTTTAACTATCGATAGTCAATCGACGTTAAAATACTACTGCCGAAATACTTTATATAATTCTATTCCTTAATTCACAATCCTTAGTGAATATAAAATAGGAATTCATTACCTCATAATTAATCGAAATCATTATTCGATAAATTACTAATTCATTTATTTCGGTGAAATCCTAATTTACGAATTTTAAATATCGTAATTAGGCATTTAATTCTCCGGGATATTACATTCTACCCCCCTTAAAAGAAATTTCGTCCCGAAATTTGCATTCCTCATAAAGTATGGGGTATCTTTGCATCATAAAATCTAAAATTTTTCACGTGATTTCTTTTTGTCCATGATTCCTTCATTGGACTTTCATTAAAGACCCAAACTTGATTCTTTAATCATTGAATCGTACGATCAAATTAGTCGTAGATTTTCATCACACTCATCTGAGTTAAAGATCACGTCATTATGGCGGATCACATGATTTGGGTCACTTTTCGTATTTCCTTAATTGTGACACGTGAAAAACATTACGTACATTCCCCAAATTTGGTGGAAGTACCAATCTATAGGCTACTGGGCCTATCATTACTAGGAGCTCGTAAGGTCCTACAAAACTTGATCTCTACATTCTTGTATCTGAACTTTATAATTTTCTCGATGGAGAAATCTTAAGAAACTTTAGTTTCGCATTTAAAAATGAAGTTCAGATTTACGCGTATCAGCGTAAGACTTTTGTCTGTCCTGAGCTTTTCTCATTCTTTACCTCATTTGGCAGATATCTTAATCGTTTCATTCACATTGTCAGGACCTTATATTTTCTCTCACTTACTTTATCACAATAAAGTGGTGATCGATATTTCTTTCCGCATAATGCCTCATAAAGCTATATTGATCATTGCTTGATAGCTATGGTCGTGCGTGAACTTAACAAGTGGTACAACACGTTCCCACTCGCACCTTGATTTAACATTAATGGTCTATCGTATTCTTAAACATCCATATTGTCCTTTTTAACTGTCCATCTATCGGTGAGTGGACATCTATGTTAAGGTTCAATCTCATGTCTAACTCCTTTTGTGAGTTAGTTCAAAATCTAGGGGTAAACTTAGAGTCTCTATCTGAAATGATAGGTTTTGGTACCCCCTGTAATCATACAATTTCCTTTATGTACGACTGAGCTAACTTATCGGATCTACGAGTCATCTGAATAGGCAGAGACAAACATAATTGGTGAGTCAATCCACTACTACCCATATAGTAGTGTGACTTCTTTATGACTTTGACAAAACCCGTCATAAAATCTATTTCTATGTCATTCCATTTTCATTCGTATAGCTCTAGAGATTATAACCTCTTATAAGGCCTTTGATATAATGCATTTACTTGTTGGTAATCGAGACACTGCTCGACAATATGGTTATATCTCATTTTATTCCTTACTATCTAACTTTTCTCGTAAATCATAATATCTCTTAAAGTTGCCTGGTTGGGCGGTATGAGAAGGGTCATGAATTTCATTTATGATTTCATTTCTAAGCTTATTATTGCTTGAAATATATATACATGTAACCCTTTCTCAGACAATATAACATTATCCAGCGCTCCTTAAAATATCCTTCAGCTCTTCATTCCTTATCTTAATTCGTATTCTATTCTCATCTTCATCCTTTCTCTTTTCGTTTATCATCCTTTTTCTTTAGTCGTATGTCACCTTGAGTGTGAGAAAACAACTTACGTTCGTCCTTGATTGCCCGACTATTTATGTTTTCATTTTCTTAAACTCTCCAATGAGTTTTCCTTTTCTATAGGGACATATCATAATTTAGACTGAATTTTATAACTTAGGGCATTAGAAATTACATTAACCTTCCGTAGGTGATATTTTATATCACAATTGTAATCTTTTACTGATTCGAGCCATCTTCTCTATCCCGTATTCAAGTCTCTTTACTCGAAGACTTAATTCAAATTTTTTGTAATTTATGAAGAATTCTTAACTTATTGTCATAGGAGTGAAGTCTCCAAGACTTCGGTATTTATACTATTGTTACTATTTCAAGTCGTGAGTTGGGAAGTTCTATCATGTGGCCTAAGTCATTGTGATGCGTAAGCTATTTTCGTTCTCATATTAATACATAGCCTTACTTTTATTAATCCATGAATTTGATTCCTTTTTGGGGTAGCTATGCTATCGGCCTTGCTACATTAGAGAGTTCTCAATGGATCTCTGATAGTAGTCAATTAATCTAAGAAATTCCTGATCTCATTTTAGGTCATTGACGACTTTTATTCTTACATTGCTTTATCCTTTGCCAGATCTACTTTGATTCCTTCTAAAGACACTATGTGCCTGAAGAATATTTCTTTTAAGCCGAAATTCACAATACTGTTCTTGGCAAAATTTGCCCGGCTCTTAAAAGTCGTAAGGCGGTCATTCGACGTTCCTTATGTTCTTTCTCATTCTTCGTATGGATAGGAATGTTATTCATAAAGGTTAAGACAAAATTGTCTAAGTATGTGTGCAACACTCGATTTTTGAGGTTCATGATCAGGGCTGGTGCATTTGTTAGTCCGAATGGCCTAACTATTATCTCATAGTAACCATATCTTATTCGGAACAATTCATTTTCGTATATCGGATACCATTTTACAAAGACCATATAATATATTACATCAAAATGCCTCAGTGAGGACTTTTCATACATTAATTACGAGGGTCGGTCTATCAAGCCGATTGATTACATGACATCTAGTTCTTTTTACATTCAAAATTTGGACACCATTTTAACATATTCAAAAATACTCCAAACTATGTTTATTTTACATATTCTAACCACACCATTTTCAACCTAAACCATTATCTACATATAAGTCTCATGTTATTATAGGATTCTATGCCTCTGAGTGACCTTCGTCGGAATCGTACTCCTCATTTAGAAATTTGCCTTTTTCCGGGTACGTTGTTTCCTCATCTCTCCGACGGTCCATCTCTTTCACAGAGCCAGGGGTCACATTGCTTCCTGTTTCTTCTTCCGTATCAGAGGTTTGTATTACTTTTATCAAAAAGTAAGGTTGAGTTGGTAGCGGTAATTCTCCTAATCCGCGAGGGCGGTAAGATCCTGTCCTCTTGCCATTCTCATCCCTTTCGTATAATCCATGACAGGGGCGTGGGGGCGTTTGGGACATCAGGGTACAACCACTCCTTTGTACCATACTGGGTGACTTGCCGAGGACCGGGACAAGTGCTAGTAGGTGCAGTTCCATACGCATAATATGTATGCTTGAGTCGGTCAATGTAATATCCCGTAGTTTTAATACTGAATTACGATAATAAATTCCGTAATTAGCATTATTAATTCAATAATTAAAATCTTAATTAGTCAACTCTTGACTTTGACCAAGCATAATTGGATAATTTCTATATGAGATTCATCGATGCTTAGTGAATTAAGGAATATAATTTTCAATATTCCTTGAGCGTAATTTTCTAACGTCGAATAAATTCGACGATTCGTCTTCTGATTTTATTAAGCGATTAAGCTTAATTTGAAATTCCTATTATTATAGGAATAAATAAAGTTGTAACAAACTTTATTTTGAACATTTTAGAGATAATCAAACTATAAGAATTTAGAGACGTTTCAAACGTCTACGTTTAGAGATAATCCGATAACTTTAGCATATGATCTCGGAATTATAAAATTCAAATTCCTATAATTATATTATTATATAAGAAGCATTATTTATCATAAAATAATGCTAGAAAATTTAAGAATGCAATGTACCTTATTTAATGGGTTTCGAAAACCCTAAATATTTAAATTAGGGTTTTATGATCTAAATTATTCTTAAATACTTTTCTATGATTAAATTTATTATCTAAGGCATATAATATGTCACATAATTATGTAGTAGCTATTTTATACAAAGAAATAAAATATTTGAATTACCTTGGTAATTTTCGAAAATATGAGTTCTTAAGTACAATTTAAATTTTTATTCTTAATCAATTAATGATATATGATAATTATTATATTATTATGATGTCATTAAGGACTAAATGAGGTGTAATATAATTTGCACAAGTGTGAGAGCACACTTGCATAAAAGTGGCGAAAATTCTTAGAATTTAAGTATGATTTTATGCATAAATATCCTACAACAATTAATGAGAGTAATGAGTTGTATCCTATCTTGTATTAGTTGTAAAGTAGCATTAATTAGCTAATAAACCAAATCATCCAAGGCTCATTAAATGAAGGAGCCGAAAACTTTGAAAAAATGGTTGAAAATTTTCCAATTTCATACTATATAATAGTGCCAAATGTTGGAGTTGAAATATTTGACTTTTCAAATATTATTTTATAATAGGACTATAATATAATATATGATAGGAAATTAAATAAAATTTATCCTAAAGAAATGAAAAGTGGCGAGAATGATGCTTTGGGTGTACAATGTGATTAATTCATTTATTCTTGGTAATCATACTATAATTTATTAATTAAATTATAATATGATATATATAAGGTGTATAATATAGTATAAAATAGAAAATTAATCTTAGGCTATGTGATATAGCCGAAACATATGTATATAAATATTTTGATGTTATAAATTATTTAATTAAATAACAACTAAGATCCAATGTATTTAATTAAGGGTAATCATGATATATATAAGATAGGGATCAAATTTTGTCTCTAGCATATGGAGGTGGCCGATTTTGTTGAATTTAAAGCAAGTGGATTGATGATATTTTTAGTATAATAATTACATTACAACTTGTAAATGCCTATAAATATAAGGAGAGCACAACACTCTCCCATTTTGCACCTCAAACCACCGAAAATATAGTGAGAAATTCTTGAGAGAGTTCTCCAATTTTAATCCCAAACTTAGATCATATAAACCTTGCCGATCAAAATCCGTACCGATTAAAAGGTTAGAAATCGTACGATCTTCGTATACATGCTAGAATTTTCGAATTTCGTCCGTTAAATTTTAAGATATGATCTTAGTTTATATATGTCATTTTCGAAAATTTTAGAACATATGTTTAAATGTTTAGATATTATGTTTATATGATGTTGTGAAGCATGTATATTAATTATATCATGAAATTAAGCATAGTATTAATTTATTCATGTGGACCGAAAACTTAGGGGTTCTATATGTTCTTCATTATGATTTCTAATTGTTGTTTTGAGTATGAAATCATGATCTAGGGTATTAATTATGCTTATATGAATTTATGTAGAATTTTTGGAAAACTATAGCTTATATTTATATAAATACCGAAAATATATATATGTGATAAAGGGTTGTGATATAATTCATATTTAAGTAATATAATAGCATATTAAGTGTGTAGATTCATAATATATGGTTGTGAGAATTTATTGAAATTTATAAATATTATTTGGACCTAAGTTGAAATTTTCAAACATGACTTAGGTAAATTAAATTCAATAGTTCATAATAAATAACAATTATGTTATAGTAAGCATAATTGTGGGTGATTAATTGATATATGAATTTATTGGAATTTTTAAAAATCATTTGTTGGGATAATTATAGAAACCGAAAACTATATGTTATAAGACCATGGTGTATAAATTTTATTTGACTAAGGTAATTACATATTATTAATCACATGATAAAATAGTGTGACATGTGAATTTATAAGAATTTTTGCACAAGTCTAAGCTATTTAATTTGTAATTACCGAAAATTTCATAATATGTGTAATAATGTTATAAATTTATTTTATCAAGAATAATTACATATTATGATCTAAAATAATGTTTTAGACATAGTATGATTTTATAGGAATTTTTGGAACAAGAATTGCACATAAAATGATAAGAATTTCATAAATAGTTAAAAAGTCAAAATGTTGACTTTTTGTTGACCAAAGTCAAAATTGTTGACTTTTGGTTGACTTGGTCAAAATAGTTGACCAAAATCGTTGACCAAGGTCAACGGGCACGCAATTCGATAATGCGTGATCAATGTGACGTAGTACGTTTAGTAACAATGCTACTTACGTTACGTAAGTACATTAAAACGTACATTATATTCTAAAAAGGTAGAATACCCTTTTTATGTTGAGAAATTTCATAATCGACATCAATCGATTAGGAAACGTCAAAATAAGTCCAACGTTAGCCTTATTTGATACGTAGAGCGTTATAGACTATGTTCGTCTCTATCGAACGTGACCGACGTACTAAAATGATTCTTACGTAAAGGTGATACGTGGACGGGACATTGACGTAGGAAAAGAGACCCTAGTACAAAGACCTACGTGTACGAGGTGGGCTTTACTCGAAAACCCTTTTATTTACGATGCTTTCTTTGAAATGAAAAGTATTTATTTACAACGCTTTCAGTTGAGAAATGATATGATTACCTGCCCAAAGTGTTTATGTTTTATGTATGGATCCTATCATGTTGTTGGGCAAGCCAACTATGAAAGTATATGAGCTGTTGGTTCGCTAACCGACTTGATCGTTAGGTAGCTCCCGATCGATGAGAAAATCGATATCGGATCCTAGTCAGATGCAGAATTCCTGGCTAGGGTTAACGTGTACACCAGTGTGTGACTGTGAGCCGTTAGTAACATCATCGGCCGGTCATGGATCCTAGTCAGATGCAGAATCCCTGACTATGTGATTGTGAGCCGTTAGCAACATCTTCGGCCGATCACGGCGTCGGTAGAAGGAGGCCTACTTCTACGACGTGAGATCAGTTATGAACAGTTACGTGAATGATATGGATCATACAAAGAGAAAATGCCTGCAGGCGAATTTTTGAGAAATGATAAAGTATTTTGGTATTCACGAGTTATTTCAACTAAAATCCTCGTGTTATACTTATGGGCAGTGTAATTAAATGAAATTATTTTGGCATGAGTCCACTAAGTGCAATCTTGTACTTAGCCCTGCATGTTTGTTTTTAAATGTGCAGGTTGAGCTGCTGATGGGATGGACAAGTGTTGAGCAGTCGGAGTTTTTGTCGCTAATAGTTCACCTTGGATGTATATCGTCATATATGCATTCACATGCTTTCCGCTGTTCAAAACACTTTATTATATTTTTGGATATTACTTACGTTACCTCCAGATCAGTTGAATCCTTTTGTTAATGGTCTGTTGGTCTAGTTTGTATGAAATCGTTGTGTGTTTATCTATTAAAGTTTGAAGTCTTGAAAGGTTGTTGGTCATTATGTTCTTAATCCCTGCTTAGTTGGTAACAGTCCCGTCTAATCCGTACTTTAGATTGGCGGGCTGTTACAGTTGGTATCAGAGCCAGTTGTCCTTTGAACCCTAAAACCTTCTTTCAAAAGTTAAGTCTAGATTGAGTCACTAGACTTCTAGAAATCAGCTGACTGTGCTCAACACTCCATCACATCAAGCTCAACCGGGAAAGAGGTAAATTATTTTCTCAGTTTTGAGATTGAAAGTTGAAAGTTTGAACAGTGAACTTGAAATTTTGGAAAACGAGATTGAATTCACATTTTGAAAACAGTGAAGGTCATGAAAGTTTTGGAACGTATTCCGAAAAGAATTTTTCTGAGTTATGTGAAAAGTTGACAGTGTTATGTCAAAAGTTTTATGATAAGTAAGTTATCAGTGAGATGAGACCAAGTTTACGAAGAATGAGAAATAATTGACATGATAATGTCAAAAGTGATGTTTGAATTACTGAAAGCATGAGTACAGAAGTTATGTTACGATTTTTGAAATGTTTATTCAAAGTTTACAATTTATTTTGAAAACGGGTATGCTATTCCCAAAAGAACATAGATGCTCTAAGAAGCATGCTCACCTTTTGAACATAGAAGTATGAGTTCTAGGAGCTTGATCCCTTTTGCGAGAACAATAGTGAGATATTGATTTACGAACAAACGAAAAGTCGACTTGAAACGAACTCAAGTATCAACGAAAAGCTGACGAAAGCAAAAGAATGGATCAAAGGTGCAAGACGCATAGGTTCGATAAGGACCAAAGAAAGCTAAACAAATCTTGTAAGGGAACTCGTACGAAGCAGAACATGAGCTCGCAATCGTTCGGAAGGAAGTAATTTCCGGCGCACAATCGCGCAGGCAGAAAACTGCACTGCGCAGTGTTTTTGTTTTGACTCGTTCTTATTCGTTTGAATTCCGTTTTGCAAACGGTTTTCGCTCACATATTCTTATCTCAATGAAATTCAGTTCATATGAAGGACAGAAATCCTGAATCCTTCTCCAGAATTCGTGGGGGACAGTTGAAGTTAGACTGAAAACTTTTCCTAAGAATAGAGAACTTAAGAAGTTAAAGGTAGAGATTCCATAAGTAAAATTATGATGTAGGATGAACATAGGAACTTTGATGTAAATATTTATCTGCTTATCAGATGTGTTTGCTTTATCATATAATGATATATTCTATTCTTTATCTCGCTTATCGATATAGATTAACTTACGCTAGTATTGTCTGTAATAGATGGCCAGTCATTATTACTCACCGAGGCGAAGGATGATGCCGAGGGTTACACCAGGAGAAGTACTTCAAGCCTATCGTACTTATAGCATGAGTTGGGGCGACAGTTTAGGAGAGTTTCTGATGAGTTATCTGCGATTATGGATGGACGCCCATGAGTACGGTGTGACAGGATATGACGGCATCAAGCGATTACTCACTCGATTGCCAGTTGATTGGGAAGACTATGCAAAAGAGATATCGGGCGACTATATCTATCGTGCGGGCATTGACTATGACCTGATTGGAGATTTACCGAGGTTCGTCAGCCATCTCATATATGTCTACAGTGTATATAGGGCTGCACCAAGAGGGCCCTATCTGCCACCAAGGGAGTACACTTGGCAGGACGACACACCGGAATGGTTATATACGGAAGTTCCTCGAGTGGTCAACCTGCGGTGCGAGGTTCATGGGCGGAGATCGGCCGAGCATGTGACGAGGGCATCGCGACCCGTGTCATTGGAGTGCCGCTTCCACCTATGACGTTCGGACATCCGACGCGACCGGCACCACCAGTTCCACCACCAATGACGGCACCCAATCACGAGGGGGCATTCATGGAAGCACATGATCATCAGGAAGGCTATGTTCCTATGCGGGATGTGTATGCCATAGGGGATGAGAGGGCTGGACCGTCACGTAGGCGTGCTCGAGAGGAAAGCTCCGAGGAAGAATCCGAAGAGGACCCGGAAGAAGAGGAGGACCCCGAAGAGGATCCAAGCGAGGACGAAACTGCACGGGAGAACCATGGAGACGTGAACAGAAACATGGACGAAAATGGATATTAGTATACGTGTAGTATGTAGTAATGATGTTAACAAAGTTATAGAAGCATAGTATTTTAAGACGCCTTATAACCAGTATGTAGTTGACAATGGTATACATAGTACAGTGTGTACTTAGCTTCCTTTTGCGCTTAATGTCTTGTACAGAATAGTCCTTTTGAGGCAAAGTTTTCCATATATATATGATGATGACCCAAGATGGGCTTTTATGAACATCAAGTTGTGCGAAAAGAAAGATGGCTGCTTAAGTTGTTTATGATTCGATTTTATAAAGATGTTACGTATATTCAATTGCAATGAACGTTATTCGAATACTAACTACGTTTTATTAACAGAATGCCGCCCAGACGTGCACCTCAAATGGAAAGTGAGGCGGGGAAGAGGAAGAGGCAGGGGTAGAGGCAGGATACCACGGGCAGAAAGTGAGGAGATCCCAGTGCCACCCCCACCTCCACCTGACCGTAGAGTGGAAGAACTCTTCTTAAGCGAGAACCGCCTCCTTCATGGTAAAGGAAGCCACGAGGATGCCGAGCGGTGGGTCGGGGCTATCGAGCAATTTTCGACTTTCTTGTTTGTACGCAAGAAAGGTTATCTTCGTAACGTTTCAACTCACCGGACCGGCTGACTTCTGGTGGGAGGCGAGAAAAAAGACACTGACCCCGGAACAAATGGAATACTTTACCTGGGACGACTTCAAAACGGAAATGTACGATAAGTACATTCCCAAAAGCTACCGGAACAAAAAGGAGATTGAATTTTTCACCCTAAAGCAGGGCAAGATGTCGGTCACTGAGTACGACCGACTGTTCTGCGATATGTCTAGATACGCCCCGGATTTAGTGAATACTGACATGAAAATGTCAGAAAAATTCAAGGCAGGACTAAGACACGAAATAAGGATGTCGCTGGCGGGTCATGGCGACTTAACTTATACGGAGGCTCTTAGTAGGGCATTAGACATAGAGGCGGCAATGCCCGAAGAGAAATCTGCACTGACCCAGTCACAAAGTGTCGGTGACAAAGGAAAGCGCAAATGGGAAGGAAGTCCCAATAACAACAACGTCAACCGAGGAGGTTTCAACAACAACAACAAGAGGCCATGGCAGAATAACATGGCTCCACAAGGGCAAGGTTGGAGGAGACCCGTATTTACTCCACCTACCCAAGAGATAGTAAGGATTCCGCCATGCCCGAAATGCAACAAAAGGCACACGGGGGTGTGCATGGCTGGAAATCCCATTTGCTATAAGTGTGGCGTTAGGGGCCACTATGCAAATGAATGCCCAGGATACGCCCGAGATAACTATGGGAGGCCAAATCAATCGGGCCACCTTGAACCGTTAAAGGCGATTCGGTACCAACCCCACCACAAAGCGAAGAAGAATAAAGAATAACAATGACAGCGACGCAGAGAGACAAAGAAGAATCGCGGCAAGCAATAAAGAGAATCAGCGAGAGGCAAGCACCTCGTCGGCAGCAACCAGCTCGGCCGAGCCTATGCACTACATAGGCGTCGAGCGAGCGAGAACCAAGGTAACCTAGCGGGTATGGGATTACTTTGCAATATACCTATTATACTGCATTCGACACGGTGCTTCGCGTTCTTTCATTTCAAAAGCATGCGTTGATATGTTAGAACTTAGCCTCAAGAAACAAATCAGAAATGAGAATCTCATCACCTATAGGAGGTATTATGACCGTTACGTGGCTTGCTCGAACTTAGAATTGAACTTAGGCTCAATTAAGGTTCTAGCAAATAACTTGAACGTAATACCTATGGGGGATGTAGATATAATCCTAGGGATGGATTGGTTGGCCGAAAACCATTCCACGATCTTATGCAAGGAGAGAAGAATTTTGATGCAACCACCGGGAAAAGAAGCTACGAATTTCTATGGGATTAGTATGGGAAAGAAAATCCCAATAATATCCGCACTCCAAGCCCGGAGAATGATGAACAAGAAGGAATGTCAAGCATTCCTTGTGTATCTAAATGGAGAGGAAAAGACGGAAGTAAGGGTCGAAGACGTGGAAATTGTTCGGGAATTTCCAGACGTCTTTCCTGAGACATTACCAGGACTACCCCCAGATAGGCAGCTAGAGTTCACAATTGATCTGGAGCCTGGATCAGCTCCAGTATCAAAAGCGCCTTACAGAATGGCACCCAAGGAACTCGAAGAGTTGAAAATCCAAATTCAAGAGTTATTGGACTTGGGTTTTATAAGGCCAAGTGTTTCACCATGGGGAGCGCCAGTCCTATTTGTTAAGAAAAAGGATGGTTCGTTAAGAATGTGCATCGATTACCGAGAATTAAACAAATTGACGCTTAAGAACAAATATCCGCTACCAAGGATAGACGATTTGTTCGACCAATTGAGAGGTGCAAGCGTATTCTCGAAAATCGATCTTAAGTCAGGCTACCATCAACTTAAGGTACGGCCGGAAGATATATCTAAGACGGCATTCCGAACAAGGTATGGCCACTACGAGTTTGTAGTAGTGCCGTTCGGACTAACTAACGACCGCCGTGTTTATGGATCTTATGAACAGTGTTCCATCCATACTTGGATAAGTTTGTCTTAGTCTTTATAGATGATATTCTCATCTATTCAAAGAACGAGGAGGAACATAGGGAACACTTGAGAACGATGTTCTGAGACCTACGAGCCGAACAACTTTATGCTAAATTCAAAAGTGTGAATTTTGGCTTAAAGTAATATTCCTTGGACACATTGTGTCGTGAAGGAATAAAAGTAGATCCGCAAAGGTCGAGGCTGTATAAGGATGGAAAGCACCACCACTCAAAATGAAATTGAAGTTTCACGGGATTAGGCGGCTACTATAGGAGATTCATTGAAGGATTCTCCAAGATAGCAAGGCCAATGACACGACTACTCGAAGGGATTAAATTCACATGGACTGAGGAATGTGAGGAAAGTTTCCAAACGTTAAAAGAGAAACTGACTAGTGCACCAGTGTTAGCTGTCCCAGATTCAAACAAAGAATATGTTATCTATACCGATGCTTCCAAAAATGGACTTGGTTGTGTACTGATGCAAGAAGGAAAGGTAATAGCTTACGCATCAAGACAACTTAGGCCACATGAGTTGAACTACCCGACTCATGATTTGGAACTGGCAGCTGTGGTCCATGCACTAAAGATTTGGAGACATCATCTCTACGGAGTAAGATGTGAAATCTTTACTGACCACAAAAGTTTAAAATACTTTTTCGAGCAAAAGGATCTGAACATGAGACAAAGGAGATGGCTCGAATTAGTAAAAGACTACGACTGTGGCATCAACTATCATCCAGGAAAAGCTAATGTAGTAGCAGATGCCTTAAGTCGTAAAGGTCAATCAAAGCTTGGATGTCTCTTGACAACGGAAGGAAAACTCATTGAAGAGTTTGAGAAGATGTCAATAGAGATAGTCGAACCACCAAGGACAATCATGGATAATGTTGCTACACTTACTATGATGTCCGATTTAAGGAATAAAATCATAGAAGAACAAAGAAAGGATGAGGAACTAGAAGATAAGAGCTAAAGTGAGAATGAGAGAATGAAAGGTTTCAGGAAGATCGATAATGCTATATTGTTTGAGGAAAGGCTATGCATTCCAAACAATGACGAGCTTAGAAATGAAATCATGAGTGAAGCTCATGATACTCCTTATACCGCCCACTCGAGCGATGCAAGATGTACCAAGACCTACGAGGAAAGTTACGGTGGGAAGGAATGAAGAGATATAGCCTCGTTAGTCGAGCGTTGTCTTACTTGTCAACAAGTAAAGGCGTTACATCAAAGGCCGTATGGAAAGCGCAACCTTTGGAGATACCGAATGGAAATGGGACGACATAACCATGGATTTTGTAACGGGTTTACCAAAGTCACAAAAGGGTAACATCTTGCTATATGGGTAGTAGTGGATCGCTTTACAAAATGTGCTCACTTCCTACCAATTCGAATCACCCATGGATCCGACAAGCTAGCCCAACTATATGTGAAGGAAATTGTATGTCCGCATGGAATACGAAATCTATCACTTCGATAGAGATTGAAGTTTACTTGATTTTGGGTAAGCTTACAAAGGAATTGGGAGCAGTGAATTTCAAACGACTTTTCATCCACGCATCGATGGCCAATCGAGCGAGCGATCAAACGCTAGAGGATATGTTGAGAACGGTAGTATTGGATCGAGGCGCAACTTGGGAACAAGTTTTACCACTTATTGAGTTCGCCTACAATAATAGTTATCAGGCGACAATCAACATGGCCCCATATGAAGCATTATATGGAAGAAAATGTCGATCGCCACTTTACTGGGATGAAGTTGGTGAAAGGAAAATTTTAGGGCCGGATACAGTGGAAGAAATGATTGAAATTGTGCGTCAGATAAGACAAAGAATAAAGGAAGCTCAGGATAGGCAGAAATCATATGCCGATACCCGTAGATCCGAGCTAGAATTTGAGTGTGGCGACAAGGTTTTCCTTAAAACCTCTCCGTCTAAAGGCATTGTAAGATTTGGGGTAAAGGGAAAGTTGAAACCACGATTTATAGGACCTTACGAGATCCTTGAGAAAATCGATCCTGTAGCCTATAGATTAGCGCTACCACCAAGCTTGGGTAATGTTCATAATGTGTTTCACGTGTCTCAACTGAGGAAATACGTGTATGACCCAAAACACGTAATACATCATGATGACGTGGTCTTAAATCCTGATATGAGCTACGAAGAGGAACATGTGGCCATTTTGGACCATAAAATTCAACAGTTGAGAAATAAATCAATCCCAATAGTGAAAGTCCTATGGAGGCACCACGGACAGGAAGAAGCTACGTGGGAACTCGAGGACGCCATGAAAGAACGATACCCCGAACTCTTTTGAGGTATGCAAATTTCGAGGACGAAATTTTTAAGGGGGGTAGAATGTAATATCCGTAGTTTTAATCTTGAATTACGATAATAAATTCGTAATTAGCATTATTAATTCAATAATTAAAATCTTAATTAGTCGACTCTTGACTTTGACCAAGCATAATTGGATAATTTCGTATGAGATTCATCGATGCTTAGTGAATTAAGGAATATAATTTTCAATATTCCTTGAATCGTAATTTTCTAACGTCGAATAAATTCGGCGATTCGTCTTCTGATTTTATTAAGCGATTAAGCTTAATTTCGAAATTCCTATTATTATAGGAATAAATAAAGTTGTAACAAACTTTATTTTGAACATTTTAGAGATAATCAAACTATAAGAATTTAGAGACGTTTCAAACGTCTACGTTTAGAGATAATGCGATAACTTTAGCATATGATCTCGGAATTATAAAATTCAAATTCCTATAATTATATTATTATATAAGAAGCATTATTTATCATAAAATAATGCTAGAAAATTTAAGAATGCAATGTACCTTATTTAATGGGTTTCGAAAACCCTAAATATTTAAATTAGGGTTTTATGATCTAAATTATTCTTAAATACTTTTCTATGATTAAATTTATTATCTAAGGCATATAATATGTCACATAATTATGTAGTAGCTATTTTATACAAAGAAATAAAATATTTGAATTACCTTGGTAATTTTCAAAATATGAGTTCTTAAGTACAATTTAAATTTTATTCTTAATCAATTAATGATATATGATAATTATTATATTATTATGTTGTCATTAAGGACTAAATGAGGTGTAATACAATTTGCACAAGTGTGAGAGCACACTTGCATAAAAGTGGCGAAAATTCTTAGAATTTAAGTATGATTTTATGCATAAATATCCTACAACAATTAATGAGAGTAATGAGTTGTATCCTATCTTGTATTAGTTGTAAAGTAGCATTAATTAGCTAATAAACCAAATCATCCAAGGCTCATTAAATGAAGGAGCCGAAAACTTTGAAAAAATGGTTGAAAATTTTCCAATTTCATACTATATAATAGTGCGAAATGTTGGAGTTGAAATATTTGACTTTTCAAATATTATTTTATAATAGGACTATAATATAATATATGATAGGAAATTAAATAAAATTTATCCTAAAGAAATGAAAAGTGGCGAGAATGATGCTTTGGGTGTACAATGTGATTAATTCATTTATTCTTGGTAATCATACTATAATTTATTAATTAAATTATAATATGATATATATAAGGTGTATAATATAGTATAAAATAGAAAATTAATCTTAGGCTATGTGATATAGCCGAAACATATGTATATAAATATTTTGATGTTATAAATTATTTAATTAAATAACAACTAAGATCCAATGTATTTAATTAAGGGTAATCATGATATATATAAGATAGGGATCAAATTTTGTCTACAGCATATGGAGGTGGCGATTTTGTTGAATTTAAAGCAAGTGGATTGATGATATTTTAGTATAATAATTACATTACAACTTGTAAATGCTATAAATATAAGGAGAGCACAACACTCTCCCATTTTGCACCTCAAACCACCGAAAATATAGTGAGAAATTTTTGAGAGAGTTCTCCAATTTTAATCCCAAACTTAGATCATATAAACCTTGCCGATCAAAATCCGTCTGATTAAAGGTTAGAAATCGACGATCTTTGTATACATGCTAGAATTTTCAATTTAGTCAGTTAAATTTTAAGATATGATCTTAGTTTATATATGTCATTTTCGAAAATTTTAGAACATATGTTTAAATGTTTAGATATTATGTTTATATGATGTTGTGAAGCATGTATATTAATTATATCATGAAATTAAGCATAGTATTAATTTATTCATGTGGACCGAAAACTTAGGGGTTCTATATGTTCTTGATTATGATTTTTAATTGTTGTTTTGAGTATGAAATCATGATCTAGGGTATTAATTATGCTTATATGAATTTATGTAGAATTTTTGGAAAACTATAGCTTATATTTATATAAATACCGAAAATATATATATGTGATAAAGGGTTGTGATATAATTCATATTTAAGTAATATAATAGCATATTAAGTGTGTAGATTCATAATATATGGTTGTGAGAATTTATTGAAATTTATAAATATTATTTGGACCTAAGTTGAAATTTTCAAACATGACTTAGGTAAATTAAATTCAATAGTTCATAATAAATAACAATTATGTTATAGTAAGCATAATTGAGGGTGATTAATTGATATATGAATTTATTGGAATTTTTAAAAATCATTTGTTGGGTTAATTATAGGAACCGAAAACTATATGTTATAAGACCATAGTGTATAAATTTTATTTGACTAAGGTAATTACATATTATTAATCACATGATAAAATAGTGTGACATGTGAATTTATAAGAATTTTTACACAAGTCTAAGCTATTTAATTTGTAATTACCGAAAATTTCATAATATGTGTAATAATGTTATAAATTTATTTTATCAAGAATAATTACATAATATGATCTAAAATGATGTTTTAGACATAGTATGATTTTATAGAAATTTTTGGAACAAGAATTGCACATAAAATGATAAAATTTCATAAATAGTTAAAAAGTCAAAATGTTGACTTTTGTTGACCAAAGTCAAAATTGTTGACTTTTGGTTGACTTGGTCAAAATAGTTGACCAAAATCGTTGACCAAGGTCAACGGGCACGCAATTCGATAATGCGTGATCAATGTGACGTAGTACGTTTAGTAACAATGCTACTTACGTTACGTAAGTACATTAAACGCGTCATTATATTCTAAAAGGTAGAATACCCTTTTATGTTGAGAAATTTCATAATCGACATCAATCGATTAGGAAGCGTCAAAATAAGTCCAACGTTAGCCTTATTTGATCGTGGGCGTTATAAACTATGTTCGTCTCTATCGAGCGTGACCGACGTACTAAAATGATTCTTACGTAAAGGTGATACGTGGGCGGGACATTGGCGTAGGAAAAGAGACCTGAGTATAAAGACCTGCGTTATGCGAGGTGGGCTTTACTCAAAACCCTTTTATTTACGATGCTTTCTTTGAAATGAAAAGTATTTATTTACAACGCCGGTTGAGAAATGATATGATTACACGCCCAAAGTGTTTATGTTTTATATATGGATCCTATCATGTTGTTGGGAAAGCCAACTATGAAAGTATATGAGCCGTTGGTTCGCCAACCGACTTGATCGTTGGGTAGCTCCCCGATGATGAGAAAATCGATATCGGATCTAGTCGGATCGCAATTCACAGCTGGGGTTAACGTGTACACCAAAGTGTGTGATGTGAGCCGTTAGTAACATCATCGGCGGTCGTGGATCCTAGTCGATCGAGAATCACGACTATGTGATTGTGAGCCATTAGCAACATCTTCGGCCGATCACGGCGTCGGTAGAAGGAGGCCTACTTCTACGACGTGAGATCAGTTATGAACAGTTACGTGAATGATATGGATCATACAAAGAGAAAATGCATGCAGGCGAATTTTTGAGAAATGATAAAGTATTTTGGTATTCACGAGTTATTTCAACTAAAATCCTCGTGTTATACTTATGGGCAGTGTAATTAAATGAAATTATTTTGGCATGAGTCCACTAAGTGCAATCTTGTACTTAGCCATGCATGTTTGTTTTTAAATGTGCAGGTTGAGCTGCTGATGGGATGGACAAGTGTTGAGCAGTCGGAGTTTTTGTCGCTAATAGTTCACCTTGGATGTATATCGTCATATATGCATTCACATGCTTTCCGCTGTTCAAAACACTTTATTATATTTTTGGATATTACTTACGTTACCTCCAGATCAGTTGAATCCTTTTGTTAATGGTCTGTTGGTCTAGTTTGTATGAAATCGTTGTGTGTTTATCTATTAAAGTTTGAAGTCTTGAAAGGTTGTTGGTCATTATGTTCTTAATCCTGCTTGGTTGGTATGATCCCGTCTAATCCGTACCTTAGATTGGCGGTACATTACGATCGACAAATCTGGTAGGTGCCCAAGTCTTGGGTTTTCGCATGCAAAGATATTCTCTTGATACTTCTTTTGCAAACTTACGCCATTCCGCTGGCAAGCGACTAATAAGCCTCTGGATACCATCCTCATCCGTAACTCCATAGTTATGAGCATCCTTCCAACGGTGTGAAATTCCTCCAAAATTGTCCTAAATTCATGCCCAGATTATAGTAAAAGAGCCGATATGCCTATGTGAGTTCTAAGCTTGTAGGCCTTGTGGTTATCTTCTTACCCGCATTATTCCCTTTTCCTGCCATCTGTAAACAGATATTTCTAGATAAGTCAAGCTCGAATCAAAGAAATAGAGGGAATTTTAAACAAGAAAGATCTCTTAATGAATTAAACACTTTAAGACATATATAACTTGTAGACATCTTATGACACGACTCATGACACTTATCTTATCACTCATTTTACGTTGTACACCATCAGTCGTATACCGCTCTAAATTTATTCGCATAAGCAAATAGTGGGTGCTAAAATCCTGTCGCGCAAAACCTCTAACGAAGAGACTAGCCCCAGGTCACTAATCACGTGAATGGCATCCATTTTCGAAACTTCTTGTTTCTAGAATTATATCTACGTTCCACATAGATATAATGATCCAAATCATTGGATAGAACCTTAGGCGATCCTAGGTTCAATTCTAAGCCTTTACAATACTTGCGACGGCCATAATTCTCATATAGGTGAAGAAATTTTCATTTCTTGATTCGGTTATTCCGAATTAGGTTCTATCGTTTCTACACATACTTGTGCGATGTTAGAACATAAAGCACCTATATAGAACAAAATATTATAGGTATTCTGAGAATATTTTTTTTTTCTCATACCTATCAGGCCTTCTTGGTTTTGTTCGTTCAGTTCTCGGTGTGAAGTATAGGCTTTGGTCTACGGTGTTCCCGTCTATTCAAGTAAACATCTATTTCATATGTCATTGTCCTTTCCATTGGGACATTATGTTCCCTCGCTATGGCCTTCTGTTGCCTTATTCACCCTATACCTCTCGAGTATCAGTACCGTTATGCTTTTACCAATAGCATTCGTGGTTAGGTCTACATCAACCTATCCTTTGATATTAATATTTCGATAATTAAATCTTATCGTAGAGATCGTCATTTCTCTATCACTATCATTCATTCCTAATCCAGTATGAATGATTCAATTCCCTTTTTCACTTTATCGATCTTAGGAATATATTTCTCATATATCCTTACTTTAAACTCTTTTCAAGAGAAATCTTTATTTATCAAAGTCATATGTCTCTGAAGCTTATATCATATCATGGCTATCTTATAATTGTATAGCTCATAGTTTCTTCAGCTATTCTTGACTTTTGTCCCTTTTTCTTGAGTATTGTATCTGAAAGTAATATTACTTTCGTTATACTTCGGTTCTCACATTTAGGATTAGAACCGTCATTATTGTCATATGGCTTGGTAAGGTAGTACCTTCGTACACCACAACTTAAATTCCAAACATCTCATTTTCATGTCTTGGATTTGGAGATATTTTCTCCGTACTTGATTTACAAACTAGGGCTATCCTAGTCGTTCACACAATCTCAAGGATTATGATTCCTCAATCTCATTATCGTTTGTTTAACCAAGTTTCAATTACTTGGAATCGATTATGCTCAAGCATAATCTCATTGATTGAGGTATAAGGCGAGAGATTTATTTTCTGAGATGCTATCATTTCTTTATATATATTCTTTGAAAAGAATATCTTGCATGCATCTTTATTCTTTTAAACATGTCCAACCTACTAGCGAGGGTTTAGGGACAAACAACTATCTTAAAGATAAGTTGTAATCTCTCTCTCGTTATGACATGGTGAGGGGAAATTATATCCCACGGATATCATATACTTTTCTTTACTTTTACTCTTGCATTCAATGCTAAAGAGTATCTTATTCATAACTTTATTATCATAACAGTCATATGAAGGTATAACTTCATCGTTATCGCCTTTGTAAAGCCCATCGTGGTCATCACATCCATGCGTATCATAGGAAAATATCTCGTCTCATCGAGATTTTCTTTACATCAAAATTTCTTGATGTCTATCACTTTCTTGATGCGAAACTTTTAGGTGACCAAATAAGTCAACCTATATCATGCCCGATGTTTATCGCTTTACTAATTAGCACTTAGATGACAAGGTAAGCCAACATTCATCATACTTGATGATTTCAAGAATCGAGGAGAAATTATCACGACTACTTACAAGAGGTCTTGTCTCACAAATCAAATTAACATCTTTTAATGATTGAATCGATATGCTCTTTGGACTGAAATAATTGGGATCTAGGGTCCGAAGACCGAATAACGACATCGAGATTTCTTTGGTCATATGGGTATGGCTGGACCCATCACAATTATTTTCTCGACCACACAAGACTTGGTTTCAAAGTACACTTTATAAGGTTTCGGGTTGGAAATTTTCTTCAGAAAAAGTGAGAAACTAAAATGATTTCTCAATTGGGACTAGGTCATAGAGTTAAACTCAATGACAGAAATTGGGTAATGAATATAATTTGAAACCTTATATACTCGTAATAGGTTATCAACAAAGGTTCTCATGTACGTCATGGCTCTACTTGTATTACTGGAAATCTTACTTTCTTAGTAACATTCTAAGATTCTTATCATACTATAACATTTTCATTCTATAAAAATCATAGAACCAAATTCAACTGTTTCAGAAATTCGGAGTAAGAATCAGGGATTCGGTCCTTCATAGAAAATAAAGTACAGTGCATCAGGGGCACGTAGGCGAAAACCGTACATAAATCGGAGTTCAAACGAATGAGAACGAGTCAAGACAAAATCATTGTGCAGTGTAGGAAATATTTGCGCGCTCGCGCCGAGATTGTTGGCGATGCCGACACCGAGGTCGTGCATGCCGTTGCCGATGTCGGGGTAGTACAGAGTAATGCCGACGTCGATGTAGTATATACTACCAAGGTCGACATGTCAAAGTCGATGTTATAAAATTACCGAAGTCAAAGTCGATGGTCGCACATGCCGAAGTAGTAATCGAGTCGCACATGCCGAAGTCGAAGTCGAGTCGCACATGCCGAAGTTGTATTCGAGTCGCAAATGCCGAAGTCATAATCGTGTCGCACATGCCGAAGTCGAAGTCGAGTCGCACATGCCGAAGTCGTAATCGAGTCGCACATGCCGAAGTCGTAATCGAGTCGCACATGCCGAAGTCGTAATCGAGTCGCACATGCCAAAGTCGAAGTCGAATTCTAACTTTCTTTTCGTTTTCATGTTATTCTTTTGTTCTCGTAAAGGAAGGAAGTTCGTACTTCTATGTTCTTTCATAAAAGTGATCATGCTTCTTTGTAATACCCCGATTATTTAAACGCCTAATTACGATATTAATTTCGTAAATTAGAATATTATTATAATAATTTGATTAATAAATTATCGAATAACGATTTCGAACTTTTTGGAATAATAAAATTCCTAAGTACAATTCACAAATGAATGTGAATTGAGAAATACGAAGGTGTAACGTATTTCAACAGTAAAATTTCAACGTCGATTACGTATCGATAATCAAATGCTCGTGATATTTTCTAAGTTTTTAAGCTTAGAATTTAATTCCATTATTATTGGAATATTTTAATAAGGTGATTATAGCTTTATTACGACCATTTTGAGATGAGTCGATATTTAACGTTTTGAGACGTTTCAAACGTTAACGTTTAGAGATGACTTGAGAATCAAGTCTAACGATCAAGGAATTATGATATTTAAATTCCTATGATTATTTTATATATTAGAATGTTATTTAGCATTGAAATAATGCTAGAAAATTTTGGAATGATATTTTGATTATTAATGATTCTCGAAAACCCTAAATCGAAATTAGGGTTTTCTACCTATGGATTAATTCGATAAATTTTTCATATGATATAAATTATCATCTAGGATATATATTATGCTATATATCTACTTATAGCATGAAAATCAAGTTTTGGGCATTTAATTATTAAAAGTGCCGTGTATAACCTATTGTTTTAAACAAAGGATTATTTAATTTTTGATCATCCAATTTGTGTTATTTTCTTAAGTGTAGTATTAATACACACTTACCAAGAAAAAAAAAGTGTAGAAGAAAAATACACTGGCAATGTTTTTACATAGGAGCCGTTTATATTTGGATCTTAATTTAATATACTTGATAGCACTAATGTTTGGGGAAGTGTATCTAATACACATGTGTTATTCAACACATAAAAATCTGAAAATTTTTCTTCTCCCCTCTACGGTGGGCGTGACAACTTGCTACATGAAACAAGATTTAGTTTGTTTCTCCCAAAACTTTATTAAAGCTTACGAGTAAATGAATGTGTAAGGGATATTTTAAAACATGACATAATCACTTTGACTAAAAAAAAAATTTCAATTGAGTCTTGTAATTGTAGAGAGAGCCGAGAGTCTACAAGAATTTTGTGTGTGATTGTTTCATTTATCATTTTGTAAGTATATATATTTGGTTTAAACCACAAAACACACTTCACACTATCTTTCTCATTCCATTTTCATTTAGTAGACTCGAAGAAAACAAAATATTTTCCTTCTTCAATTCTTCTCATTTGCTTGAGTTTAATCCATCCTACAACCGATCGACTCAGATAACGAGGTTGAATGTCGAACAAGCTTCGATAAAACCTATCTTTTCAATAATCCTCTTGCTTTAATTTATTATTTTTAGCATGTATTATTTATCAATAAATCATGTTAGCATGTTATAAGCTTAGAAATTATGTTACATATGTTAATATGTGCATAGATTATTTATTTCCTAAACAGCAATTTATTTAAATTATTCTAGTGATGCTCGAAAATTGCTAGGTATGTTTTAAGGTTGGATTATTGATCTATAGTGTTGTAGGAATGCATGGTATCAATTTGAGAATTTTGGAAATCATCTTGTTGGATTTCCAAAGCTGCAAAATGTAATAGCATGGAACCTTGGTGTATAATTTTATATGCTTGATATTATTGCATATTGTTGATCTAGGGTATTAATTAGGTGATATAGGAATTTATTAGAATTTTGGACAATTGTACCTATTTTATTTCAATAAGGCGAGACCCATAGTGATTGGTTCTATGGTTTAATTTGTGTTAGTATGTAATGTTAAGATGTTATATTGTTACACTATAGTATATAAGTATAGTGTAATTTAATTAGAATTTATAAAATGTTTAGTGTGATGTTGGTGAGAACGAAACCATTGAACTTTTATACCTTGGGATAAAAAATTTCATATGCTAAACTTTAGGTTATAATTATATTATAAATTAAGGTTAGAGCCTTCTATAATTTAATTATAATTTTAGGAAGTTATTTGATAATTTTGGGAATTTTGAGACCTATATAGTGATATAGGTGAATTCAAATTTTTCTATAGTAACATTAATACATATTAACGATCATAGTGTAAAATAATACACTATATGAATTTAGAAAATTTTATAACAAGCTTGGAAATTATAGCTCATAACCGTGAGCTATATTGATTTTATTAAGGATTTTAAATCCTTTTTAATCGAAAATAATATATTATATGTCAGAAATTAATTTAGACATATTAAAATTTTCGAGAATTATTAAACATAGAATATTATGTTTACGACGAAACGTTATATTAAATAACGTTAAAGCATAAATAATGCTTAATGCATTAAAGATTAATATTGAAAGAAAATATTAATCAAAATTATCGATTCGTGAAAAATCAAAGATTAAAGCTTTTGAAAAGAAATCGATTGAAAATCGATTTATATTGATTAAAATATGAGTTCTTGAAAATTTAATAAGAAAAGTCAAATGGTTGACTTTCGAAATTAACGTCTGAAATCGTTAGTTAAATCGTTAATCGTGAAAAGCGTATTACTTTTATAAGAATATCTCGATTGTGAGAAAAGATTTCATTATTGAAATCACTTTATTGAATAACGTTATTATCGTTAATTGTTTAACTAAAAAGTTAAAATGAGGCGTAGATCATATTACGTCTCTCTCGATATACAAAATTATTTTATTGATATCATAGCGTTTCAGCGTATTAAGGCGTATAAAGAATCATCGAACTTGAATTATTAATTTAATTATCAAAGTTGAATGAACTTTGAAAATCTCAAAACGTGCAGCGTACTAAGCGTACATTTTGCGTAAAGGTGGGACGTGAAGTTCACATAGCGAGGAGAAGAGCACGCGTAGTGAAATTCAAGTTAGAAGTAAAGTGGGCTTTACTATACTCAAACTAGTAGAATTTTACCAAATAATTTATTTATGATGCTTTATTGCAAGCAAATAATTATGAACCGATTTATTTAATTACACCCAAAATATTTATGTTTTATGTATGTATCGATCCATGATTGTTGATGCGTAATGTTGGGTAACCCCACTTTATGACATACTTGAATTCGTATTCTTGGAAGTACCCCAAGAATGATGGAGAATTCGTATCACATCTTGAGATGGCACGGATTTTGTGCATGATTATTTTGTGTTGTGTCTTGATCGCTTAAATTTCTAACACGAAAAGGTGTAAATATAGGGTAAGCGAAGTATCGTATCCACGGGGATTGTGTCTGAAAATCTGAAGCTAACTTCAACAAGGATTCATCATTATCGAGTAACAAATATGGTTTTGTGAGATTTTAGGGCTTGAACTCAATCCAAGCAAAGGGTAACAAAAGCAGAAAGTAAATTAAGCGATAAACACTCGGATGTTTAAAAGCAGAGAAAGGCGACTAACCACAGGGCTGCATTAATCCAATCCACAGCGTATGTTTATCCTGTTCTTATTAACCAATTTTAATCCGAGACAAAATGGAAGATCACATAAATAACAGACAATTTACATTACGACAAAAGCGGTACAGAGATTACTAGTTTTCCCTATTCTTTATTCGTCTCAGGTGAAAACAAGTAACTCCAAACGGATCACAAAGACTATACTTCCTACGAAAATCCTATCTCGGCTACGACTCGAGGCTCGTTCGTATCATGCATTCGATATCGATTGACAATTAACACAATTACGTAATTAGCGACAACTAAATATGCATCGAGATTGATCATAAACCAAAACATATAAATAAGCACAATCGAATCATGAATCGATGCATGGACGGTAAATAACGATAACGAGAATCACAACATATAGGATCGAATCATACAAACCACAGGATTAGAGCGAAAAACTAGCGGACATAATAAGCGAAATGAAATACGATTTAACCATAAAGGCGTAAATTAAATATATAAAACCCGTGATGTAGCGTTGGATGAACACGTTGGGCTTGAATCGACCTCGGTGACGGAAAAATCGAGAGATCGTCCGGACGAAGCGTTACGGATCGTAAACAAAGCGTAAACTAACGAAGAACAATCCAGTAAAACAACTCTAGAATGAAAATATATGGAACCTAAAGCTAAAACTCGAAAAACTTATGGAAAAAGCGAGAAAGAGGCTGCGGAATCGTAGGTTTCAAGATGGGTAGCGGCGGTGTTGCCGTATATATAGGCACACCCCAAACCCTAATTTTCATACGCTTGCCGTCTCGCGACCACCCTTCGCGATCGCTAGGTGTGGTCGCGAGGTAATTCTCATGTGCCTTTCTCGCCCGCGATCGCCTCTTGCGCCCGCTTGGTTGGTTCGCGACCATGGCTGGCGGTCGCTAGGATGTCTGATCCGTCGCGAAATCGTCAGTGGCTTTCTCGGCCGGGCTTCGCTCATGAGCACGATTTGTGATCGCGGTATCTGGGTTCTCGCGTGTTTCCTAGCGGCCGACCTAGCGACCGCTAGGCTGGTCGCTAGAAACACGCCAGATTGTGTGTTTTGGCTCGTGCGTCGTTCCTTGCTTCGATTTTCAACATATAGACCTACACAACACCAAAAGAACACCCAAGAGCGATGTCTTCTAAAATAGATAAAACATTAGGAATCGATCGTAAACGCACATTAAGCGAGCTAAACTCATCTTCAAATATCAACTATAAGCGTGTAAAATCGCGTTTATCATGTCTTTGAAAAGGTGCTCGGCGATCACGGCGTACGTGAGAGGAGGCCTCCTCTCGGTAGCGAGGAATTGTTGTGAATGATTGATTGTGGTGGATGTGGATCATACATACGTGGAAAATGTTTGGCGAGCAATATTTATTGAAAATGACGAGAAAATATTTAGTAAGCACCAGTATTTCAAATCAAAACCTCGTGTTATTCTTGTGATGGGCGAGTAATTCAAGCGTGATAAATTATTTTGGCATGAGCCATCGAGTGCATTATTTATACTCACCTGCATATTTGTTTTAAATGTGCGATTGAGTGGCGATAGTGATGGGCGGAGATGTTGAGTAGTCGGGGGCCTTTTGTATTTATTATGTTTGAAAGAAAGAACCTTTGGGTGCATATCGTCATATATGCATTCACATGCTTTCATTGCATATTACGAATATTTTGAATGTTATTGTGACGCTTGTATCATGCGAATTATCGAACCTCTTGTTAAAGGAACTCGTAGCCTTTATATTTGTATATGACTTTTGCCTTATGAATAAGGGTGAATTGCTTTTGCCTTGTAAATAAGGTTTGACCATTAAAGTTCGATAAATATCTTTCTGAAATCTTTTGATTATTTTTATCAATTGTTTTGCATTCACTGTTCCAAGCTCCAGTTCTCTCTAATCTGTCCTTTGGATTAGAGCGGCTGTGACATTCTTATATCGTCTATGTTCTTCTTGAGATGACATATCATTTGTCATAATAATCTTGAGATTTGAAACTAAAGTTTCAAATAATGAAAACATAGTTCATTTATACATGCACATTTCTTTGAATTTCGAAGAATTCATCATTCCAACTTTGGCCATTCACGTTCATTTCAAGCATATTCAATTATTATACATAATCTTGAAATTTGAACGAATTTGGTTATGAAAACTTGAAAATTTTGTTCAATTTCATAACATACTTATTGAATGCATGTATTACTTGAATTTTGCAAATTTAACATTTCATTCTTGGCACATTTTGCCCATTATCAATCATAAGCATTCATTTCTAACTTGATCACTTTGCATAACTTTCATTCTCAACATTATTCGTAACTTCCATTTCATATCATTCATCTTTCACATCTTTCATTCCTTTTGAAAAAAATCATCTCGATTCTTTTGCTCTTTCAACTTTTCATTTCAAAATTTTGAAAAGGAATCATTTACCTCATTCGGTTGAGCTTGATGTGATGGAGTGTTGAGCATTGTCGATTGACCTTTAGAAGTCTAGTGACTCGATCTAGACTTAACCTTAAAGAGATTTTGGGTTGAAAGAGCGAACCGCTCGATACCACTCTGTAACAGCCCTAAATCCTAGAGTACGATTTAGCGAGGATTATTACTCTAAGCGAGGATGAATAAAAATGGAGACCATTTAACATTAAGCCGTAATACATATATCAAGTATGTTTTTGGACTTTACTACATAACTTATGTTCTTGCAATGAAAAACATGTGATATGTACATATGACGATGTACTATCGAGGTGTAACTTTCGGCGACAACCTTCCTATTGCTCAACACCGCTCCATCGCATCACTGACTCAATCGCACATTTAAAACAAATATGCATGGTGAGTACAAATAATGCACTCGGTGGACTTATGCGAAAACATTTTACCATCTTTAAATTATCTTGCCCCGTCATGGTAAGACACGAGGGTTTTATTTAAAAGGCGCATGCTTACTAAACATTTTCATCATTTTCATAAGCGTTAAATCTGCTGAGACATTTTCCTTGTATGTATGATCCATATCCTTCATTTCATCATAACATTAACATTTACGCCGTAGAAGAGGCCTCCTCTGCGTCATTGTGACCGACCGTGAATTGTCCTTACAAAGACACGATCACCATTAGTGTACACGTTAATCTGGCGGTATAAGCCTTCCCATAGGATCGATATCGATTTCATTCATAAGTTGGGGCGACCCAACAACATTCATCATTCACTCGTTCATGGATAGGATACATCATAAAACATAAACATTTTGGGTGTAATTTCATCATCATTTCAAAATCATTTCTCGAAAAGCATCATAAATAATTACTTTTCATTTGAAGAAAGCATCATAAATAAAGCATTTTATCCTTGAGGATAAGAAAAGAAGCCCACAGTGCGTAAGCTTTCTTAATTGTTTTCCTTCTATGTCGTGATCACATCCAAGTCTCACCTTTACGTAAAAGCGATTTTAGTATATGCATCGCGTTTTTGAGATTTTCAAAGTTTAAAATAAACTTTGATAACTTATACTAATATAATTTGAATTCATTACTAATTGATACGCTCAATCAATCGCGTATTTTAACTAAACATTTTCGTGCTTGATAGAGACGAGATATGTTCAACTATTTCATTTAACCTTTTAGGTTAAGCGTTCAACGATATCTACACGTTTTTCGATACAAGGATTTCAATTATGAAATCTTTTCTCACCAATGAGATTTCCTTATATAATTAATCGTTTCACACGTATTAGCGTATTTATCGAGCGTATTTCATACGTTAATTTCAAAAGTCGACAATTTTGACTTTTCTTTATTAATTTCTTTAATAATTCATATTTTAATATCTAAATTCAATATAAATCGATTTTCAATCGATTTCTTTTCATAAAGCCCTAATTCTCGATTTTCACGTAAATCGATAAACTTTATTAATATTTTCTTAAATATTAATTAACTTATTCATTAAACATTATTTTTCATTTCTAACGTTTACGCCATAAACATAGTATTCTATGTTTATAAAATTTCATAATTTCTTAATATGTCTAAAATAATTTGTAGACATATAATGTATTATTTTTCTTGATATTAAGGATTTAAAATCCTTAATATATATATATATATATATATATATATATATATATATATATATATATCTCGCCTTCATGCTTAAATTTTCAAACTTCTTCCAAAATTCTTCTAAATTCATATAGTGTACTATTTTATCATAGTATCACTAATATGTATTAACATTAACTATAGAAAAATTTGGGCATCACCTATTTAATTTCATAGGTCACGGTTTTCCTTAGAAAATTGTCGATAAATTTTCTAAAATTCTAATTAATTTATACAACCCTTAATTAAGGCCTAGAACATTAAAATGCATTAATATCACTTAAACATAAATTGTACATCAACCTAAAATTCTCAAGAATTTTCGGTACATATTATATATATACATAAGATTTCCAAAATTTCCATTAAATCACCATGAGTTCCATTATCAATATACATCATTAATCCATCAACAAATCATCTCTAGAAATTTTCGATCACTACCAATAAACTCATAGCATGCTTAACTTTTAATTAATTCATAACACATGATCATACTTATCAATATAAACATAATTAGTAAACAACTAATCATGATAATATAATTCCTCATTTTTGTAACATCAAGAACATAAGCATATATATAAAATCTAACGGTTGGAAAATGAAAATTTTAATGTATAAATAAAGATCGTTCGATGTCTAACCTTTTAATCGGCTTGGATTATTTGTGCAAAGGATTTTATAACAATGGTTTGGGAAATAAAAATGAGGAACTCTCTTTCTTTTCCTTTCTATTTGCTCACCAGTAATGAGGTAATAGGAAATGGGAGAAGTTTTGTTTCTATTTTATCTATTACTTAAGTACTTAAAGTTAAAGGAAATAAAACAAGTGTTACACTAAATTCCTCTACCTACGTCTCACGGTAACACACAACAATACAAATGCAAGCCTTTTAGATATTTTCTTTGTGACTCGTCAATATGATACATCATCATATCCTCTAGTATTACCATTCCATCAACTATTGATTAAAGCAAATATCTCACACCTTTTCCCTTCATTTCTACTATAGGTTTCAAGATGGAGAAGAATTGATCTTTGTTTTATTTTATTTTGTATCATTACTCATATACAAATATCTACACTTTAATTAATACGAGACATAATACTTGGTGACTCGTTCATACACTATGTCATCATCTTACACAAAATTAATACATTAACTCAACATTGAACAAAACAAAGCAATTATCCTTCACTTGGTTTCACAAGTGCCGTCGGCACCTCTCACTCACATTGCAAGGATGATCTTTTAATTTGTCTCATACTATACACATATAATATCTACACTCTTAAACATGCGATACATCGTCAGCGTTAATCAAAGTCTTACAACCTCATTTGTAGTCAATAATATCGGCTATCTCACAAACAATTTGCCTCCATTTGATTATCACTTACTTTACTTGGTTAGAGTGCAATTTGATTAATTTAATTCACATCATGCAAAACTAGCACAAGAGTTCACGAAAACTCATACATGTTGAAACATATATTACTTGTTCACGACAATTTCCATATTCAAAGCCAAAATTTTGATTTTCATGCTATTATTAGATATATATCATAATATATATCTTAGATGATAAATTATATCATAGGAAAAATTATTGGTATCATTTCATGTGAAAACCACAATTTTGAATTAGGGTTTTCGAAAATTCTAAACTTGTCCAATAATTAATCCTTAATGTTCTAGCATTATCTTAATGCTAAATAATACTCTAATTACATATAATAATCATAGGAATTTAAATACTATAATTCCTTGATCATTAAACTCATTTTTCTATTTATCTCTAAACGTTGACGTTTGGAACGTCTCAAAACATTCATTATCGACTCATCTCAAAATGATCGTAATAAAATCGTAATCACTTTATTAAATTATTCCATTAATAATGGAATTTAATTCTAAGCTTTGTCACTTAGAAAATTTTATGAAATTTTAACTATCGATAATCAATCGACGTTAAAATACTACTGCCGAAATACTTTATATAATTCTATTCCTTAATTCACAATCCTTAGTGAATATAAAATAGTAATTCATTACCTCATAATTAATCGAAATCATTATTCGATAAATTACTAATTCATTTATTTCGGCGAAATCCTAATTTACGAATTTTAAATATCGTAATTAGGCATTTAATTCTCCGGGATATTACATGACTCCCATCCCACATTTACAAATATATATATATATATATATATATATATATATATATATAGAAAAGCTTTTAATGTAGGAAATATGAATAGTAGCACATCTTTCATATTTGTATAGCATAATCAGAATTACTATGTCGTACATGTTAGTTTAGCACAAATTTCATCTATTTGTAGCACATATGTTAAATATATTTGTTTAACACATCTTTCATTGTAGCGTAGCACAAGAAGGGTTATAGTGATGCACAGTAATTCGTGTAGCATGCATACAAAACATAAAACTGTAGTATAATCGAAATTAAATCTCAACCATTAATACAGCAAATCAAAGGTCCAGATTCATTTTCTACCAAATTATCATTTCCTACCTGAACCATATCATATATATATATATATATATATATATATATACACACACACACACATCCATATGAAGTCCTCTGGTTTGGAAATGGAAATGAAATTATATCTTGTCGTTTGTCGCACAAATTTCTTTTTGGTTGATTGCCATTATAAAGTAATGAACTAATTGAATTTTGTTGATTATAATACGAAATCATTTTCGGTGCATGTTCCAAGGCAATTCTTTACTTGCTTTGGAACATGCGTCGAAAATGATTCGAATATAACCAACAAAATTCAATTAATCATTACTTTATAATGGCAATCAACAAAAGAAATTTGTGCGACAAACTATACGATATCATAATTTCATTTCCATTTCAAACCGACAATTCATATGGCTATATATATATATATATATATATATGATTTCAGATTATAACCAATAAAATTCAATTTGTTCATTACTTTATAATGGCAATCAACCAAAAAGAAATTTGTGCCACAAACGACATGACATAATTTCATTTCCATTTCAAACCAGACGAATTCATATGGCTATATATATATATATATATATATATATATATATATATGAAAGAGATGAAATAAACATCTATTTTCATAAAAATCTAAAAATCAATGCATTTTATGTATAAAATTAATACATTTTATGCATAAAGTTACTGCATTACGAAATATTGATGAATAATGTTGTCTTTTTATCAGAACTCAATGAGGCATTAACTTTATACATAAAGTGCATTAACTAGTGCAATGATTTTTAAATTTTTACGAAAAATAAGTTTTTATTATTACTCAATCACACATATATATATATATATATATAAAGCATTATTGCATTTTAAAAAAACATTGACCTAAAAGGAAACATTATTATATTTATATGTATAATAATATTAATGTCTATATAAGAAGCATGGCTAATTCATAATTTCTATATGAACAAAGTTTTAATTATAACTACCACTATACAAAGTTCCCCAATGCGTTTTACATGTTGATTTACATGAAATCAACAGTGGTGATTACGAGTCCGCCTTAAAATGATGTTGTTTTAAGTGATTTATAATTAAGGCCAATCGACGTCATTTGCGTGTGTATTTGCGCGTGTTTTGAGATTGTTTTTGGAAATCAGCGCTAAAGAGTATATATATACATATGATTGGGTTTCCGTAGTACCCGGTCTCCAGATAGTATGTAGTACCAAATCTAGATCACACATTTTGAACACGTGACAGCTCATTTTTTTTTCTTCTTTTTTTTTTTTAATTTTTTTTTGCAAGGGGCAAAATGAGAAGAAATCAAATCAGCATTCTCTTCTCCTCCTTGCGGCAGCGGACGGCGCCGGAGACAATGATGATGGCAACGACAGCGGACGACGGCGACGGTGGCGGCAACACCGACGAACAACAGCAACAAGATACAGAAATAACAATAAACAATAGGTTTTGAAAGAAAGAAAAAGAAGAAGAAAATTGAGAACAAAATTGTTGGATTTTGAGAAAAAAATAGAAGATGAATTTCATAGGTGATTGAAGAATCGACAAAGATGGTTGCTATGACGGTGGTTCACGGTGAATTCAGTGAAAATCATGGAAAGAGACAGAGAAATTGGCAGGTAAGGATGAATGAGAGATTTATTGTAAAAAAACCATAAAAATGCATTGAACACAACATGAATTAAACTGCATTGAACAAAACATAAAACTGCATGTTGCAACGAAATACAAACATGCATTTAACAAAGTACGTTCATGCATTGGTCAAAACATGTCAATGCATTTAGCAAAATATGTTCATGTATTTACCAAAACGTAAAAATACATTGTTGGCAAGCGGATTGCGTGACGGCAGAAAGCGACGACGAGCACTAGTCAAGAATCGGGCGTGCCACATACCGGGCGCGAAGCTTCCAACCGCATGCATTATTGTGTTCAACTATACGCATTTTTGTTCATTTGAATGCATTATTCAGTTCAATTAAATGCATAGTTTTTTTTTTCGCAATCGCATAACAAATCAAATTACTAATCTACCCTTACTTTCACGAAAAACAGTGAAATTAAGCTTAAAAAATCTAAAAAAATCTCAACCATATGATCTATGAGATGAGTGGATGAGATTAAATACTACATACTATCTCAGGCCCGGGTACTATTTGATCGCTCCTATATATATAATATAGTCAAGTTGTTAGAAAGTTATTTTGACCAAAATTTTGAGTGACGTAATGTTTAATTTTGTGAAATTAAACGATGTATTATCGATCTAAGTTTCGAGAAGATGATTGTGGTATATTACATTCTCAAATCCGATTTTCGATGTGTGAGAAATAGTGAATCAAAGTTGGTCACTTAAACATGGAGTTATGTGATTAAGTTGATAAGCATAGATTATTTAATTATTATCTCATATTGATTAATGTACCTTCATTAATTGTCTATATAAGTAGTCATTGAACACTTACTATAATTATGTGTACAAGTGATGGACTAGAAAGCCACGCACGCACACGCCCCGCTGCCGCTCCCTTGCCCACATCAATCGCCATGTGCCCGGTCTCGGTCTCGTCATCCGTGGTCTGTGGTCAGAGGGCCGAGGTCCGAGTCCATGGATTTGGATCTTTGATCTTGGCAATTGTGACAAACTTGCGAATTGATGGCACGGACAATCGATTTCTGACTTTAGCTCTAATGTTCTGAACTATATCCCGGTTATCCGAATTCTCAATACTTAGTGAAAGTATGCTATGAAGATCACCAAAAATTCTCCTCCCTAGCCCTTATGGTTTTTGAAAATCACAACTGTGTAAATGAATAATCTGATTTTCTCCTACCTTGTATTTATAGAGATCTTCAAACCCTAATCCTTTAGGATTAAAACTCTATCTTCAATACAATAATAATTATATTGTAGCCATAAGATAATTTCTTTATAGATAATAATTATCTCTTAATATCTTATAATACCAGATAATCACATCTAGACTAAGAGATATATTAAATAAATAATACATTAATCATAAAATAGTTTTGGTGGGACTATTATAGGGTGGACGAATTTGACAGGTAAAGGGTCTTGATCGGCTAGTCTAGAGATCAAATACAAAGAATAAAGATAGACATCAAATGAATTAATTTCCTATGTTCAGCCTATAACATAATTAACTCATAAATATTAATTCATTCAACTGAAGAATTAATATTGACTTGCTTCTTTACTTTCGTTTGAGTCGGGGCTTGTATAACTTAAATAATCCATGTATTTAAGATATACAATATCCATTAATTAGTTAGAGCTTCTGATAGTTCTAAACTAATTAATAATTAATTAGTTCCTTAAGTAGTACCACTCAATCTAATTATCATATCTGATAAAATCAACCTGTAGAGTTTAATACGATAAACCTTTTGAGCTCCTTAAAGGGATGTCATCAACCTAAACCGAATATGGTTACCTAATACAGATTTTTAGATATCATATACAAACTGCTCTCACCCAATATATATGGAGTATATTGAGTTATCACATAACTCTTAACCATGACACTCAAAGTGAGAATCAGACACGTATATATAGTTGAAACTCTATTAGGGTTAGGATTACATAAGTCACCGAGATCTAGGTTCTTCACGATAATCAGATAGAAGAGCACAAGTCATTGTGATCCTTATTAATACGTAAAGACGTACCAATATAAACAAATAATCAAGACATACTACTTTTCATATACACTGCAGCCTAAACCAACAACTTGTCCCCAAGTTGTTTCGACTGTGATATTAGTTTATATCTCATAAGATTAATCCAATCATATGATCTTCTGTGCTGTACAATACACCATATGATATACTTTTTATGAGATAATGGGACATATACATGCGATAAGTTAACAATTCAGATAGGAGAATAATAGTGAACTAAGAACATTGTATACAAGCATAAAACGTCTTACTTTCAGTATACAAACTCATCAGACATAACTCAACCGTGATGACTATTGACTCTAGCAGGCTCCCCTGCATATAGACTGTGCCCTATAAATAGGACAGGTTCCTCATGCATTAGCCACCTACTGTCTATCGCATTCCAACATAAAGCAATCTCTGCGTACATAGCTCGTGCCTAAGCTTTGTCCTTGCCTCGTTCTAGTTCGCTGAAGCTCGTTGGTCTGCGGTACTGCTACTTTTGAGATGCTGCCGTTTTATCTTTGGGGCGACATGCTAAAATCGAGAGCACTACTAGGACGTATCTCGTCTTGCAGAAAGAGCTCTCCTCGATTCGGCATTAGAATACAATTTTAGTTTCTTTCTGTATTTCATTTGTTTTAAGTTCTTTTTTAGTTTGATCTTTCTTCTACATTTCTTTTACATTGTAATATGCCAGACAAGTTGTACTGTTTCGTATGTAATTTTTTCAATAGTTGCAAGACGAGATAAAAATTGCCACCAGAGGAGATTGAATGCATAATTTGACTTAAAACGTTCGAAACCTAAACCTTTGCTTGGAGATATCGATTGCTCCTGCCACCGATTCCACCACGATTGTTGTTGCCTGTGCCCCCGCTTCTGTTGCTGTTGTCTCTTCTATCACTATGTCTACGGCCATGTTTGGTTTGATGCCTTCCGGTTCAACCATTGGATCGACAGTTGGTTCCACTTTTAGTGGTTCCACTGGTTCGATGATTGTGTTTTTCAACGGGTCGACTGTTGGATCCACGGGACCTAACATTGGTGGTTCTCACCAGAGATTTTTCCAAAATAAATATAATGGTTGTGCACAGTGCACCCAAAGTTTCTATGAATAAAAATGCATCTACTTCCTTTTACTTGACTGAATGCTCTGATTTATGCTATACATTTACTAAAGTTAAATGAAGTAAATACGCAAACGAAATATGAGGCTTGTGTGGTAGCAAAAATGTCATTTCATTCAGTAGAACGAAGCACTAATCCTCTATAATTGATTCACACTGACGTGTGTGATTTAATGTTTGTACAAACAAGAGGAGATAAAAAGTACTTCAGCAAGTTTTTTGATGATTGTACAAGATAATGTTATCTTTACCTTCTAAGAAGTAAAAACGATGCTATTAAAGGTTTTAAAAACTTCAAGAACAAAATCGAGAATCAACTAAGATATCGATTTAAGATTGTTCGAAGTGATAGATGGGTAAAATATGTAGCTCTGTTTGAGGCATTATGTAACAAAAGTGGTATAATACATCAAATGATGGCACTTTATTCACCTCAGTCTAATGGTGTTGTTGAACATAAAAATCGAACACTTATAAGATGATGAATGCTTTCTTGATTAGTTTAGGATTACCCCAGAACATGTGGAAGGAAGCTATTTTAACAACCAACTATATATTGAACAAGATTCCACATAACACTCCTTATGAGTTGTGGAAATGAAGAAAGTCATCGTACAAATATGTCAAAGTGTGGGGTGTTTGAAAAGGTTGAAGTGCCTCTTCGTAAACAAGTTACAATTGGACCTAAAATAGTCGATTGTATCTTTACTGGGTATGCACTGAACATCAGAGATCATTTTCTGATCCACAAGTCATAAGTACCCAATATGACTGTAGGGACGACGATTGAATCAATTAATGTTATATTCTTTGAAAATATTTATTCCTCTAAAGACAAGGATAAAAGTGAAGCCAGTTCTATTAATAGAGTTTATGCTGAAGATTCGAGTTATAAACCGTGGAGGAAGAATCGACATCGCGTAAGCAATTGAGGTATAATCCAAAGGGGAGTCAGAATGCCAAAGGATTTTTGGTCTAGGCTATATTGCGTTCATGTTGGACGAAGAACCAACATAAATTAAAGTATCATATGCTTGACCAGACGGGTTGATCTGGCGAGAGACTATTCAAAGCGTGATTGATTCCATTATGCAAAATCACACTTGGGTGCTGGTTGATTTACCAGAAGGTTGTAAGCCATTAAGATGAAAGTGAATCCTTAAAAGAAAGTACAATACATATGTATCAATTAAAAAATATAAGGCATGTTTGGTTGTCAAATGGTTCAAACAAAGAGAATGTATTATTTCTTTGATACCTATTCACCTCTGACGAAGATTACCTCTATTAGGGTGCTTCTCACAATTGCTTCTTTGCACAATCTTGATATTCATCAAATGGACGTTAAGACTACATTTTTTAATGATGACCTCTAGGATGAGGTATATATAGAGCAACCCAAAGGGTTTGTATTACCTGGTCAAGAGGGCAAGGTATGCAAATTGGTGAAGTCTTTATTTGGTTTGAAACAAGTGTCATTGCAATGACACTTTAAATTTCATAACTTTATATTGACAAATGATTTCAAGATCAACGAGTGTGATGAATGTGCCTACGTTAAAAACACTAATAATAGCTATGTTATAGTGTGTCTATACGTAGATGAATGTTGATCATGTGGTAGTAATAGCCAATTCATTAATGACATAAAGCAAATGTTAAATATGAATTTTAACATGAATAACTTGGGGTTAGATGATGTGATCATTGGAATGAAGATTCTAAGAATTGTCTTGACCTGAAGACCAGACTGAATTATCTTGATACAATCTCACTACGTCAAGAAAGTGCTTAAGAAATTCAACACGTTTGATAGTTTACATACCAATACCTCATTATAGCTCAATGTTCACTTGAGTAAGAATAAGGGTGAACCTATTGGTCAAGAAGACTATGCTAAAGTTATCGAGTGTTTGATGTATCTTACAAACTATATCCGACCCGATATAGCTTGCACCGTGAACAAATTGAATCGTTACACGAGCAATCCAAACAAAGAGCATTGGAAGGCTCTAGTGAGAATGTTGAGGTACTTGAAGTATACTCAAAATCATGGGTTACATTTTATGATATATTCCTCGGTACTTGAAGGGTATGTGATGCCAAATGGATATCTGACACGATAAAAATGGGTATATATTAATGATTGGAGGTTGAAGATCCACGAAATAGACATGTATAGCCCGCTCCACCATGGAATTGGGATTCATAGCTTTGGATACAGCTGGTGATGAATTCGAGTGGCTCTATAATTTTTTGGAAGATATTCCATGTTAGTATAATCCCGTGCCTTACCGGTGATGCTTTACTGTGATTGCCAAGCGGCTATTGGAAGGGCGAAAAATGACTTGTATAATGGTAAGTCTCGACATGTATATCGTCGATATAATACCATGATGCATTTGATTTCAAGTGGGATATTTCAGTTAACTATGTCAAATCAATAGTTTTCTACGCTAGCGCACCAGTCGAGTTCCTTGCTGACCAGAAAAATATCGATGCATGAAGGAAACAAAAGAAGTCTAGAGAAGCTGAGAGGTTTCTCACTGATGGTCAAAGGGCCGACACAACTGAAAGACAAAGAAATGGATATCGTCTAAAACTCTATGGCAAATTAGCTGATGATGTCGCTACAAAAATGAAGGAACACAGTAAGCAGAAGTACCTTGCTAACTTGAAGAGAAGAAGCACGGACAAGGTGCCATACTGATAAATGGGTACCTGAGTACATAAACGAAGAAACGGAAAAACTAAAGGATGAATTCATAGAGTGGTACTACTATTGGATGGGAATTTTTGGCAATCCCAAAGTAGCCACTGATGGTTTTCGTAGCTTTTCGCAAGGATATTTCGATGAAGTGTTCGTCAAGAATATTGCCAACAGTGCCTTCAAAAGCAAAGCAAATATCATATCACCTCCAAAGAAGATGTTCCCTACTCCAAAAAGAATAACCTTCGTGAATAAAACGGAGATTGAGGCTGAAGCTCATCAGGCTCCTACATATCTTTAGCTGGACCCTATAAGTCAGCCAACTAAGTTCAAGGCTCTGATGGAACAAATCTTCACAAAGTAAGGGCAACAAATTGACGAGCAGAAGACGAAGATAAGATAGAAATGATCAATAAGCAATGTAATAGAATGTTTAGAATAGCTGATACTAGAGATAAATTGATGTACATGTAATTTTCAGCTGCCTATACATATCAAATACTGATCCAGTTCAAACTTATAATAATAACTCTTTGTCCATGCCATGTTCATGCTTTAAAACCTTTTATACTGAACTAACCCTCGTGTAGCAGAGAAGGATAATCTCAATAAAGGGGAACTAAACCCTTCTACTGAAAATGATTGTCATGCTGATTGGTCTATTTTTCAGTGTAATAGATAGGTTTTGGCATCATCAAAAATGGGGAGTTTGTTTATAAAATGTTATCATACTTAATGTTTTGATTAGATTCCAAAACCTCATTGATATTTGCCCTGCTGATGTAACATAATATTGCTCAAATGTTAAGGAGCAAGCTTTTTATGTTTACAGGTTTTAGCAGAAGAACCATCGGTATGGTCATTGAAATACTGAAGAAGTTCAAGAGTAGTACTAAAGCCAGTCGTGCTGATAGGAGAATTAATATAGCGCTACTCAAAAGAAGCACTACTGAAGACTAAAAAACAGCGCTACTGAAGACAAGGAAGTCAAGAAAATGACCAAGTATCATTTCAGCAGAAGAGAAGAAGAAGTTGTTGAAGAATAACGTCATCAGAAATGTCTACTAAAGAGACTCAAAGTCAACATATTGAAGAAACACAGAGTCAACTCTACTAATTATACACGGAAATGACCCTATTGAAGAGACCCGAAGTAAACGTACCACAGAGACACAAAATCAACCCTATTGAAGAAACACGAAATATTTTAAAGTGTTAGTGTTTGACATCAAACGTGTCAGAGCGAATCTATAGAAAATCCTACAATGCTAGAGCGACGTACTAGACTTTCATAATGCATTATGTAAGATTTTTACAGATATGAAAAGTGACGTACTATGATTCTTTCCGTTTGAATTCAAATGGAAAATAAAACACATGTGATTTGTGTTTCCTCCAAAAACACTATTCATTATCCCTCCTATAATTACCCAGAGACCAAATATTTGAAGGTTACCGAAATTGCTGAGCTCTCAAATCCACAAGCATTTAAGTTCATAACCTTATACATTCGAACAATGTATTTTCGAAGAAGGGAATTCTACAAGTTATCAATAAATCATAAGAGTACAACTATAAATAGCTACTCATGATTTCAGTATACATTCCCTTAGAGTGTATGATGGTCACTTGGGGATCGTGTTGGTGTATAAAAGGATACACCAGTTAAGACAAATTAAAAAAATTTCTTTTAACAAGACTGGACCTTATACTGATCAGTAGATGTCTGTTAACTGAAGTCAGTTCGGTACTGGTATCAATACTGCTGATCAGTTCAAGTATGGGGAGACTTATACTAAGTGTATCAGTTAGCAATCCAACTGACTGCTGACGCAACTAGTCAGTAGAAATGATAACTAATGTGCTTGCGGAATGTGGTGGTCACGTTTTGCATTTACTTAAAACTGATGCTGGTATAAAACGTTTAGTCATATATTGATTAGTCAGTTTTAATTTCTTGTTAGTATCAATTTGATACTAATGGAGGGTTTTAAAATAGTATAGTATGATGTGCTGTATGTACTGATGATTTTTAGTTCAATAACATGTAATTTAAAGCAATACTGACAATAAAGAACTGAAAGTAAATAACACATAGTTTTTAACGTTGTCCGAATATATCAGCTCCTATGTCCACTGACAAGAGAAAACCTAAGTAGTAAAGTTCACCTTTTCAATGCCCTGACTAACTTGTCGTTCTTCCTACGCTTGCTAGTGCTAGGAAATATCGTGCTTACGCGTGCAGTAGACCTAACCTCTTGCTTACAGGTGCAAGATAATCAACCTCTCAGTAACTAACACTTCGTTTCTTACCTGTTCAACTTCTACTTAAACTTTTGAGGGTTTTGGGTAGAAGGTTTTTCCAACTTAAATTTGAGCTACCACAGGCAACAACTCAAGATATTCTAGGCTCGAGATATTAGAAGATAAGGACCTAGAAAATTAAGAGAGTGTATACTAAAATCCTGAGCTGATAAATATATGTAAGCTCTGAGGATTTACTTAGGACACTTTGAAACTCTCTTTTTCGAAATCACTGGATGAGTGTTCTTGAGATATGACCTCTGAGCATTTTTGGATATTTGAATGCGCAGCATTTTGGTAACCTTCAAAGGTTTGATTTTGTGTGTATATGTATATTTTCGTGTTTCTTCAATACGTTAACTTCGGGTTCCATCAGTTGGGTCAACTCTGTGTTTTATCGATGGTCGGACTCGATCTTCTATCGGTTTAGTGATTCCGAGTCTTGATTGACACTTGACAGCGTAGTTTTCAAGCAGACTTGACTTCTCTTCCTGGCGGTATGACACTTAGTTATTTTTTGAGCTTTTTTCTCTCCAGTGAGCCGAGTCTCGATCTTGGTCTTGATGGTTTTATAATGATACTTACATCGACCGCCGCGTCTTTAGTACTGCTCTTGAACTCATTCAGTATAGCCTGTTCATACCTATGGTTCTTCTGCTAAAACTTGTAAACATAAAAAGTTTGCTCCATAACATGTGAGCAGCATTACGTTACATCAGTAGAGAGATCATTAGTGAGGTTTTGGATTTAATCAAAACACTAAGTTGAGATTTTTTTTTCCAACAGTCTAGATTTTCTTTTTAAACATCTTACGCCTAGATCTGGTCAAAGATGTTGTCTATAGCAGCTTTAACCATAAGTTGGAGAAACAAAAATCCTCTTTCAAATCCTTGTGACTAGGAGTTAGAAGAAGAAGTAGGTGAGTATGCAGTGAAGTGTTAGTTAGCATGAAGGTTAGGTCGCTTGCACCCTTAAGTAAGAAATAGGTTTCCTTGCACCAGTAAGTGAAGGAAGATACGACAAGTCGGGAGACAGATAAAGTGACCTTCTGTATCTAGGTTTTCTTGTACTCGTAAGCAAGATAATCCCAAGTAGTGGATTGATTAATTTATCAATCCGTAGACGTAGGAACTGATCTTTTTGAATCACGTAAAACTATAAGTGTGCTCCTTTATATTCAGTACTTTAAATTTATATGTTGTTGAATTGTCATCATCTTCAGCACACGCAACACAATATAGTTTTGAAACCTACATCATTAGCACTTTGTTACTGAAGAGAAAAACTAATATTGATTAAGCAGTAAATATTTGATTAAGTACTTTTTTAGTATCAGTTTCAGTAAGGCAAAATGTAACCACCACATTACGCACATAAGTTAGTTATTAGTTCAATTGATCAGCTCATGAAGCAGTTAGTAGGATTGCTAACTGAACACATTCAGTAAAAGACTCTCATTTGCCGAATTGATCATCAGTACTAATCTCAATACTGACTGACATCGGTTACTCGACATCTATTGACATCAGTAGATGGTCAAGTCTTGTTTAAGAAAACTTTTTATTAGCCTTAACTGGTGCATTCTTCTATCCCCCATATACCAATACGACCCCCATGGGACCATCAATAATAGAACCCACAGTGACAATGATAGCAATAGTAATGAAAACATGGCATATGAAATAATCAATAAGGACAACAGAGGTTTCAGCCAAAATTTTACAGTTGTCATTTCGGCATGTGCCGATATGATATTAATGAATACTGTAATTTGTGTTAGATGAGTCACATTACCTATGGAATTAGAAATGAGGGAGAATAGGTAGGATATGTTTAGGGAAGTAGGGCAAAAACAAAAAACTAGAATTGAAGGCCAAGCGAGCCCCAAAATCAAAAGACAAAAATGATGTTCATATTTACCTATTACTGCATTTTGATACGGAAGCATTCCACACATCAGGTACAGATTGAGCTATTCCTGTAGTAATGAATAATGCCTTAAAGTTTAATATTCATCAAGGAACCTCAATAACTTGTAAATTTTGCACTTAAACATATAATCGAATTTAAAAAGAAAAAAAAAGTTAAGGCAGATTTATATGTCCTTCCTATGAAAAATCTTAAGGTAAGGTATGTCTGTGTTGATGTACTAGTTGACGTCAATTAGCGTAATGTGCTTTGTCCCAAGGGAAAGAGTCAATTCAGTCCCTAAAAATGGAGAAACAAGTTTTCACAGCATAAGAATTTGCAAGACTATCAATAATATTATCCATGAAATGCGTTAAGATTAAGACGAAAGAATACAGTTAGACTATCCTAGTAAGCTCAACAAAAAGGTTCAAAATAATAATAATAATATGAGATCGTTTGGATGTATCTTTTTTTCAAAAATCCATTAGTCCTGTTCTGCAAAAGTTGGATGACACACTGAGATGTGCATAAAATTTAGAAAGCATAATAAATGGAATATTACGAAAGGATGTACTTTACCAAGGATAGACAATTGCTTGACTAGTTAAAAAGAACTAGTAAATTCACGAAGATCAACATACGATCGAGGTACTATCGACAAAATATTAAATTGAGATGATATACTCAGGACCATCTTTTGGACGTGCTATGAAATACTACGAATCTTTGGGGTTTTGCTAGTGCAACCAATAGTCTTTATAGACATAATGAAATGAGTCGTTCACCCATACTTAGATAGTCTTATTATTCATAGATTATTCTCTCATCTATTTGAAAAATGATAAATAGCACAAGACATACTAAAGAAAAAAAAATCAACTTTACTGAAGTCGAAGCTCCGAAGTGTCTGATGATGCTAATGAAATCAAAAGTTTCATATGTTGAGTAAGTTACTGATAAATCTAGTGTGCGAGATTTATGAAAACGATAAAGAACACGAGAGACTTTTACGTGGTTCGATCAAGAATAAGATCTCGTCCACGGAGGAGATGATCCTCAAGATGTTTACTATAATTCGATTCTGACAAGTATCTCGAAGGGCTCTAGTATTCGATGAATTTGCTAACCCTTTACCTTCAATCTAACTCCTATTTATACACAAACGTAAACCTTGCCACGAATCCCTTGATTGGCGGGCTCATGATTCTCCTATAACCCACCATGATCTCCACCATTATTACCCATGATTTCTACCGTTACCTCATTACCGTAACCCGTAATTATCGTCATTTAGGCGTGTAAGGTAGAGCGACAATAGGTTAGGCCCACTCGTTTGGGGCTGCTATTGGGCCCGAGAGGTTGGGCCATATCTATCATAGCCCAGAAAAGTCGAGGAATAGCCTTGCCGGGTGAAGCGAAGAATGTGCTTTGCCGGGCGGGATGTTGCTTAGGCGAGTTTTCGTTGAAGGTTCTTGTCTCTTCTTTGTATGGCTCGCTTTTTTTAAGGACATCGGTCCGGCACAGAAATACTGCTGGTCCGAGGTGGACATGGGCGTGGCCGATGCCCGAACTCAAAATCATTACGTGATTAGACTAGCGGAGTCGAGGTCCGATGTCGGGAGGAGGTCGAGGTCCGACCAAATATACGCGGTATGAGGACATGGGCGTGGTCAGATTCCGAGCTCGATGTAATCATTACGTGATCGGTGGCGGTGCATTTTCCGAGAGAAGTACGTCATACGCCGCCAGCGGTAGTTGGGCACTTGAAAAGCGCAAGTCGTCGGTCACACATCCATCGTAGATGAGCACGTGTGATAAATGAAGCGGCAGATTTTAGGCGCCATTTATCCTATAAATAGGTCTAAAAGAGGCAACTGCTTCACTTTCTCCTTCGACGTTTGAATCCGAGAGCATAACCTTAGAAATTCCCAATTCCTCTTTCACACTTTGTTGAAGAAATCGAAATCCGCTCGAGAAAAAGTAAGTATGTATTCTTCACCTTCTCATTCCTCTTCTCGCCTCGATAACTACGGTTGGCTTCGGGTTCTAGCGTCGAGATCCCAACGTAAGGGATTATATATGCCATAACCGCCAGGTAAATCTATAGGACTTAGTTCTGTGGTTTCACGATGTCTTGGTATGGGATGGCATCGAGGATTGGTGGGCGAGATCAACTTTGACGACGTAGGAGCTTTTGGTGGTTCTTGAGAAATACCACGTCCCGGAGGATGCATGGTGGTGCTTGCGAAAACCAATGATAGGCGATGGCCTCGGAGGGTTTATTACCATTTTGTAGATAGCTTAATAGCCGGGCTTAGATTTCCTTTTGCCCCATTTTCCTTAGCTTTCAAGAGTATTTTCGGATCCCTATATGCCAACCGACCTCCAATTCTATTAGGTCGGTGGTTGGGCTAGGGTTGGCTGTTATGGCATAGGCGAGGAGTTTTCTTCAAGTCTTGATCGTTTTTCGACATCAAGTCTATAGGAGGAGTATATTACATCACCTCGTGCGAAGTTTAAAATAGCTTCCCATCGAAGGTATCCCACCGCAAAATAAATACTTCTTTACTGGTGAGGGGTATCAGGGTATGAGTGGTGTAGGGAAAACGAATGTTAACCCTCGCCCCGAGGATCTATCTTGGGTGTTTAATTCACCATACATTGATTATAAACCTAGCATGCGTCTATATAATTAAATCGCAACACGTAGGGGTTTTCACGTGTTTACCTTTGGATCTGAAGAGGTCGATGGAACGAGATGAATGGATCGAATGGATCGGACTCGTGCTTTGACCTTCTGGACTGTATCCCGGTTGCCCAATCTCCAACGTCGAGTGAGGACGATCTATGGAGAATACACCGGAAAATCACCCGAGCTCTCTTCTATAATACTCTCAAAAATTTTCTCTCGAGCTATATGAGATAGCGAAAATCTTGTTCTCAATATGTGAGCATTAACTAGACTTTATCTCATACCTTATATTTATAATGCACTACCTTAATCCCATATGGAAATTACCATAATCCTATATGGAAATTACCATAATCCTATATGGAATATTACCATAATCTTAGGATTATTTCCATACTATCAGGATTATTTCCATACTCTCAGGATTATTACCATAATCTTATATGGAAAGGATCTATGCATATACCATAAATATAATAATATCCTTATGGGATAAAGAGAATAAAATCTTGCCTTTGAGAGCTATAGGGTGCCCGATTTCCTCGGTTACTACGGGCCCGGATGGGCCGGCCGAGGATCAAATGCAAGGAATAAAGATGGGCCTCAAATAAATTAATTATCTTATGTTCAACCCGAACATAAATTAATTTATAAACATTTATTCATGCCACTAGAGAATAAATGCTGACTTACCCTTTATTACGAAGTTGAGTCGGGCTTGCACTTAGACATTCTGAATCCCGTATTTAAGATATCGAGCGTCCATTAATCATTTATAGCAATCGATCGCTTAAAACGATTAACTTCATATCCTTAAGTAGTACCACTCAACCTTATTATTGTACTTGAGCTAACTCAACTGCGGGGTTTAGTACTGATAAACCTTTTGAGCTCCTTAAGGGGCGTCATCATCCTAAACGGATACGGTGACTCGTCTGATAACTAACGTGACATACAAGATCGCCACCACCCAAGATGCGGAGAATCTTGGGTTAGAACATATAACCCTCACTCATAACAAGTCAAAGTGATGGTCGGCAACTCATACTCACCTAATACCTTATCGAGGTTTAGATCATCGTAAGTCACGAGATCTTGGTTCTTCACGACGGTCGGAAAGAAGAACACATCTCACCGTGATCCTTCATACGTCGGAGATGTACCAAAGATAGACAAGCAACTAAGTCAAGTCACGTCTTATCTATACCGCAGCTAAACCAACAACTCGTCCTTAAGTCGTCTCGGTGAAACTTTTATATCTCATTAAGCTTGACCAATCATACGGACTTACGTGATCTTCTACACACCGTATGATCTAACTTATATATGAGATAAGGGACACGAGATATATGCAATCAAGTATTCAAATCGGATAGGAGATTGTGATAGTGGTAACAGAAACATTGTATACAAGCTCAACCAAACCGCTTTCAAGATACAAATCCAACAATCTCCCACTTATACTAAAGCAAACTTTTAGTATACTGATGTGTCTTTCTACTAGCTATTACAAACAACCATCACTTTGCTTCTCCCACTTATACAAAAGTTTCCTTTCTAAGTGGGTGCCATCAGCGCAATCCAGTCCTCTAACGTGTCCATCGTAGACTTTTTGCGCGACTCTTCGTGAATGGATCCGCTAGATTTTCCGTTGTATCAATCTTTTCTATCAGCACGTCACCTCGTCTAACGATTTCTCGTATGACATGGTACTTTCTCTCTATGTGTTTGGTCGCCTTGTGGGTCCGTGGTTCCTTCGAGTTTGCCACTGCACCTGAGTTATCACAGTAAACTATGATACTCTTGGGCAAACCAGGTATCACATCTAGATCCATGAGGTAGTTCTTGAACCATCTGACCTCCTTAGAAGCCTCCGGCGGCTACATATTCGGCTTCCATGGTAGAGTCCGCAATGCATCGCCGCTTTGCACTCACTTGCCAGATCGGCTCCACCTCCCAAGGTAAACACATAGCACGAGGTTGACTTTTTCTCATCACGGTCGACTTGGAAATCCAGTCCAGATAACCCAAAGGCATTAGACTATCTGCATGGTAAACTAGCCTATAATCTCGAGTCCTTTTCGGTACTTGAGTATATGCTTCTTCGCAGTCCAATGAGCTTGTCGAGGTTAGGCGATATCTAGCTACTATGCTACCGCATAGCGTATATCGAACCTCGTGCATAGCATTGCGTACATGAGACTTCCTCTGGCGGAGCGTAAGGAACTTATCTCATTTCCTCTATCTCCTGCGGTCATAGGTAGGTGCGTTTTGAAGATAAAGGAACGCCATGTCCGAAAGGTAGCAATCCTTTCTTGGCGGTCTGCGTACTAAAGCGAGTAATCACGATATCAATGTAAGGCGCCGAGATAAGCTCAACATTTTCTTCTTGCGATCTCGGTAAACCTCGATCCCAAGAATGTACTGCTGCATCTCCTAAGTCTTTCATTTGAAATTGATCGGATAGCCAACTCTTTACGCCCGATAACACTTCACGTTGTTGCCAACTAGAAGGATGTCATCTACATAAAGTGCAAGAAATACCACATCACCGTTGACATCTAACCGATACACACAACTCTCGCTAAGCAACTGGGTAAATCCATGGGACTTTACTACCTCGTCAAAGCGTAAGTTCCATGATCGGGAGGCTCGCTTAAGTCCATAAATGGACTTCTTAAGCTTCCATAGTAGATGCTCTTGGCTTTACCACATAACCTTCGAGTTCTGCATATAGATGTCTCTACCTTCCTCAAGGTAACCGTTTAGAAAAGCGGTTTTAACATCCATTTGCCAAACCTCTAGTTCGAGTGGTCGCTATGGCCGTAAGAATTACGATGGACTTGAGCATTGCTACAGGGAGAAAAGGTCTCATCGAAATCGATGCCCTCAATCTGAGTGTGCCCTTTCGCCACAAGCACGGCTTTAAAAGCCGAAATCTCTCCATCGGAATCTCTCTTCCTCTTGATATCCACTTACTACATACGGCTTCCTTGCCATCCGGTAGAGGTGTCTTTCATATACATCCATAGCCGTTATGGACTCCATTTCTAAGTCCATAGCGGTGTGCCATGATCTTGCATCAATATCTTGTATTGCCTCAGATGTCCATGGGTCGATTATTGCATGTTAAATGCTGCTGGGACTAAATCAAGATTCACCCACGAACATAAATCGCTCGGGTTGACGAACAACCTCCCACTACTGACGAGGTTCTACAGCACAATGGCGGTGGGTGCAGATACTTGTGGTTCTCTAACTTGCACAACTTGTCGTAGGTACCACTTATACTGGTCGGTATCTCGGTGAACTCGACCTACTTTAATTTCTTGAAGTATCCGGTGTCGATCCTCCCACTAGACTCGACATCTCGTGCCTTTGGCCTAATCGGTGGTGGAATACGATCATCTTCTAATTCTTGAAGAATGATTTCAACTTTGGACTTATGATTTTCATATAATCCTCTTCTAAGAATCGGGCATTAGTCTAATAATGACCTTCCGATCCTTAGGACTATAGAATAAACTACCTTCGTTCCTCTAGGATAGCCAATAAAGCGACCTTGCGTCGGATCTAGCCTCCAACTTGTCGACTTTCTTGTTCAAAGACGCAGTGTGATCGCCCATATCTTTATGTGGCTTAAACGGGCTTCGCCCAAACCACAACTCGAAAGGGTCTTTTCGATCGACTTGGGCGGTACTAGATTTAGCAAGTATGCCGCCGCCTCTAAGGCATATCCCGAACGAAATAGGCAATGTAGCATAACTCATCATAGATCTAACCATTTCAAAAGAGTCCTATTTCTTCGCTCGACACACCATTTTGTCAGTGGTGTGCCCGGTGAAATCTTGCGCCGATATAATCCCACACTTCACTAGATAGTCCATAAACTCGTTCTCGAGGTATTCGCCACCGCGATCGAACGCAATGACTTGATACTTTACTCAGCTTCGCCTCCACTTCCGCCTTAAACTCTTTGAATTTCAAAGCATTCTGACTTGCGGTGAGCGGTATATGTATCCGCACTCGAGTAATCGTCAATGAAAGTGACAAAATACTCGTACCCTCCACGAGCTTGTGTGGACATCGGTCCACATAGGTCGAATGGACTAACTCCAACATTTCTTTGGCTCTATAACCCTTCGCTTTGAAGGGTCCGGGTCAACATCTTCCTTCTATACAGATTCGCGGATCGGGAGCAGAGTAACCGTGAGATTCCCCAACGCCCATTCTTAGCCGCCTTTGGATCCTATTTAGATTGATGTGACCTAATCTAAGATGCCGAGAGAAAAGTAGAGTCATCTTCTTGAAGAAAACTTTCTCTTTTAGGGTTTGATGAAGATCTTTACATAGTTATAGGTATTATGTTTTGCGTAAATAGTATAAAGCGAATTATATAAGGTGCCAACACGTATAACTTCGTCATTTCTTATGATAGAAACACCACTATCAAAATAACGAATATCCATGAGTAAATAATTTCAAACAGAAACAAGGTTCCGCCGAAAATCCGGCACATATAAAACGCCTTTCAAAACTAAAACTGTTGTCCCAAAACATAAAGAAACATCTCCAACGCAATGACTTCGACTTCGCTTGCCCATGGAGATCGTTATCTCGCCATCAAACAGCTCCTTGTCCGCGAGAACCCCCGCAAGGTGTAACAAACATGATCGATTCGCCAGTATCTACTACCCAAGAATGGGTAGAACAAGTCGCTAAACATGTTTCCGTCACTAAAGCAAGCAGTACACTGAGCCTTGAGCATAGGGCACTTGGCCTTCCAATGCACGCCTTACCGCACTTGAAGCACTTGCCTTCTCCTTTGGCTTCTTCAAGCCTCCTGGCAACCATGTTCTTGCTCCCATTACTCCCACTATTTCCTCGCCTCTGCCACCTTTGGTACCCCTTTTTCTATTTCCATTTTGCGATGAAAATTTTGGGCCCTTAGATGTGCTAGCAAGAGCATGTGCTCCTTTTCCCATAACTCCTTCCGCAGCAACGAGATCATTAAGCAACTGACTAAGTGTAAACTCGGTCTTGCTCATGATCGCATTCACGCCGAAAGTTCTCAAAAGACTTGGGCGGTGTATTGAGGATGATATCGACCTTGGCCGCCGTCAATACCTCCTCCCAACTGATCAAGACTATCCATGAGATGAGTCATGTGGGAGACATGTTCATGGACCGAACTTCCTTCTTCCATCTTACACGCCAAGATTTCTCTCATTGTGTGGAAGCGGACCGTCCGATCCGATCGCCCAAACTTACTCGAGACTTGACCAAATATCGATCGCGTCTACCATCGATCGATGTCATACCGCAAGCCTTTGGACATCGTAGTCATCATATAGCATTTAGCCATATTGTTTGACTTATTCCAAAGTTCCGCCGACTCGCCGCTCATTAGTCGACGCGTCGATGAGGCATCGGGTTTAGAGTAGTGAGAACAAACATGTGTTCTTCAACATAAGAACATATTCCATGTTTCGCTTCCACTCGATAAAATTTGGACCGGATAACGGATTTTGTGCGAGCATATTGATAATCGGCGTAAGAGACATATCTCAAACGATAATGTAAAACACATAAGCATACGATCGCAAATAATTGTAATAATAATATTGTAACCTTTGATAAAACAATATTAATTGAAACCTCCAATCGCCAAGGAATCCCACATACAAGCCACGCGTGTGGGCGCTTACACGAACCCCCGACTGCACTAAAATATACCTTTTAGTCGCTTAATTTCAATCCATGTCAACTTATCCTTATGACAAATGAAATTAATGATTGGACCTTACTAGACCACATCACTATCGCAAGAAGGGACTTCATGGCGGGAAGTTGTACTGAGGTGATGTCTAAGCAATGACCACAATTTTAACGAGAAGATGAATTCTTAGAATTGGTATACTCACTCGGACCATACCGCTTCAATTCAAATTCTTTTGTTATCTCATTTTATATCTATCTCTAGAGAACTTATGAAAATCGCACATGCAAGCCACGCGCGTGGGCGCTTACATGAAACTCCCACTTCTCAATAGATTTAAAAGTTTTATTTAGAAATCTCATCTAACAAACTTATGATAAACAAGGTGCAAGCAAGCCACGCTGTGGATCGTTTACTCACAATCGCCTCACTTTGTTTAGAGATCAAAAGTGGAGGTCTTGACATTTTAATTTGAAAAATTAATTTGTCGGGTTGCTTGCTTAGTCTTTTTATTCAAAAGGTTTATCCATGCATCACGTAATCCTAGCATGCTTTTCTATAGAACTCAACATGTAAAACATGCTCGCAGTAATTCTAAAATATGCTTGATAAACGCGATAAACCTAGCATGCTTACTATGCGCATCCAATTACGTAAAACACTTAAAGGTTTGTCAACGTAATATAAACATACATAGCATGCTATCGCACAATTTAAACATCCACGACATGCATATGAACGATAAAATAAAATAAAGCGCTCATCGCGCCCAATCGTGAAACCCGCACATTTAAATCTAATCTATTACATAGATTTACAAAGCATGTAATTAAACTTGAAAACCTCGGCGTGCGAGCACGGACCGGATTCAACAAATGGGCCTCGCGTGCACGGCACGGACCGGAAAACTGAAAACGGGTCGGGCCGGTCGGCCCAATCTGCATCCGGGCCGTGCTAGGGCAAGGCCCAGCGCTGCTGCGTGTCCTCGCGGGCTACCTCGCTGGTCGCTAAGGCTACCGCGACCGACGAGCGTAACACGCGGGGCCACCGCCCGAGCGCCAAACGCTCGCCGAGACGTCGTCGCCCAACGGCCGAAACTCGCGATCGCGAAGTTCGCTCACGCCGCGGGTTTCGCGCAACGCACGCGCCCGCCGCCCGCTAGCTCACACGCCGCCAGCACTCGCGGGTAATCCTCGCGATCATGAAGCTCGCCGCTAGGCGCCAGGATCTCGCGCGAACGCGCGCCCGTCGCCGCAGCTCTCGCGATCGCCCTTGCGATCGCGAGGCTCGCCGCGAAAACACCCGATGACGTACCGAGACCTGTTTTTCCCGTCGTTTCGTTCTTCGTTCTTTCGTCTTCGTTCTTCTTTTACATATAAGATTTACATAATAAAATCTAATCTAACCACGGATTTTCTCGTGGTGTAAAAACAAAATCCAACAAAAACAATAAACGAGCCACGATGAACGACAGATCCACAAATATTAAAACGCACGTAATAATCAAACGTGAATTAATCCAACAGAGCCAAGATTCGATCCGGGCTCGATACCAATGTAGGAAAACGAATGTTAACCTCGCCCGAGGATCTATCTTGGGTGTTTAATTCACCATACATTGATTATAAACCCAGCATGCGCCTATATAATTAAATCGCAACACGTAGGGGTTTTCACGTGTTTACCTTTGGATCTGAAGAGGTCGATGGAACGAGATGAATGGATCGAATGGATCGGACTCGTGCTTTGACCTTCTGGACTGTATCCCGGTTGCCCAATCTCCAACGTCGAGTGAGGACGATCTATGGAGAATACACCGGAAAATCACCCGAGCTCTCTTCTATAATACTCTCGAAAATTTTCTCTCTCAAGCTATATGAGATAGCCGAAAATCTTGTTCTCAATATGTGAGCATTAACCTAGACTTTATCTCATACCTTATATTTATAATGCACTACCTTAATCCCATATGGAAATTACCATAATCCTATATGGAATATTACCATAATCTTAGGATTATTTCCATACTATCAGGATTATTTCCATACTCTCAGGATTATTACCATAATCTTATATGGAAAGGATCTATGCATATACCATAAATATAATAATATCCTTGTGGGATAAAGAGAATAAAATCTTGCCTTTGGCTGGGGGCCGATTTCAAGTGCTACGGGCCCGGACGGGCCACCAGGATCAAATGCAAGGAATAAAGATGGGCCTCAAATAAATTAATTATCTTATGTTCAAATTTAACATAAATTAATTTATAAACATTTATTCATGCCACTAGAGAATAAATGCCGACTTACCCTTTATTACCGGGTTGAGTCGGGCTTGCACTTAGACATTACGAATCCCGTATTTAAGATATCGAACGTCCATTAATCATTTATAGCAATCTGATCGCTTAAAACGACAATAACTTCATATCCTTAAGTAGTACCACTCAACCTTATTATTGTACTTGAGCTAACTCAACCCGCAGGTTTAGTACAATAAACCTTTGAGCTCCTTAAGGGACGCCATCATCCTAAACGGATACGGTGACTGACATGATAACTAACGTGACATACAAGATCGCCACCACCCAAGACGCGAGAATCTTGGGTTAGAACATATAACCTCACTCATAACAAGTCAAAGTGATGGTCGGCAACTCATACTCACCTAATACCTTATCGAGGTTTAGATCATCGTAAGTCACCGAGATCTTGGTTCTTCACGACGGTCGAAGAAGAACACATCTCACCGTGATCCTTCAATACGCCGAGATGTACCAAGATAGACAAGCAACTAAGTCAAGTCACTTCTTATCTATACTGCAGCCTAAACCAACAACTCGCCCTTAAGTCGCCTCACCGTGAAACTTTTATATCTCATTAAGCTTGACCAATCATACGGACATCTGTGATCTTCTACACACCGTATGATCTAACTTATATACGAGATAAGGGACACGATATATGCAATCAAGTATTCAAATCGATAGGAGATTGTAATAGTGGTAACAGAAACATTGTATACAAGCTCAACCAAACGCTTTCAAGATACAAATCCAACAAGTGGGGCCTCTGAGCGATGAAGGATGTGAAAATTAATCCCACAGGCCCTATGGAGAAGTCATGAACGATATGGGTGAGATCCTATCGATCAATTATACCGAGGATGACTTGAACGATGTCAATGAGAGTGTCTATAGGTCGAAGCTCCAAGATCGTGGTCTCGATTTGGGTGAGGCAACCTTCTTATCTTTATTTCCCCATCCGATTTTGTTGTGCTAATGAAATTCTCATGTTGTATGCAGAAGATTGACCCTACCGGAGAAGTCAATATGCCGATCTCGCGCGCCTACATCCTCCGAACGGGCGGGCCCGCGAGGAAGAAGGCGAGACGAAGTGAGTCCACCCAACAGCCCGTGGTGGTGGACGCCTGAAGACTTAATGACCGGGTCCTCGACAACCCGGGCCCGACGCTGGAGATCGAGGTCCATGGCCACCTCTGCCGAGGTGCCGGCTTCAAAGACTCCTTATCCTTCCCAAAGGTATAAGTCGCTACTCTTCTCCTCAGTAAGTTTGTTGTTACGTGTTGCTAATTGTTCCATATTCGTGACGCGCCTCGATGGCGGTGAGATGCACCGCATGGCCGCTTGTTGTTGAGGGCGCCGCAATATGAGGCCATGGAGAAGATCGCCGCCGCGACAAACCGAGGGCCGCGTCGAATCTGCTACCGATGCCGCCAGTATGACGCCGAACTTGCTAAGGCGAAGCCGCCGGGCGGCAAAGATGGCAACGAGAGTGCCTCAAGAAGAAGGACCGGCCTTGCGAGGGCCCGTGCCAAGTGGAGAGCGCCAGAGGAGGTCGCCGAGGGGCAGAGAGGAGGCTGGTCACAGACAAGCGCCTTCTTTGGCGAGGCAAGGACCTATGCCGAGGGCCTTCGCCAAGAAGCTTATCGAGTCGGAGAGTTTTCCTCCTTCATCTCCGACTTGGCAACCGTGATGAGGCCGCAGTGATATGTGCCCACCCAGAGTTGGCGGCGCCGAGAGACCAGATTTGACAAGGCCCAACACGGTTGGGTTGAGGTCGAACCTCGGAGGTATGCAAGAATTATGCTCGCATAATCGCCGGGCGATCTCTTTTCCCGTGATGGATGCCTTGGCATCTTCTCCTCACTTCGGCCGGACGCCGTAAGGTCAGAACTCTGAGCAAGGAAGATGAAGACGTGGAGCTTGAAACATTCCTTCGCGAGTTGAGGGTCGAAACCGAGGCGGCAGTCCGAGCTCTGACATCCTTCGAGATCGCCACTTCCCGAGATCGGCAACCAGCCGGAGGAGCAGCAGACAGCACAACAGAGGTCGAGAGGCCAAGAATGAGCCCGAGGTCAAGGACCCAATGTAATAGGATGATTTGCCGGGTCGATAGGACCGTGTCTGCATAAACTTCCATTTTGAATAATAATAGACATATCTTGTTAAAATGCCTCTGTGTTGTCTTATTTCAAGATTCTTCATCTCAATACTCGGACTCGATCATGAGTTGCTAACAAAGCCGAAAGAAGTCCGAGGTGCTCTTGCCGGAAGGACGAAGAGGTGATGCACCGGAGGAGTCGGTCTCGCCGAAATGACTCGTGTTCGCCGGCATGGATGTCGGCCGTGTCATCAACCGAACTGAAATGTGTTGCACGAGGCCGATCATGAAGTGGTCCGCCTCCTTCGAGAACGAGGCGTTAAAGTTAAGGATTACACATCTCAAGTCCGTGGGGCTGATTTATCTGCAGATGTGATCCAAGGGCGATCGATGTAATGCGAGGCGGCACAGCCGACAACGGAGGAGCTGGCTCGATCTCGGAAGAGCATGCGAGTATGAGAAAGTAATCCGCGGACCGGTGGAACTACCATATCTGAAGCCGACGATCGAGTTCGAGCTTGTTGGCGAGGCATGGTACCGAGGAACGGGAGGGCCAAATAGCAAGAAGTTTCAAGACCGCCGACTCTATCCCGAATACATGCAAATGTACGAGATCGCACGCAAACGACGATGCCCCAATCCCGCAGCAGTGTCTACAAGCGCCTCGGTCCAATAATTGAAGAGCCCGAGGAGGAGGCGGCTACGCCGATCATGCCAAGTGCTCCGCCTAATGGGTCCACCCGAAGAGGAGTGTTTAGAGGATGCTGGCCGCGTGTCGAGACGAGGCCGAGAGCGGCAGCAGTCGAGGTGGAAGGGCGATCGCTCGGGACGAGGGCATGGTTCTCGCCCGAGTTAGCTCACGGGTCGAGGTGCACCTCGGTATAGATCGCATTCCCGAACCGAATCCGCCCGTATCGTGTCGAGAATGCACCGAGCAGCCGAGGTGGTGCCGCCCTCATAGATTGGGTGGAGGGACCGAGTTCATTCCGTGTATTCATCGTCGACCGGGATTTTGTTCGTAACTATCTCGCCTTCAGTGAGTCTCGGCGGGCGGAGCCCTAAAACCCGAATGAGTGTATATAGTGTAGACTTTGTATGTAGGTATAAATGTATTTAGACTGCTTCAAGTGTAATGCTTTCCTCTTGAGAGGTATAAACATAGCTTAGACTTCGCTTGGTCGTAAATGTATTTATACCGCATACTTGGTCATAATTTGGTGAGATCCAATTTTGGATGTCTTATACATGTAGATTTTTTCAACTTAATGAGTAATCAGATGCATGCATGTAGACTTTCAAACTAGTGAGTAGTCCAGATGCGCAGACCGAGACGCTCAATTCAATGAGTAATCTACGAGTGCGGCGCTTAGTGAGTACCCTACTTAGTGGGTTTTTTCATCTTCGTGAGGCGCCCTCGTGAAGGTTAAATGCGTATATCCAAATAGATGTTCGACACGAATAAAATGAAGCGAAATGAAATATTCATTAGAAAAATAAATATTTTATTCAACAAATATATGACATCGCACTTCGACAAGCAAGCAAGGAGAGGCTAACATAAGGTCGATCCAAATCGAAACTATGTAAAGTACCTCCTTAAATGAGAAATATGCCAGTTCGGGGATAAGCGCACCGATAAGTGAGATAGCTTGTAAGCCCCTCGCCAAGGTTCTCGTGAACACGGTATGGGCCTTCCCATGTTGGATCCAATTTGTTAAGACGCTCGCCCACCGGCTTCATAATTTCAGACCAAGTCGCCCACTTGCAGTCATGGAGGCTTTGACCCTTTTGTTGTAATACCGCGCGACCGACCTTTGTACTTAGCTTCGCTTATGAAGGCGAGTTCGCGCTTTTCTTCAAGAGCATCAAGGTCGGCCCGCAGTCGCCTTCGCTTCCTCCCGGTCAAAGTGAAGAGTTCGTGGACTCGGCGCGCCGATTTCACCGGTATGACGGCCCTCGCATCGTGAGACCAGCCGAAAGGGGTTTCCGCGACGTCCGAGGTGTGGTCCCGTGACCGTGAGGACTTGAGGAGATTTTCAGCCCGATCGCCTTTAGCTCGGCCTAACCTCTTCTTCAATCCTTGTGCGATCGTGCGGTTCGTCACCCTGTCCGCCATTCGCCATGGGTGTGCGATCGAGGTGAAGCGCTGATCGATCCAAGTTCTTCGCACCACCCTGAAGTTTTTGTCTCACTAATTGGGTGCCGTTGTCCGAGACCGAACGCGCGGTACGCCGTCGCGGACTATATTTTTCCACACGAAGTGCCGAATCCTTCCGCCGTGAGGCTCGATAGTGGCTCATAGCAACGACTAAATACCGGTCGACCCGGTGCTCGGCCGAACGGACCAACGATGTCGATCCCCATCGCATGAAAGGCCACGGGCTTTGTAGGCTGCTCAAATCGGTCCGGGGTAGCTTCTTGTGGAACGGTTCGGCACTTCGACATTTTTCGACGAGTTCAAATTAATCTTGAATAAGGGTGGGCGATAATATCCCGACCTCAACGCCTTCTTTGAAAGAGCTCTGAAGCCGATGTGGCTCCGCAAGATCCTCTATGAATCTCATTAAGCACGAGTCGGCTTCTTCCGGTCCAAGGCACCTCGGAGTGGTTGAAGGTAAGACTTAGAGAGAGCCCTCATACACAAGATACTCGATTTCACCATCATCTTTTCGCTTCTAGCCGATCCCGAGGTAGTGTGCCAACTTCCGTGTATGCTTTTGGGCGCCATCCAGCTTTGGTTCACCTGAGATAACATCGATGCGGGCGCCTCAATGCTTCCGGAATGAACTTCTCCATCGGCGGATTTGTCGATGACGGCTAATTTATCGAGGATGTCACCGGCTATTTTCCTCTCGTGGGATTTGATTAATCATCAAGTACCCAAAGGAGGCCAAGATTTCTTTTGCCTTCTCAAGGTATCGCTCATTCGATCCTCTTTAGCCTCGTATGTGCCTAAGACCGTTTACCACGACTTGGGAATCTCCAAATATCCGACTTTGTCCACTTTCAATTCCTTTGCTAAGCGAGTCCCGAGATCGCTCAGATCCACTTCGTTGTTGGTGGTCGGAAGGTAAATCGGAGGCGATGTCACCTCTTGCTTATCCGGGCCGAGAGAAGGATACCCGCCCGCTACCCGCCTTGCATGAAGCTCCATCCACGTACATCCGCCAACATCCAATGGGTGATGCAAAGTCGTTCCTCTCGCGTGAGGGGGGGAGTGACCTCACTGGTAGAGGCGACTCGGTGAATTCGACCTCCACCAGAAACTGCAAGGGCTTGCCTTTATAGTCGGCCCGGGGAAGTATGAGATGTCGTGCTCGCCGAGCCCAGTGCTCACTTAGCTATTCGCCCGGATGACTCGGCTTTGATAAGACTTGTCTTGAGGCAAGTCCGTTAGTACCGGATAGAATGAGCTTGAAAGTAAGGCCGAGGCGTCGTCATGCTCACCAAGGCCGAGCTACCTTCTCGAGGTTGGTGTACCTCGCCTCCGGTCCTTTGAGAGCTCGGCTAATGAAGTAGATGGGAGTTGTCGTCCCATCTCATCTCGCACCAAGACAAAGACTAATTGCCTCGTCCGAAAGTGGCCGATATAACGATAGAGTTTCACCTTGCTTGGGGCGATAGTGTCGGCGGTCGGCGAGATATTCCTTCACCGTGCAAAGGCGACCGGTGTTCTTCCCGCCAGTGAAACTGAGCCTCCTCAGATCTTGAAGAAGGGAAGTCGCTTCTGCACTCGAGATAGGAATCTACCGAGTACGGCCAGCATCCGGTGAGTTTGTGTATTTCACGGATGGTTTTGGGATCTGCATGTCGAGCACCGCTTTCACCTTGGTAGGATTGGCTTCGTGCCTTCTTGAGAAACCCAAGATCCCGCAATTTACCCGCCTTCACCACGAATGTGCACTGGGATTGAGCTTGAGGTTGGCCGACCGAGGAGGTGAAGAATAGTTTCGAGGTCAATGGCGCAGTTCTCAGCTTTTTTGCTTTTGACTACTATATCGTCGACATAGACCTCAACAATTTCTCTTATGTGATCCTTGAAGATCGCGTCCACCATTCTTTGGTAGGTAGCTCCAGCTTTTTCAGACCGAAGACATCTTTCGGTGGCAAAGACACCAAGTCAAGAATGAACGCTGTTTTTGGGGCGCCTTCCGCTCTCATCAAGACTTGGTGGTATCCTTGTATAAATCCAGAAACCAAGGTCTCATGCCCCACCAATGCTTCCACCTTCTTATCAATGTCGGGAGGGTAAATTCCTTTGGGCGTTGTTTATTGAGGTCGGTATAGTCGACACACACGCCCATCCCTCCCGGCTTTCGAACCACAACGGATTAGCCATCCAAGTTGGGTATTTAACCTCGCATGTGATTTTAGCCTCCGGAGTTGGGTTACCTCGCCTCTTATGATCCGCTTCGCCCGCGGGCGAAACTTCTTCTTCTTCGCCGAACCGGTTTAGTGGTCGGATCAATGTCGAGACGATGAGTTATGAGCTCGGCGAGACCCGGTCATATCCAATGGAGACCATGCAAATACATCTCTATATTCCTTAGAAGTCGCATGACCGTTGGCGAATATTGACCGAACTCGGTACCAACTTTGACAACTTTGGAAGGGTCGTCAGATAGTGAAGATTCTCACGATCATCATCCGGTGGCAACTTTGAGGTTCTCAGAATTGCTAGGCCCGAGGTAAGGCCGCATCTTGTGTTGAGACTCGTAGGCATTCTTTAGCCGCTTGGTCACCCCGAATGCTTAACACTCCCACGGGGTGGGTATCTTAATGGTGAGGTGGTACACGGAGCAGACGGCTCTGTTGCATACACCAATCTCTTCCCGTGATAATGTTGTATGGAGAGGAGCTCGGACCGTAAAAATTGAATGGCCTTGGTAACCGACCGGAGCGCGCCTACCAGAACCGAAGGTAATGACACCTTCGGTTGAACCGCCTCTTGAGTAAAGCTCCGCAATCGGAAGGTGCGGGGTGTACTAATTCCTCCGACATCAAGTTTATCCAGCAGCCGGAATATGATGCTAACGGAGGCTCGATGTCAATGTAGACCCGATGTACATTCTGTTACCCACCACGGCTTGTATTGTAATGGCATCCCGGTGAGGCATGATCTTGGTACTGGTCGTCTTTGGAGAACACGATGTTTTCTCCATCCCGAGTCGCTTGTTTTCGGCTCTTGGTGGTCGGCCTCGAGCTTCATTTCTAAGCGACGACCTCGTCGCACCAACCGGCAATCCGGTTATAGCGTAAACCCGCTCCATTGCATTGGGACCTTCGTCCTCGCCATCTTCGGTCGGGTTGCCATTGAGGTCGGTCCGATTGTTACCACCTCCATTTTTCCCTCTGCGCTTTTATTACCCGGCCCGGATCGGCGGTGTACTTCTTCAGCTCTTCCTCGACGAGCTCGTCAACTGTGAGCTCAAGGACTTGCAATCTTACGATCGTGACCGCACTCACGGTGGTAGTCACAATACTTTCCGCCGACTTTTTTTCGATCCTCCTTCATAGGAGGAGGTTTTGAAAGAGCTCGATGTGAGCTCAAATATTTCCGCCTGGATTTGAATAGAGGCGATCGTTATTACTGTGGTTTGCCGAGGTCCCACCTTGATTCTCTGGCCCTTTCTTTATTCTTTCGAACGCACTTGACGCTCAAGACGCCCCGATCCTCCGGCTTCCTTCTCTCATCCATTGCTCATCCTGATCTCTCTCTTCTTCCGGTCCGACTTGTCCCTTCGACAAAGTTGCCAACCAGGTCCAAAGATGACTAGCGGTCTTTGGTCGCTCACGGGTGATCTCTTTATTCGAGCTCCGTGTCGGATCCCGTTCTTGAATCGTTGATGATGTAGAGATCGTTACTCTCATCTATTTTAAGGATTCCATGATGAATCTGAGACGAAATTCGACATTGTTTCGTCCCGTCCTCGACGGATTATGTGCAGATCGGATGAAGGTTGTTGAGGCGGCATCTTCTCGTAAAACGCCATTTGAACCGATCCATGAGGTCTTTGAAGCAATGGATGCTGTTACGGCGGCGAGTGAACCAACGCCGGCGTTGGAGATCGACACCTCGGGAAAGACCTTACACATATGGAAATCTTCCATCCCTTGGTTTGCCATATTGGTGGTATAGGCAAATAGGAAGTCAGAAGGATCTCCAAGGCCATCGTATGCAGCAATATTCGGAGCCCGGTATCGCTGTGGCAAGGGTGTATCCGTCTCCTTGAAAATGAGAGATAATTCGTCCGTGTCGGTCGAATCCGGGGAGTTCGTTACCATCCCTCTCCGGGGGAGTGGGAGATCGATAACGGCGTCTGTCGTCTCTTCGAGGGGGAGTTCGACTTCGTCTTTCCTCCCTTCTTTCCCGTCCATTTTCATGGGTATCACGTCGAGGTGGAGAACGGCTCCGCGGAGGGTACGAGGGCGAATGAACCCTGGTATCGGGGCGATCATTATGCCGTGGTGAACGTTGATTGTTTCGGAGATGTAAGCGACCTCGATTGCCTGTAATCACCACTTCGGGCACTCTTGAGGGGCCCGCTCCGTTTGTCCTCTGGTTGAGAAACTCGAATTGATTGAGGTTGGCGTTGAGGAACTCGGACACCGCCGACCGAGGACCTCGTGGGGCGGTGAACCTCGCTTCACCGCATCGAGGTCGGTGTCTTCCTCTTCGTTGGGCGGCGATCCCGAGGGTGTATGGAAGCATTTTCCATGTAACCTCGGTGTGTGACCGCTGGTGGCGTCCGCAATCCCTTTCCCGCGTTGTGTGACCACCGATCGTCCTCTCGCACGATTGTTACCGACATCGCCCGGCGAGATTAGCATTTGCACGTGTCCTTGCCATTAGATTGTAGAAAACACAGCTTTTTGTTCAAGAGTTTCCCACAGACGGCGCCAATGATAAATCTAGTGTGCGAGATTTATGAAAACAGTAAAGAACACGAGAGACTTTTACGTGGTTCGATCAAGAATAAGATCTACGTCCACGGAGGAGATGATCCTCAAGATGTTTACTATAATTCGATTCTGAAAGTATCTCAAAGGGCTCTAGTATTCATGATTTGCTAACCCTTTTACCTTCAATCTAACTCCTATTTATACACAAACGTAAACCTTGCCACGAATCCCTTGATTGGCGGGCTCATGATTCTCCTATAACTGACCATGATCTCCACCATTATTACCCATGATTTCTACCGTTACCTCATTACCGTTACCCATAATTATCGTCATTTAGGCGTAACCGAGTAGGGCAACAGTAGGTTAGGCCCAGCTCGTTTGGGGCCTGCTATTGGGCCTGAGAGGTTGGGCCATATCCTATCAGTTACCATAATAAATGCATTGAGATAGCAAGACCAAAGACATAGCAAGCGTAGCCTGACCAATCTGAAGTGAGTTTCAGGGAAACTCAAGAAAAGATTAAAGATGATGTTGGGAAAATTTTGTCAATACTTAGTGTTTTGATTAGATTCAAAAATATCTTTGTTGTTTTGCATTGTTGATGTAACATAGCACTGCTCACATATTAGGGAGCAAGCTTTTCATGTTTACAGGTTTTAATAGAAGAATCATCGGTATGGTCATCCAATACTGAAGGAGTTCAAAAGCAACACTAAAGCTAGTTGTACTTGTAGAAGAATCAGTACAGTGTTACTGATGAGAAGCACTACTGAAGGATGTAGTACTACTGAAGATTGAAGTACAATGTTACTAAAGTAAAAATACGACTGAAGACTGAAGACTCAGCGCTACTGAAGATACGACGCTATTGAAGATGAAAAAGTCAAGAGAATGACCAAGTATCATCTCAACAGAAAAGAAGAAGAAGCTACTGAAAAACAACGTCAGTTGAAGTATCTACTAAAGAAACTCGAAGTCAATGTACTGAAGAAACACGGAATCAACTCTACTGAAGAAAGATGAAGATGACCCTACTGAAGAGAGTCGAAGTCAACCGTAATGAAGAGACAAGGATTCAACCATACTTAAGAAACACGAAATATTTTAAAGCGTTAATGTTTGACTTCCAACACGTCAGAACGAATCTACAGAGAATCCTACCATGCTAGAGCGAAGTACCAGACCTATAAAACGTTTTATGTACAATGTTGCAAATATGGAAAGCGATGTACTAGGATTCAACGAGAAGAATTCAAGCGACAAGTGGAACGGATGTAATTGGTGTTCTCTCCATCGACACTATTCATCATCCCTCCTATAAATACCCATGAGATCCAGCCTTTGAAGGTCACCGTGATTACAGACCAAAAAATATGTGCTTTCAAATTTACAAGCTTTCAAGTTTAACTAGTAAATCTCGAAGAAGAGAATTTTATAAATGTTATTAGTAAATCCTAAGAATACAAATATAAATATTTACTCAAGATTTTAGCATATATTCCCTTAGTGTCTAGCTAGGCCTTTATTTGTAAACATCTTACGCCTAGATCTGGTTAAAGTTGTTTTCTATAACAGCTTAAACCATAAGTTGGAGAAACCAAAACCCTCTTTTAAACCCCTATAACTAGGAGTGAGAAGAAGAAGTAGGTGAGTACGTAGTGAAGTGTTAGCTGTTCAAAGCTAGGTTTTCTTGCAGCCGTAAAGAATGTTGGGTCGCTTGCACTTGTAAGCAAGCAATAGGTTTCATTGCACCAGTAAGCGAAGGAAGAGATAACAAGTAAGTCGGGGTACAAATAAAGTGAACTTCTGTATCTAGGTATTCTTGCATCCATAAACAAGACAATCCCAAGTAGTGGATTGACTGATTTATCAATCTGTAAACATATGAGCTAATCTCTTCTAATCACGTAAAACTCAAAGTTTGCTCCCTTTATATTCAGTACTTTAAAAATATGTGTTATTGAATTACCATCACTATTAGCACACTCAACATAGCAAAGTTTTGAAACCTGCATTAGTAGCACTTTGCTACTGAAGAGAAAATCAAATATTGACTAAGCAACTATTTGACTATGTCTTTTAAAGTCAGTTTCAGTAAGGAAAAAACGTACCCACCATATTCTTTATGTAAGTTAGTTATCAATCTAATTGATCAACTACTGAAGCAATAAGTATGATTGCTAACTAACCACACTCAGTACAAGACTCTCCCTTACTGAACTAATCATCGGTACTACTCTCGGTACTGGCTATCATCAGTTAGCTGACATCTATTGATATCAGTAGAAGGTCAAGTCTTGGACATACCAAATGGGAAATAAAAGATTAGTAGTTATATGTTTGTGCCAAAACTAGGGTTTAGATATGCTCTAAAGTAGGATCAGAAGTGATCGCACATGAATCTCGACAGCTTAAGCCTCATGAGTTGGACTACCCATGCATAACCTCAAGTTAGTTGCAGTGGCCCATATTAGGGATGTCAATGAGTGGGTTTTACCCGGACCGATCTGAAACCGGTCAAAATTCATTAAATTTTAAAGCAGCGGTTCTGGTTCCAATTTCGGTTCCGATTCCGGACCCACTTTAAACCCGGACCGTTTAGATCCATAGTTTGATGGTCTGGTCCGGATCTGGTTCTGGTTCCAGAACCATAACCAATACTTATTTATTGGTTCTGGTCCGGGTAAAACCCGTCTATTGACAAGTCTAAGTTTAAATAGGCTTGTCAATGAGCTAGTTTTATCCATATCGATTCAAAATCACTCATAACACATTAAATTATAAAGCAACGGTTTCGGTTCTAGTTCTTGTTCTTGTCCGGCTCTGGTTCGGTTCTGATTCCAAACCCGTTCAGATCAGGACCGCTTAAGACCCATAGTTGATGGTCCGAGTTCGGTCCGGATCCAATGTCTAATGGGTTGGTTCCAGAACCATTACTTATTTATTGGTTCTGATCCGAGTAAAGCCAACTCATTGACATCCCTAGTCCATACGTTGACACTACATCTACAACGTGAAATATCTTGCTCGATAAAAATCATAAGACATTGAGAGGGTGTTTGGCTGAGCTTATAAGTTGTTTTGGGGAGCTTATAAGCTGTTTTGAGGAGCTTATAAGCTCAGCCAAACACCCTCTGAGTCTGATCACGATTCTAAATTCACGTCGTATTTTTGTAAAGTTTAAGAGAAATTGAGAGTATCAATTAAATTTCGCACAATGTTTCACCCCTGACTGACGGATATCGGAAATACGGATACAGATTTTAGAAGATATTTTGTAAGCTCTTAGTTGTAGACAAAGGTAAAATTTCGAGGAAATTTTTTCCTATTACTCGTAGGGATTGCTAATAGATAACAATTGAGGCCTTGCATGGAAAAACAATATAGATCACAGTTTCATTGAATTAATGGATCACTGGAGAGATAATAGATGATGGGACTAGAGATTGTTCAAAATATGAATGAGATAATTAAACAGATTGAGAAAAGTTAAAGACCCAAAATCGACAAAAGTATCTGTAGACGATCGCTGATATAATGTCATCGTGAATATATATTTACAAAAAAATTTATTTTACCAATTAAGAAGCATAGGCATGCAGCAATCTAAAATTTGTCACAAGTGATTTTACATTATTACCACATTATTGCTTGCAATAGGCATAATAGTACATTACTGTATAGTGATCACTAGAGAAAAGTAAAGAAAAATGGCGTTAGCAGTGATATGAGAAGCAAGAGAAAGTGGATTTAAGTAAGATCATCCTCCTCCAGTTCTTTGGCCTTCAGAGCTTCCTTCACTCTCAACAGCAGCGTTGTCTTCCAACCATCCTATCAAATAAAGTAATTGTCGTAATGTGTTAGCAGCCCACAATGAATAAACTGGGCATATTCCCAATAATGTTTCACTGTATATAATACATATTCCCAATGTTATAAACAATAAACCTATCCAAGTGACGAAATTTTGCAAAGATATGATTTGCGGACAAAACAAGTTCATATATTTCATGTAACAACATCCCAGAAGAGCAAGAACACTGGCTTATAAGAACATTGTGAGAACAGTAGAACTCAGAAGACAAGAAGAACCTATGCCTTTGTTTTTCAGTCTAGATCTCATATATAGTATGATTTCTTTTAGGTTGAGCAAAAAATGGAAAAAGATGTAGCCCAATAATCTAGTAAACGTTGTAATGGATCAGCATCAAACAAATTTACCAAATTGAATTTTTTCATAGAATGAAACCATTATAGTAATAACAACTCATAATTTCAGTTGTACAGTTCCCAATATAGCATAGACAAGGGCCAAATGAACATACCCAGAAAACTGATAGCTTTAAGTTTTATACGTTTACATTGCATAATTATCCTCACTTCTTCCAGTCCCACCAAAAGGTGATTCTGAAGACAATAATCTTGAAGATGATCGCTTACATGACAGAATAATCATGATAATTCTGATGCACGGTAGCTTGTATGAAAAATCACCGAGAAGAATCACGAAACAACAACACAGATTTAATCATAACAGCCATCTTACTCTGCACACTAATTACTGAAGGTAGGACTCTTATTGTACTTTCTCAAGACTGCTGTGATAAATGCATTAATTGAATCACAGACAGCTACACAGGTGCACCGGGTATTTAAATTTACTGTGTATAAACTCGAATAAGAGTTCAAGAAACATTATACCACCATAACTCACTTACTAGCTGAGTAATGCTATCATACTCCTTGACTGCATCAGTAAACATGGCCAAATCTTCCTCATCAATGGCAGCAGCTAAATCCTATGACCAAGAGATATGAAACACAAAATATAACAAATTCTTATGGGGATTCTAAGCAGTTGCTTCTCATAACATCAGAAGGCTGAAGATTCATGACCTTATCACAAAATCCTCAACAAACTGAAAATAGAAGTTCAGCAGTTGAGCAATAGCATAACATCATGAACAAAGAGAATTCATAATACAACAAGAAAGGTAATTCCATTTGCTTATGAGGTTGTATAATCAGTTGGTGTATGTGCCTGTTATTTTTAAATTTTATCTTTTAGCTCTTCTTTTTTGTTTTTGTTTTATTTATTTTTTGTGGGGGAATGAAAAGAGAAACAAAATAAATGCTTGAGATCCATCACACATACCGCTAGCAATTTGTACTCACGTGTTCCAGAAAATGTTGGATCTAGATCCTAAAAATGAAGAAAAGAAGCACATCTTTAGCAGCATTACCAGACATAGAAGAGCTGCAGATTAGAGGAAAAGAAAATCTCAAGCACCTGGTATCGCTCTAATGCCTTGTTGATTGCAACAAAATCAGCCTTGCATAACTGGCAAATACCAGCATTAAGAAGGTGCCCTTTTACTCCATATTTCAGCAAGTTATTGTTGAGCGAATGTTGTGCTATCTCTTCATAAATCTCTATGGCTTTTTGGTATCTGATAATAACAAATAATTTCACACTACTGAAGCATGCTACCATGTCTTTGGTGCTGTTTTACATTGACTTGTCTAACCAACAATAATAATTTTGAGTAGTAAGATAAATGCTAGTTATTTTCCAGTTAGAAAAAACAGAAGACTACTATTAGCTGGTATTCGCACTGGCACATTATCATCGCAAAATAAACTAAAGCAAATAAATTGAGCTGTCTATCCAGTAAACAATGAGGACTAGGCTTAGAAGAGGTACGTTCAATGGATATGAAGGTTCATAGATTGTGCAATCAATGGAGAGGAGTTTATAGTGTTTGGGTTGGGCTTTTTGTAGAAGAAAAATAACGATTCAACCTTCTAAACTACATGGATTCAGTGGAAAAACAAGGATGGGAGCTGACAAAAGAAAATGGACGTATACAATCATTTGCTGGTAAAGACTAATGTAGATTGAAAATATTGCAGACTATAAATGCCGACTTTAAAATTTAATGAGGAAATTGTGCCACTGATATAAGAATGGATGGCAATCAAAAACCAATAACCAGTTTAACGGAGCATGATGAAAAGGTGCAGCTAATGATTATGGTTTGTGTCACATCGAGAGAACACAGACTTACTGTTCCAACTGAGCGGCATATTGAGCAACTTTCTGCTTGCACTGATTTGCTGATGTTGATACTTCTTCACTTTGGAAGAGATCAACAGCTTTCTCAAAATACACGATAGCCTGTTCCAAGTTCTGTTCTTGTTCATACAACTCAGCTATTTCCTGCAAATTAAGATATCTGAAATTACTATCTTTCAATTTCTTACAAGTATTGTAATAATACTCCAAGAATCAAGATTATACCTAAACGATGATCAATAACATAGCAATGTCCTTATACAGAGACTATTTGTTACGTAAGGCTGACAAATTCAGCATGTGAAACAGAAGCCGGTGGCTAACATGAAATTTAAGATATAAAACAATGAAATTCTTAAGAGAGAATGGCAACAACTGATATCTGCAAACATTTGATGTTTACCTTATAATACCTGGCAGACATATTAAACCTTCCAATATCCAGAAAGATGTTTACAGATTCCTCCAAGCATGAAATTGACTCTGCAAACCAATTAACTAACATCAGAGCGATTTAAACTGGAAAACAAAACAAGATGAGTATATATGATCCAAACTATTGTTTATCATGAGTATTAATAGATACCAATAGAGAGACATACATGATTATAAACGTAGAGAATCATAACCAAACAAAAGGTAACCAAACCTTGTATATTGCACTTTTTGTAGCAATGAGCAGCATCAGCATACGCATTAGCAGCTTCATGCTTGCTATCTAACTGCAAAAAGAGGAATGGAAAAAATCATATCACTATTAGTAACAATAAATATTGTGGTGGACTTGTAAAATAATAGTCTGATATTGTGCTAAAAAATATCATCTCGACTTCTAGCATACAGAATTACCTTAAAATGACAATCAGCCAACTTAACATATACTGCTCCTGCTCGATCCCCTGATAATAAATTTTAAAATAAAATATAAAACTCATATCATCACCCCAGATTGAATCCTCAACTACAAATATTTTTAATTTCGGCCGCATCTTACGCATAGTTGAGTTTTTTTTTTTATTTTTATGAACTATCTGAAGGCAACAAAATGGATTCACACAATAATGGGAGTCTACTACAAACGATTACTGCACGGTACATACGATCGAGAGGTACATAATATAGAAATGGCAATCAAATTCAACTACTCGGTAATCTCATATGAAATTCTATTGCCAACGAGTTCACATGCTCAATTGAAATCAACCCTCGCCTAGAATACACGATAAATGATATGCAAATCCAAATCCCCCATATTTACGAAAGGAAAAATGCCAGAAACTACGATCACACCAAACAAAAATGGAGAGAAAAAGAAGACGAAGAAGAAGATCAATCAGCGTAAGGAGCAAATGAACGTAGAATGATAATTCAAACTACATGATTTGGAGAGCTTGAAAGCATTGGCGGCTTTGTCGAATAAGTCGGCAGCGTCTTCATATTTGGAACCGAATAAGCCCCAGCCGCCGAGCTTCTTCTCGGCTCGGCTCTCGAAGTCCTCTGCCCTCGCTAAATGATCGCCCATTGACGACTCTTCTTCTTCTTCCTCGCGCGATATTTTCCTGTCGCCGCTTTTTTTTTTGCAGGAACGAAACCACAGGGAGGAAAGATAAAATTAATCGAATTCGAGAGGCAGCAATTTCAGAAAACACCATTAAATGTTTGCTCAATCCATTTTATATATCAACCAAATTCTCCATTTAACATCAAAAGAAAAAAGAATCTCTATTTTTGATCATGCTATATTTGGTACTATCATTTGGAATCAATATAACACTAATATTCCACACTAAATCAATATATAATTAGTATTTCACGATGCATGACTAGAATATTTGAAACTAAACAAAAAAAAAATCGAAAAATGTTGTAAGCAAAATTAAGTCCAAGTACTTTGCTTGATGATGAACATTATTTTATGAAGATACAAATCGTAAGAGATGAAATGTCATATTTTAGCAATTTTAATGAGCAATAAACATCACAAAGTTATTTAAAATTTAAGATGGTCTCCTGTGAGGACGACTGCATGTATGGATAATGATATTTTTTTTCGATATTTTTCTTCAATATAAATGATATTTTCGAATTATAGTGTAAAAACCAAATAATACGTTTTTTCAATGTAAATGATATTTTTGTTAAAAGTAAATGATATATTTATCCGTTCGTACTCTATAGACTGATGTACATAAGTTTTTGTGTTAAAATATATAAACTCCCTTATCCTCCTTTGCAAGCAAGTCGGTGAACACTTCTAGAGGCCATAGAGCATTGCACTCAATTCACCCGCCAAAATAGTAGCAGGCCGTGAGAAAGGTTTGGCCATGGCTAAGATCACATTCTCCTCATCATCTTTCACAATCGCGTCAACCAGCTTTTGTCTCACCTAAACCTTCAGCAAAATCAACATCAAGCCTGTACCTTCCACGTTTTTGTTGAGTATGGCCGCTTTAACGGTAATCCTTATGAATCAAAAGAGGTTGTTGATGGTCCGTAAAGGATTAAAACGGATGAGATTCTGACATTAAAGTGTTGATGTTACTATCTCTGTCATGAATGAATAGTTCAAAGCATCGAGTCCACTAATTCGTCTGTATACCAATGGTGTTGACTAAAGAAGGTTCAAGGTTTTGAACTACCTAATATAATGTTTTGATATCTCTTGAGGACTGAGTTATGTGTCTGTATACTTATATTTGGTAATTTTCACTCATGTGGAATTGTTGGAAAATCATTTTTATTAAAGTGAGTAGTGGCTCGTTTGACATGATTCTAGTGTGATTAGACTGGTTAATTTTGTGAAATTAACCAGTATATGATCAATCTACGTTCCGAGTAGATGATCATGATATATTCGTTTCCTAAAATTTGATTTTCGAAGTGAGAAATAGTGGTTTAAAGTTAATTACCTGAAAGGTAAGTTGTCGGATAAAGTTGATAGACAAAAGTTATTTAAGTTTATCCCACATTAATTAATTAATATTAATTAATCTTATACATAAGTTGTTACTTTAATACTTGTAAAAACTATGTGCACAAGTGATGGGGCCGTGAAGCCCCCACACGTGAGCACACACGCGCACTGCCACGACGTGTTTGCCTTAGCAAAGACGAGTGCCGCTCCCTACCTCGGCTTCGTGGTCTACGATCGTGGACTTGCATCTTGGTCCTTCTGGACTACCTATTTCTTAGGGCCCTATTGGAAGTGGCCTAGCTTGTTGAACTCGTTCATATACGCGGTACCATTACTATGTAATAGCTTGTGTTTAAGACCCCACTTGAGACACGGGTACCTTGTCGGGTAACGCTCAAGCGTTGCCCATGAGCTCTACACAACAATCGATAACATTCGTACGTTAGTAATACTTGAGGTGTAACGTATGTGTCTGCCTCCAGACTTCCCTGTAATTAGGGATGTCAATGGGTGAGTTTTACCCGTACCGATCCGGAACCATTCAAAACCTATTAAATTTTAAAGCAGCGGTTCTGGTTCCAGATCCGCTTTAGACCCGAATCGTTTAGATCCATAGTTTGATGGTCCGGTCCGGTCCGAATCTCCAGAACCAGAACTAATACGTATTTTATTAGTTCTGGTCCGAGTAAAACCCGTCTATTGACAAGCCTAAGTTTAAATAGGCTTGTTAATGAGTTTATCCATATCGATTCAAAATCACTCATAACACATTAAATTACAAAGCAACGGTTTCGGTTCTAGTTCTGGTTCGGTTCTGGTTCCAGACCCGCTTAGATCCGGACTGCTTAAGACCCATAGTTAATGGCCCGGGTCCGGTCCGGATCCAGTATCTAATGGGTCGGATCCAGAACCAGAACCATTACTTATTTATTAGTTCTGGTCCGGGTAAAACCCACCCATTGACATCCCTACCTGTAACTATCAATTAATGTCCCCCGTCCCTTTTGGGGATCATTGATTCTAGTAGGCTCTCCTTAAAAGGTTATGCTTATAAATAGAATAATTTGCATATGCATTTCACACACTTTTGTAAACTCTGCATATGAAAATACTTTTGGCATCATCATGTCATAGTAAGATTCGTTATGAACTTTATTCCAATTCAACGAAGCTTGTTAGTTTACGGTGCTACCCACGAGATGAAGTCGTTCATCTTCGAATGTGACACCTACTGATGGTCCTTGGGGGTACGTATTGGTATAATAGGAGAGAGAATACACCAATTAAGTAAATTTAAAACCTTTTCTTTTCACAAGATTGACTGGCTTCTATGGCAGTAACTTTTGTTTAACTGATGGCAGTTCAATACTGATGTCGGTAGTTCTGATCAGCTCAGATAAGGGGATTCTTATTTAGAGTGATAACAGTTAGCAAACCTACTAACTGTTGAGACAGCTGATCAGTTGGACTGATAACTGATGTACTTGCGAAAAATGGTGGTTGTTGGTTTGCCTTTACTGAAAACTTAAACTGGCGAAAAACACTTATTGGATAAAGGCTTAGTCAGTTTTCGTTTATCTCTTAAGTATTAAACTACTATTGATAGAGTATTTTAAAGCGATGTTGTGATGATGTGTGTTGGTGATGTCAGGTAAATAATATGCAATGTGAATACGATCCTGAATGTAAAGAATTAAAAGTAACCAACATTTGATTTTTACGTGGTTCGGAGAGATCAGCTCTACATCTATAAACTGATTGATCAGTCAATCCACTAACTGGAATTTGGTCTTATTTACGGGTACAAGCTATAAACCTAGATACAGAGTTAACCTTACCGTATCTCATAGAACTTGGTGTTTCTCCTACACTTGCGGGTGCTAGGAAACCTCTGACTGCTTACAGGTGCAGTCAACCTAACATCTTACTTACAGGTGTACGATAATCAAGTTTTCAGCAACTAACACTTCGTTGCTTACTTGCCCAAACTTCTACTTTGAACCGGTGGGATTTTAGTACATATAGGGGTTTACAACTAAAATATGAGTTGTCACATACGATAAACTCAGGAATTCTAGGCTTTAGATATACATATTAGTATCCTAGAATTAAAGGACTGTAAACTCCTTTCTTCGAAATCATTAGGTATAAGTTCTTGAGCTTTGAGCTTTGAGTTTTGAATGCTTTAGACAATTCGAATGCGTAACATTTCGATAACCTTCAAAGATTGAATTCTACTCGTATTTATAAAGGAGATGATGGATAGTATCGTTGGAGGGAGCACCAATCACATCCATTCTATTTGTCAATTGAGTTATTCCCATGTGAATTCTCGTAGATTGTTGTCAGAGTCTGCATTATCGTACATTGTAGCTCTGCAATACCAAAAAGTGGTTCTGGCATGTTAGATCTTCTGCAGATACGTTACGACACGTAGCGAGTCAAATACTCAAGGCTTAAATGTCTCCGTATTTTTCCAGTTAAGTTAACTTCGTGTTTTTATTAGTACATTGACTTCAAGTTGGGCTAGTCGAGAATGCTACGTCTTTTGTCAGCATATTGGACTCCTATCTTTTATCAGTTTGGAAACCTAAGCCAGTATAACCTTTCTGTTTTGACGTAGAAATAGTCAGCTTTGACTTTTCATCAACCAGCTTTGACTTATATTACTAGCTTTAACTACTTATCACCAGTTTTGACTATTGATCAATAACTTTGACTTCCAGTCGCCAGCTTTGACTGTGATTGGAGTTGGAAATAGAATTTATAGGAAAATTCTTACAAGTAAAGACAAAAAAAAAACTAAACAAAGTATCATCGTATGATTGTGATTGTTGAATCCATCATAAATTAACTTGACATGCATGCACTAAGTGGTGGTGGATAAGTTGGATATTGCAGTCTCCTTACGATGCATCTTTCCTTGATGATGATGTCATGTGAAAAGTTATGGATCCTAATTGATCGAGATGAAAGAATTATGGATTCCATTCGATTGAGATAAATATAATTTCCACTTGTCATCATCTGAGATAGGAGCTCGATCGTAGTGGGTTGTTGATATGATTACATCGGAGCTATTTTGTTTGCGTTGATGAGAAGAGAATAGAGAATTATTATCCCCACACAGTCGTCCTTGACGATACTCCACCACATATATGTAGCAGAGTCTCCAATCCCGCCCAAAAAATTACTACAATGTCTTGTCTATTATCAAGTCCCTACAACATTTACATCTCCCCAACATGAGAGCCCGCGGCCGCATTGCGGTTTATGGATGATATCATGATACAACCTCCGTGAGCGAGAGGCTACCCACAACTTGATATATGTGGTTATAAAGCAAATCCGCATGGAGGGATTTCTCGTTTTCGACTACTTCCACCTCTATTCTAAGTATTTGCAGATGGTTTTACCGATGATTAAAGAAGGGAAATTGGCTTATGTGGAAGATATTGTTGAAGGAATTGAAGGTGCACCAGCTGCTTTAGTTGGCCTCTTTTCTGGTAGAAATGTAGGGAAGCGGGTTGTGGTTGTGGCACGATATATATATATATATATATAGGGGAGGTTAACGTGAGAACCATTTTTATTGTGAGAACGTGAGAACCAAAAATGATGAATTCACGGTGAAAGTTGATGAATCCATTGGGAAAGTTATCGAATCCAAAAATAGAATTTTGCCCTCATGGGATTCGAACCCGGTGAAAAATTCGAATTTCAATTCATTAACTTTCTCAACGGATTCATCAACTTTCATAACTAATTCATTGGTTCTTAGTTTTAGGATAAGAATGGTTCTCATTTGAACCAAACTCTCTCTCTCTATATATATATATATATATATATATATATATATATATATATATATATATAGGGGTTAGTTATAGAGAACCACCTCTTAGATAAGAACTAAGAACCAATAACTACCCTTAGATTAAGTAAGATCGGACGACACATAATTATTTAATGATAAAAATAGCCAAATCCCTAAATTTTCGTTATTTGGATATTCCACATTCTATTTTCGTTGTTCATATAATTCATGTTGTTATGCATACAATCATAGTTCTTGTGCATGCTATTCATTCCAATTCATTGTTATGTTCATGTAATTCATGGTGTTATGCATATAATAGTAGTGATTATGCATACGAGAATAATTATGAAAATCAATATACAAATCCTCGATTTTAGGGCTAAACGGTTATCATTAAATTATGAGGATAATTAACTATTTATAATTAATCTTGACCATTAGATTATAAAAATGAATGGACCACATTAGTTCTTAGTTCTCAAAAAAGTTGGAGTTCTCATTTGATCCACTCCCTATATATATATATATATATAGGGGAGGGTTATGGTGAGAAAGGTATTAAGTGTAAGAAATGAGAATAAATCACTACCATTGATTTTTACACAATCAACGCTTCTGATTTTGCACATTAATCAAATTTTAAAAAAAAATTACTGAACAATTGAACACTCAATATACGAAAAAGGGTAAATTTGGCAAATATGCTGTACACTATCTATGGAGAAGATATGCTCATATCTCTGGCGATAAATCTGCAGACCACAATGCAATTTTCGTTTTAGCAAAATTCAATGCCCACACTGAAATCATTTAATGCACTGCAATTTTCGATCTTGCACAATTTTATTCCCCAAAAAAATTTACATCTCTCTGCATGCCCTCTGTAAGCCGATTACCTATTCCACATTGAAGAACAGCATTGAAGAATTCTTTCACAGTCGGTGCACGCCTAACTCGAATACATCACACTGAATTAAATTGGTAGCAATCAAACTCATTTCTCCCTCTCTTCAAAACGGTACATTATATATTTTGTTAAACCCTAATTAAACTAATTGAACTATCACTCTCTCAACAAAGCAGATAAACACGCGCAACAAATAGGGGAACTGACATCATGGTGAACAAAGGGAAAAAACAACTCAAGGGTAAAGAAATTCAAGAAGGGGACGGTTAGTTTTATTGCTTCGTTTTGTTCGGCATTTTTTGTAGATATAGATGTTGTTAAATTCTGAAATATGTGTTTGATGTTGATATATGTGCTATGTGATTGTTTTTTTGTCATTTATGGAATACAGTTTTTTGTATTGTGTTGGTGGTCCCAAATGTTTTATTCTTTCACAAATAAGTTAAAACATCTTAGTTGATTTATTGTTTTTTTTTTGCTTCTTTTGTCATATGCCTTTACCATATCATTTGATTACTGTGAACAATGGTGTATCAACTCTTGTACACATTGTTGTGTTTTTACAAATTTAAGAAATTCTATATCATAAATTGTTGGTAATATATCATACTGTAATTCAAATGTAGCACATTGTTTTGATACGCATATGTAATATGTTGTATGAATCTTGTTTAATATGTATCATATACAAATATATTTGTATCAATCTTGTTTAATATGTCTGCATAAACATATGATTGGGTTTATGTCATATTCGTGTATATTTGTATCATATCTTGTATTTTTTTTAGCATATAACATTTTTGTGTATATCATGTCTTGTTAAAAACAGAATATATTTTTAATTAGGTGTATCAGAATATCTTAAAAACCTATGTTCTGGGATGTAAAACACATATAGCACATATATTGTTTTACTTTACAGTTCAATTGTATATGTCATATATTGTTTATGATGTATCATTCATTTTAAATATATGTATCATATAGTTATATATATATATAATTATTAAACGTGTTGGAATTAATGCACATTTCAAACTTGAGTTTAATATTGTTGGTATGGTAGCCGTATGTGTAATTTAGAACCAACATTTTGTCTGTGTTGTTTTTGGTATTGTATTTCTTGTACCCATTGTTTTTGGATTCTTTTTTCATATGCCTTTACCATATCCGATGATTTATGTGAACAATGGTGTATCATCTCTTGTACACATTGTTGTGTTTTTACAAATTTAAGAAATTCTATATCATAAATTGTTGGTAATATATCATACTGTAATTCAAATGTAGCACATTGTTTTGATACGCATATGTAATATATTGTATGAATCTTGTTTAATATGTATCATATACAAATATATTTGTATCAATCTTGTTTAATATGTCTGCATAAACATATGATTGGGTTTATGTCATATTCGTGTATATTTGTATCATAACTTGTATTTTTTTTATCATATAACATTTTCGTGTATATCATGTCTTGTTAAAAACAGAATATATTTTTAATTTGGTATATCAGAATATCTTAAAAACCTATGTTCTGGGATGTAAAACACATATAGCACATATATTGTTTTACTTTACATTTCAATTGTATATGTCATATATTGTTTATGATGTATCATTCATTTTATACCCATTGTTCTGTCATCACTCATATGAAATTATATATCATATATTGGTGTTTGTATAGCATAAAGTTATATAAATGTAGCACATAAGAAGTGTGATGATCTAATACGCATATGTAATATTAGTGTATATTTGTATCATATCGTTTATTTTTTGTAGCATATAATTTTTTGGGTATATCATGTCTTTGTAAAACAGAATACATTTTTAATGTGGTGTATCAAAATATATTATAAACCTATGTTCTGGGATGTAAAACACATATAGCACATATATTGTGTTACTTTACAATTCAATTGTATATGTCATATATTATTTATGCTGTATCATTCATTTTATACCCATTGTTCTGTCATCACACATATGAAATTCTATATCATATATTGGTGTTTGTATAGCATCAAGTTATATAAATGTAGCACATAAAAAATTCACATAAGAAGTGTGATGATCTAATACGCATATGTAATATGTAGTATCATAAATTTATTAATATGTATCATATATATATATAGTTGTATCAAGTTATATATCTTATATCCATTGTTCTGTCATTACTATATAAAATTCTATATCATATTTTGTTTTAAGTATAGCATACAGTACATATCATATTGAAAAGTTCATATCTTATTTTGAACTGCTCATTGGTTTATGCATGTTATTAATGGTGTATTATTTATTGTTAAAAAAGATATATTGATACTTATAGTCAATGTTTTAACTTTAAATAATTAATGTCAAATATTAATATCATATTTTTTTCGTAGATCTCATTAAGTTAACAGTAGCAGATATCATTAAGAGGAAAAGAGGATTGTTTATAGATAGTGATGCGGAGATGAGGACAAAAAAGAGTAACGATCCGAAGGGTAAATCTATTGAACGTGGTGGGTCTGTGGCCAATGTTAGTGAAGATGTACCTAAGCACAATGACGAAGAAGAATAAGAATGCAACACCGATGATTTATTCCCAAAGCTAGTGTCTAGATCTAATATGAATACATTCTTTAGCACGCTGGAAAGATTAAATGATCGACAAAAAGCAGCAATAGATGAGTTAGGGTTCGGACATGTGCGTGATGTTAATATAAAGGAGATGCCTTCGAAGCTTGCGTACTGGCTTGTGCATAATTATAATCACCACAGTTCAGAGCTAATTCTAACAGGAAATAGGAGAATACACATAACAGAAGAAGATGTTTATCGTGTTTATGGGTTCCCGAAGGGACGTCGTATAGTATCAAGATTCCAGAAAACACATACAACTCCGTTATTTGATGAATGGATGGCTTTTTTCCCTGGAACACATAGACATAGGATATCTATACAGAAGTTGCATGATGCTCTTCTTAGTTGTGATGATGGGGGAATTTGGTTTAAGATTCATTTCATGGTTGCTGTCCAGTCATCGTTCATGGAGAGCACTGTGAATGGTTATGGTATTCCATATATTCTTAATTGTTTGGAACATATTGATGAAGTAAGGAGTTGGAGTTGGGGTGAATATGTTATGAGGTGTTTAATTGAGCACAAGACGGTGTTGGTGGAAAAGAAAGCTACTGTATTTGTTGGGCCGATGTTATTTTTGATGGTAATCACTTATTTCATTTAATTACACTTAATTCCTTTCTGCATTGTTATATTGTTTAGCTAATAATTTATTTTTGTTTGCAGATTTTTTATGTTGATAGGGTATTATATAAGATGCAGACTGTACCAAGGCATTATCCAATAATAGGTAATTGGACCACAAATGCTTTGAGAAAGAGACAAGCAGCAGAAATAAAAGGTGGAGTCTTTGGTGATGGGTATCATATTCCCCCCATTGAGATTGTTGATGGAGAAGACATACAGATCAAGAATGTAGGCAAGGGCAGCGGAAGCGGTTTGTCAACAAGTATTGAGGTGTTGACATATGCCAAAAAGATATCAATACTGACGGTTGAGATGATGAAACTGATTGAGTCGGCATCTAAGGAACAAACTGTTTCTCCTTCGTTCCAACGGACAGTTGAAACAGCTTTCAAGTCAATTTCATGTTCAACTCTTCCGGTGTCACAGCAAAGGACTGTCCATACTCAAGAGCTAACTGAAGAGGATGACTTTTTTTGGAAGAATGAAGATATTCAAAAGCTACGGGATGATGTTGATGCTGCTGTAGCACAACGAGACACGTATATCAGCAAGTTGGAAGACACACCATCCTTTAGCTTTGGATTAACTCAACTTTGGAGCACACCTCGTGGAAAGGAGAAAATTGTTGGTGAATCTACAAAAAACCAAGACCAAGTAATGTTTAACTTATGCATCAAAAAATTATAGCATTCATTTTATTTATAATTTTGTTTCAAATAACTAACAATAATATTTGTTAGCATATGGATGTTGATGTGGCACGAAGTGACGTAGACATTGGAACTGATGCAATGCAAACTGTACAAAACATTGTTTCCAGTCTGCAAACTGAGGTACTGAGTATAGTTTTTTAAAGTGTAACATATCTTGTTTTTTGGTGTTGCATAACTTTTTGTTTGTGTATCACATCGTCTATCCATTATTCTGTTCATGTATGTTTGAAAATATATAACATGCATTATACTGGGCATATCACTTTGTCATGTATAATAAAATTATATGGCATATATTATGATATTGATATCATATCTTTATATTATGATAGTATATGAAATAATGTAGCAAATTAAAAACACATATACACAGCATTGTAACTATTTTATATCATATTATACTGTAGTCATAGCATATCTTTAAGTACGAATATCATATGATTGTTTATATGCTGATTAAACATTATGATGTCTGACTAAACATATGATTGGGAAGATGTCATATTAGTGTATATTTGAAGTATATCCTGTTTTTTGTGTAGAATATATTGTTTTTGGTATATCATATATCTGAAAAACATATGATCTGTGATGTAAAACATATGATCTGAAAAACATATGATCTGTGATGTAAAACATATGATCTGAAAAACATATGATCTGTAGAATATATTAAGTTTATATATATGTATCATATTGTTATATATATATATTAATCGTGTTTGAATTAATGCACATTTCAAGCTTGAGCTTAATATTGTTGGTAGGGTAGCCTGTATGTGTTGTTCAGAACCATACGGTTGGACTGTGTTGTTTTTGGTATAGTATTTCTTGTACCCATTGTTCTGTTTCTACACATATGAAATTCTATATCATATATATTTGGTAATATATCATATTGTTATATAAATATGGCACATTTAAAAATACACTTATGAAGTGTGATGATCTAATACACATATACAATTCTATATCATATATTGTTGGTATTATAGCATACTGGTATTCAAATGTAGCACATTGTTTTGATAGGCATATGTAATATGTTTTATCAATCTTGTTTAATATGTATCATATACAAATATATTTGTATCAAACTTGTTTAATATGTCTGCATAAACATATGTTTATTAGTAAAAATATTTTGCAGATTGGTCTTTTATGCTTATCAACAGATTTATGGCATATACGTATTAATGCATTGCACATACATTATTAAATGTTTCACATTATGCTACTATGTTTTAAACGTTTTTTATTCAATGTGCACAGTTTCCAAACAACACAGGATTGGGGGATAGATATAATACTCGAGAGAGCATCACAGACATACTGGAAGGACATGTAGCTATTTTCAATATTCTTGTTTTATGTACAGTCGGTATATATTAACATTTTTTCATCCATAACATTGCTGCAAATTATTGTTACAGTCACCGCTGCTTGGGGAAGGAAGGGGACCTAGATCAGAACTTGAAATTGATCCAACTTTGATGGAACGAAAAGAAGCTGAAGTAGTTGAAAAAAAGGTTCTTGTTCCGTATAAAAGAAAAAGGAAAATTAGATTCGATATGGTTGTATTAAGTTTGAACAAGTATAATTTTAGTGTTATTCAAGTAATATGGAAATCATTGTTATATTATGTAGCAAATATGTGGAGAAGACATTAATCTCTATGTTCATTGCAATATAAATTTGTATTTTGACTCATCTATATATGTTTGTAGATTTTACATTCAGTGACAGTTGAAGGAAAAAAAAGGCAAAGAAGTATGAGTGTATCGAATAAGCCTGTTGCTTTAAAATCTCCGTTTTTGGTGAGAAAGATCAGTGTATGCAAGAGTCTCACGAAAAGGAATTAAAGTGTGGATTTACGTACTATGCAACTCTAAGGATGATGAGTATGATCAATATCGCTTTTTCATTTTATGATATATATTATGTATTATATGCAATATATTATGCTTTATATGATTGACGTTCTATGTAAAAAATTTCCTTGGGGATCTATAACCACATTACTATAATGATAGTGATGATATTTTTATTTATCATTAGAGAGGAGATTTTGTTTGCGCACGAAGACATAGAACTAACAAGAAAGCATATGGCTTCGTTGTCCAAAGATAGCATTATAGGAGTTGGTATAATTGACGCATGGTGTGATGCTCAATAATATGGAAAAGTATCGTGGTGACGGTGTAATAACCCGCAGTTTTTAAAAGCCTAATTACGGTCTTTAACACCCGTAAAATAAAATGTTTGCCGTGAAATCAAATCACATATGAAATCAAGTATGATTTCAATTTGTTTACAAGGAATGATTTCTTTACACACTCACCAAAGTTAGTGAGTGAATGAAATCGAAAGTTTTAACTTTTATCTAAAGACGCTTTAACGTCAAATGCATATCGACCGTTGAAATGTCACGATATTCCTTAAGCAATCAAGTTGGAATTATATTCCATTATTAATGGAATATTTTATAATGAGATTACGGTATTTACGACCATTTTAAAGATGAGTCGACACGTAACGTTTGAGACGCTTTCAAACGCCAACGCTTAGAGATAAGATGAACGATGGTTTTAATGATCAAGAAACTTTAGGAAATTATTTCCTATGATATTTTTATGATATTACAGTACTAATAAGCATTTAATTAATGCTTGAACGTTGGAATTAGTAAAAATCTCATAACTAGTATCGAAGACCCTAATATTTTGAAATTAGGTTTTCCTTCAAATTTTACGCTTTTAATTATCCTATGTTATAATTATCATCTAAATTATATACCAAGGTGCACAAACTCATGAATGACATGAAATAAAATTTCTAGGCTATGATCAACCCAAATGGCCGATAGCCATTTATTTTGTGCATAAGTTGAATTATTTTCTTCCCTTATACTATTTAATTCATCCATGTCATTAAATATCACCTAAATCATATATTATGATTTATATATCTATAATTAGCATGAAATAGGAATTTTATCCTATGGTTTGGCCAAATGGCCGAGAACTACTATACATATAATATAAATTTTAATTGTTTCATTTGTCTCACATTTGCATGTATATATGTATAAATTCAGATTTTATAACCACAAATATCCCACTAATGATACATTTTAGCTATTTCCAAGATAGTGTGTAAGACACTAATGATTGGGAACCCATTAGTGATTAAACTAGTATTAAAATCAAGGTCTCTCATGTGTATTGGGAGAGAGGGCCGAGAGTGCGAGGCTATAGGGGGTCTTGTTCAGATTTTATTTCATTCTCTCCTCACTCAAACACTTAAACACTCTACTCTCTCATTCTCTCTCAATCCTCCCATTTTCTCCCCAAACTTCATCTTCTTTCTTCTTTTTCGGAAAAAGTCGAGCTTCCTTCCTCTCCAAGCTTCGATTTTTATCTTCACACCTCCATACAACACCTAAAACCTTGTACTTTGTTCCATCCATCCATAGCACAAGGTAGGAGTTGAATAGATCTTGTTTGATTCATGAAGCTTTCAAATTTTTGAAAAAAATGGTCTAGCTATTGCATGTGTTCTAGATGATTCATGCTTGTATGATTTGATTATTGCGTATGTATTGATGATGAGAGAATGTTAAACAAGTGTTTTGTTTTAAAATGACTTGCATGTATGATCTAACATGAACATCTTTTGAATCTATGAATATGTTGTGTTCTAGGGATGTAGAGCATACTATTTTAAAGCTTGATTCATATTTTAAAAAAAAAATTTACTTGAACCATGTTTGAAATTTCTTGAGGTGGCCGAAACCTATGAGAGTATATATGGATTTGATTTTGTGATCTATAATGCTATATGTGTTCATAGTATTTATTTTGAATTTTGGAAAAATCCATGCCCAATTTTTCTTAAGAACCGAGAGCTTATAAAAAAAATGTGGTGTAAGATTTTATTTGAATACATGCAATGTGATATTATGGATTTATGATGTGTTGAGAATGCATAGAATTTATGTGAGAATTTTTAAAAACACCCTCCCTACTTTACTTCATAAAAACCGTGACATGTATAAATATATAAGTAGGTGTATGATTTCATTTTTGTACATGCAAGGTGATAATCTTAAGTTATAATGAACTAAAAGTGTATAGCAATTTGTTGGAAATTTTTAGAAGATCAATTCTATATTTTTTTAAAATGACCGAACATATATATATAATTATATGTTGATGAATCATTTTTATTTGAAGCATGCAAGAACATATAATTATTCTATGATGTTATAAAAGTCTATAGTGATTTAATTAGAATTTTTGAAAAATTCTATCTATTATTTTAAAATAAAGGCCGAGACATGTATTTATATATATGTTAGTGTGTGAATTTATTTCATGACATGCAATGGTATATTATTGATCTTGAGTATGTTTTATGCATCCTATGTTTTTGTTTGAAATTTTAAAATCAATTCCAATTTTTATTCAAATAAACCGAAAGCTTTGAGCTAAGTTTGGTGATGAATAAAATTGTTCTTGATGTATTTTATGGTGTTACATTGTTACACTATAGTTTATGAGCATGATATAATTGTTTGAAAATTTTATAAAATTGTTAAGCATGTTTAGTGAAAAGGCCGAGAATTAATATACCATTTACATGGTATATAAATGTCATATTATGGATTATATGACATAAGTATGTTATGGACTAATATTTGGACCTTATATTAATTTATTGGAATTTTAGAAAATTATTAGCATTTATTTTATAAATGCCGAGACCATATATAATTAATAAGGTAATGATTGGACAATGTTTGATTGATATTATGACATATTAATGACCATAGTGTATAATAATACACTATATAAAATTAGAAAAAAATTTAGACACCAATTGGTAATTTTTACTAATTACCGAGAGGTTTTAAGAATTTTTAAGGATTTTAAGTCCTTTTAATTAAGGTTATTAATAAAATTATATGTCTAATATTATTTTAGACATATTTGGAAATTATGGACAATTTTCAAAATAATAGATTGTCAAAATTCAAAATAGCCATGAGCTATTTTAAAATAGAAATAAGGATTTTAAATCCTTAAATTCATTATTTATAATGAATTATATGTTTAAAAATTATTTTAAACATATTAAAACAGTTTATAAAAGAAATAAATTAGAAATTGATTTTCGAAAGAATTTAATATTAAAATAAGACTTAGTAATTAAATTACTAAGGAAAAGTCAAAATTGTCGACTTTTGAAATCAACGTCTGAAAGACGTTCGATAAATACGCTAAAATGCGAAGACATATCATTTGCTAATGATATCATGTTAATATGAAAAGATTTCATATTTAGAGTCATGAAATCGAAAAACGTGAGAAAACGCTGACCATTTACCAAGAGGTAAATTGGTCGTTTCAACACATATCTCGCTTCTATCAAAGAACCAGAAATGTTATTTTGATACGCTGTTGAGAAACGAATTAAATTCATTAAGGAATTAATTCACGCCGATATGAAATATCGAATTTGATTATAGACTTTGTAAGTCTCGATCTACGTAAACGACGCACTAAAGCATCCTTTTATATAAAGCGTGGACGCCGACGCACCAAATGGACGCCGATTTAATAAAGAAAACGTTAAAGACGAACAATAATCTCCGTGGGCTTTATTACTAAAACGTAAAAAACTTTCTTCTTCTTTTTAACTGCCTTGCTTACGATTTTCAACAAATGTTAAAATTCTTTAAATGATTACCGCCAAAATGTTTACGCTTTGTGTATCGATCCTATCCATGTATGATGTGATGTTGATGGGTTATTTCCAACTCATGAATGAAAATCGATATCGGATCCTGCTTGGGAAGGCTTATACCGCTAGGATTAACGTGTACACCGATGGTGACCGTGTGTCAGTAAGGACAATTCACGGCCGGTCACGGGGTCGTAGGCGAGGCCTCCTTCACGACTTTCGACTATGATAACATGATGGAATGATAATAAGGATATGGATCACGACACCAAGAAAATGCTCGCCACAACTTTTATAAACTCGTGAAAATATTTTAGTAAGCCTGAGGCATTTTCAAATAAAACCCTCGTCTTACCACTATATCGCGAGTAATTCAATGAAAATAAAATGTTTTCGATAAGTCCACCGGGTACAAATTTTGTACTTAGCCACCGCATGTTTGTTTTAAATGTGCGCAGTTGAGCTCGATTCTTGATGATGGAGCAAAGTGTTGAGAAAGCCATATGTCCTCGATGTTCATTAGGAATGGATAACCTCAATACATATCGTCATATATGTATTCACACACTTTCCGCCGCAACTCGAACTGCTTTATTTTCATGTTGGATATTATAATAACGTGAACTATGAAGTCCTTCAGTCGCCATATCCTTTGGATCATTGGCTAAACCCTTTGAATCGAAATGTTAGAAGTGTATGTTAAATCCTAAGTTCTATATTTTCATATGATATGTCCTATCGTGATGATCGTCCGTATTCTCGAATACTATCCCTAGTATTAGTCCGCCACCCGGATCATTCGGATTGTGGTCGTGACAGTGGTATCGAGCGCTTGCTTTTGAACCCCATTTCTTCTAAACTAAGTCCGTAATGAGTCACTGACTTCTAGAAAATCTATCGGCTATTCTCGACACTCCATCACATCGAGCTCAACGGAAAAAGGTAACTAGTTTTATTCGAGTTTATGAAATGAAAATTTTATATGTCGACCAAATTTGAAAAGATTTTTGAAGAAAAGGAAAAGGAAAGTTGTAATGTGATGGTGATTGAAATGATGAGTTATGAATGAAAATTTTCAAAAAAATCCTAAATTTTGAAATTTGATAGCAATGATATGAAGTGGTTAAGTTGAAATGTATGTTGAAATGAATCATGATGATTAAAGATGAATGTATGAAAATGAAATGATATGTACGCTATGTATGAACAAGTATGATGTGGTTTGGATGTTATGCTTATGAATTATGAAATCTATGTTGATAACAAAGTATGCTATGCTCTTGAGAAGAACGTAGACGATATAGGAAGTATGTTCCCATAATAAAAGAAAACAAAAGAATGATAGGAAGCATGAATGTGTTTTAATTTCGGTTTTGAACGGCGAGAGTGGAACGAAAGATGATCGGGAACGACGCCGACTATGAAGAATGAAGAAGGTGGATGCTGTATCACGGTCAAAGTGAGCGATCATAACCATAATTTTCAACTTATGTGATCGAGGACCGAGATTTCAGACGGCAAGCCTCAATTTGAAGACGTGGACGAATAGTTATACTAAGTCGGCAGCAGCCATAGCGCGATGATGTCATTATTGGCACCTTCTCGAAACGTTGCTATAATCACGAAAATTTTCTGCACTGCGCAGTAAATTTGTTTTAACCATACTCCTCGATACGACTTCGCTTTTACGCATGGTTTTCGCCTGTATTCCTAACATTCTGAACTTCATTTGTTATGAAGAACAGAATCTCTTTTCCATCTCCCAAACCCAGTAGAGTCTGGGTAAAGTTCAACTTGAGTTTAGGTAATGAGGACTCTATAATATCTTATGTAAGCTTAATGTAGCAATAGGAGTTCGCTTACTAGGTGGGTTAAGAATGTTTGGTTATAGGTTGAATAGTTCACCCTAGTTGATTAATCAAAATACTAAGCTACCCTATCTGCTATCGGATATTAGTAGTGTCTAACGGTTAGTTTTTGATCGTGATAGATGGAGGAAATGCGTTACATTGCGAGGAGGAGGATAGGACCCAACCCGACTCCTGAGGAGACTATCCGTATTTATCGGGAAAGCCGGATGTGTGCCGCGAAGATTTAGGAGAGTTCCCGATGTATTACTTTAGACCGTGGAGAATGCGAGTATACGGCGTGACGGACTACGACGCATTAAGCCGCCTTCTTACTATACTTCCATGTGATTGGGAAGATTATGCTCGTGAAGTTTCGGGATTACATTTATCGTATGATCGAGGATATGATTTGATAGGCGATCTACCCAGGTTCATCAGCCACCTGACGTATGTATATAGCATTTATGGCGCAGCACCGAGAGGACCTTATCTCCCTCCACGGGAGTATACATGGCGTGATGAGTCACCTGAGTGGCTATACACCGAGGTTCCACGGATTGTTGACCCGGTGGTACCACGATATCGGATTGACGAGGGCAGACTTGTTCAGGTGGACGGAGCAGCTAGGCCTAGAGCGTTGGGAGCCCCTGTTTTTCCACCTCTGATGTTCGGACATCCGTGCTTCACCACTTCCGCCTCTACCACCGTGACAAGACCTTACCGCCATTGAGAGTTTCCGCCGACAACATGATTAGTGTGACAGTACTCTTGATGGGTATAATCCCATCCATGACAGCTGAACCGATTCGTGTGGATTATGGTCCACCGGGACATTCCGATGGTAGAGAATGGAGCCGACCCTGCAGAGCATATGGCCGGGTGATGACTCGGACGAGGAGGAAGAGGATCCGGAGGAAGATGAGGAAGATTCGAGGAGTTGATGTAGATAGTGATGTTGATGTAAAATCAAGGATTATGTTATCTATTTTATGTATGTTTTATTTATGCTTTTGAAAAACTTGGGAAACCGAATTTTGTAAAGCTATAAAGCCGCTAGGATGACTTGAATTTTGTAAAGCCCAAGGCCGATATGTGCATGGCCTTTTCTTTTGAAATATTTTGGGAACAAGCATGTAAGTAATCCTTGATATAAGGACATGTGTTTGCAAAGCACGTTATCTATGGTGCTTTTGCAATTGTATGAATGTGTGATCCAAGAGGGTTTTGCAACAAATTTATGTATGACAAGAATGAAATGTTTTATTTAAGTTATCATTTCTAAAAAGGCGAAGAAATGAAATTTATACATATTCAAGTTATAAAATGATACATGATGCTAATGATATATTTTACACAATGTAACGCCTCCAGACAAGATCCCGAACGAGAAGTAAGAGGCGGAGGCGAGACCTAGGAGACGAGGTAGAACTCCGAACAAGAGGAACAGTCAGACTCAACCACCTCCACCTCACCTGACCGCAGGATAGAGGAATTATTCTTAAGACAAAACCTCCTACTTTCAATGGGAAAGGTAGTCCGAAGATGCGAACAGGTGGATGAGAACTATCGAGAGAATTTTCACATTTCTAAGGTGCACAACACAAGAAAGACTATCATGTGTAGCTTTCGGTTAAATGGGCTCTCATTTACGGTGGGAGGCCAGAAGAAAACTTTCACAACAGAGCGTATGGAGGAATCGACGGGAAGATTTTAAAAGAGAAGTGTATGATAAGTATGTACCGAAAAGTTACAAGAAAAGAAGGAACATGAATTCTTCTTGTTAAAACAGAAAAGATGTCGGTAACCGATTACGATCGCACTTTTGCGAAATGTCTAGATATGCACCGGATCAGTGGACACGGATTTAAAGATGGCCGAGAAATTTAGATCGTGGTTAAGGCCGAAATAAGAATGTCTCACCGGTCTTGGAGACATGACTTATAACGAGGCTCTTACACGGCTTTGGACATTGAGGCGGCAATGCCGAGGATAAGTCGGCATCGCAGGATATGCGTAATACTATGGACGAGGAAAGAGAAATGGGATACCGCTTTGGTAATAGCGAGGAAACTTTGAAAACAAAAGTAACAAACAACAATGGCGGGGAACTCAAGAAGTCAAGGGCAAGGATGGAGGAAGCCACCTTTATTCCTCCAACAAGGGACCACAAGAGCAACCAAGGGCTTTTCCGCGCCTAAATGCCGAAAGATGCACACGGAATGTGCATGGCGGGCAAGGAAACTGTTTAGGTGCGGAATGAAGGGACATTACGCGAACTTTGTCCGGGATACGCTCGAAACAATTGTAAGGTCGAACCAACCCGGTAATGTCCAACCGAGGGCTATTCAATTTCAGCCCCAACCTCAACAAAGAACTACACCGCAACAATGGCAACAACCTCCACAACAACCGCAATACCACAACAACAAATACCACAACAAAGAAGGGCAACCACCTCAAGAACGAAGACAACAACCACAACGGCAACGTCGGCAACAAGCGGCCCGCATAACAACAATAATTTCAACAAAGGCAAGCACCACGCCACCGCGAGCTACCTCAAGTAGGCGTATGCTTTGACCAACAACGAAACGAACAGACCAGGAAACCGGCGGTATGGGAATCCTTCTCAACATGCTCGTTATAGTATTGTTCGACACGGGTGCTTCGCACTCTTTCATAGCAAAATCATGCGAGATCTATTGGGACTTAGCGCACAAAGGCAAATCAGATATGAGAATCTCTTCACCTATAGGAGGGATTATGATTATACATTATCGCCGAACCTAGAGTTGAACTTAGGATCACTATGGGTTCTAGCAAATAATTTGAACATAATGTCCATGGGTGACGAGATATAATCCTAGGAATGGATTGGTTAGCTGCAAACCACTCCACGATTCTTTGCAAGGAAAGGAAAATATCATTTCATTTTCCTGGGCAAGAAGCAACGCATTTCCATGGAATCAGCATGGGAAAGAGAGTCCCAATCGTGTCCGCATTGAAGGCAAGGAAAATGATGAATAAGAAGGATACCATGCTTTTCTCGCTACCCGAACGGAGAAGAAAAGCCGAATCAAGGTAGAAGACATAGAAATTGTTAGGAATTTCGGATGTATTTCTAAGGATCTACCAGATTACCTCCGATGAGACAATTGGAATTTACCATCGACTTGGAACCGTGATCGCTCCAAGGTCGAAGGCACCCTGCGAATGGCCCCAAAGGAATTGGAAGAACTCGAAATCCAATCCAAGAATTGTTGGATCTAGGTTTCATCGATCTAGTGTTTCACCTTGGGAGCACCGTATTGTTCGTCAAGAAGAAGGATGGATCCTTAAGGATGTGTATAGACTATCGAGAGTGAACAAAATGACACTCAAGAACAAATATCCTTTACCAAGAATCGACGATTTGTTCGATCAATTGAGAGGAAGCGGGCATATTTTCAAAAATTGATCTCAAGTCAGGGTACCATCAACTAAAGATACGACCTGAAGACATAGCTAAAACTGCATTCGAACAAGATATGGCCATTATGAATTTGTAGTCATGCCATTCGGATTAACTAATGCACCAGCTGTGTTTATGGACCTCATGAACCGAGTGTTTCACCCATACTTAGACAAGTTTGTATTGGTTTTCATAGATGACATTCTCATCTATTCGAAAATGAGGAAAACCATAAGAACATCTAAGAATGGTGTTACAAACTTTGAGGAATGAAAGATTGTTTGCTAAGTTCAAGAAATGCGAATTTTGGTCAAGGAAGTAATGTTCCTAGGACACATTGTGTCTCACGATGGAATCAAAGTGGATCCACCCAAAGTGGAAGAAGCAAGAATGGAAATCACCGCGAACTCGTAATGAGATCCGAGTTTTCTAGGTTAATGGTTATTATAGGAGATTCATTGAGGATTCTCCAAAATAGCAAGACCAATGACCCAACTACTCGAAAGGAGTTAAGTACACTTGGATCGAGGAATGTGAGCGAGTTTTCAAGAACTCAAGGAAAAGTTAACAAGTGCACCGGTGTTAGCAATCCCTAATCGATAAGGAATATGTGGTTTATACCGACGCTCAAGGAACCGACTAGGATGCGTTTGATGCAAGAAGGAAAAGTAATAGCATACGCGTCACGACAACTTAGACCACATGAGCTAAACTACCCAACACACGATTTAGAGTTAGCAAGAAGGGTTCATGCACCGAAAATATGGAGACACCATCTCTACGGAGTGAGATGCGAAATCTATACGCATCATAAGAGTTTGAAATACTTTTTCGAGGCAGAGATCTAAACATGAGACAAAGAAGATGGCTCGAACTAGTAAAAGACTACGATTGTGGTATTAACTATCACCCAGGTAAAGCGAATGTAGTAGCTGACGCCTTGAGTCGTAAAAATCAAACTCATTTGGGATATCTCCTGACACGAGAAGATAAACTTGTCGAGGAATTCAGCAAATTAAGAATTGAATTGATTAAACAAATTAGAGACGATCAGAATCAGATTGCTACACTCACCATGACACCGATCTAAGAAAAGGATCATTGAGAGACAAAGGATTGAGGAAAAGTTGGAAAAGATAAGAGGAAGGGTGAGAACTGCGAATTGAAAATTTCCGCGAAGCATCAGATAATGCTTTAATGTTCAAAGGAAGGATATGTGTTCCTGATGATGCTGAGATTCGGAACAACATAATGAGTGAGGCTCATGATACACCTTATACCGCCCACCCAGGCAGTACGAAGATGTACCAAGACCTAAAAGAGAAGTTCTGGTGGGAAGGCATGAAACGAGACATAGCTTCTTTTCAGAACGCCGCTTTGTTTGCCAACGTAAAAGCTTTACACCAACGTCCCTATGGGAAGTTACAACCGCTGGGTATACCGAATGGAAGTGGGACGAAATAACGATGGATTTCAGTACGGATTTACCTGTGTCTAGAAAAGGAAACACTACCATATGGGTAATAAGGATAGACTCACCAAGTCGCGCCACTTACCAATTCAAAATACATATGGAGTGATAGACTAGCCCAAATATATGTAAAGGAAGTGATACGGCTACATGGAGTACCAAAATCCATTACATCGATAGAGATTCCAAGTTTACATCGAAATTTTGGACGAGCCTACAAAAGAGTTGGGAACAAAGTTAAACTTCAAGACAAGATTTCACCCACAAATGTATGGGCAATGTCGAAAGGACAATTCAAACCCTAGAAGATATGCCGAGAACGGTAGTCTCGGATCGGGTGCTAAATGGGAAGACATTTACCTCTTATCGAGTTTGCCTACAATAATAGTTATCAGCGACGATTGATATGGCCCCATATGAAGCTTTGTATGGCAAGAAGTGTAGATCACCACTTTATCGGGATGAGGTAGGTGAAAGGAAAATAATAGGGCCGTAAGCGGTGAATGAAATGATTGAAATCGTCCGACGATTAGCAAAGAATCAAGGAAGCTCAAGATAGAGCGAAATCCTCTGCCGACACGCGTAGATCGAGCTGCATTTTGAAGTTGGAGACAAAGTATTTCTCAAAGTCTCTCCATCAAGGGATCACAAGATTTGGTGTGAAAGGAAAACTAAGACCCCGCCACATAGGACCATACGAGATTCTAGAAAGAATAGGCTCAGAGCTTATAAGTCGCTCTTCCGCCCAACTTGAGAAATGTGCATAATGTATTTCACGATCTCAACTAAGAAAATATGTATACGATCCAAAACACGTGATCCGTCAAGACAACGTAGTTCTCAACTCGTACATGAGTTATGAAGAGAGCTATCGCAATAATAGACCATAAAGTTCAACAATTGAGAAATAAATCAATCTCACCGGTCAAAGTGTCGTGGAATCACCACGGACAAGAAGAAGCCACGTGGAGCTAGAAGATACAAGAAAGAACGCCACCGGATTATTCTTTTAAGGTATGCAAATTTCGGACGAAATTTCTTTTAAAGGGTAGGATGTAATAACCCGCAGCTTTTAAAAGCCTAATTACTGCCTTTAACACCGTAAAATAAAATGTTTGCCGTGAAATCAAATCACATATGAAATCAAGTATGATTTCAATTTGTTTACAAGGAATGATTTCTGTTACACACTCACCAAAGTTAGTGAGTGAATGAAATCGAAAGTTTTAACTTTTATCGTAATGACGCTTTTAACGTCAAATGCATATCGACTGTTGAAATGTCACGATATTCCTTAAGCAATCAAGCTTGGAATTATATTCCATTATTAATGGAATATTTTTATAATGAGATTACGAGTATTTACGACCATTTTAAAGATGAGTCGATACGTAACGTTTTGAGACGTTTTCAAACGTCAACGTTTAGAGATAAGATGAACGATGGTTTTAATGATCAAGAAACTTTAGGAAATTATTTCCTATGATATTTTTATGATATTACAGTACTAATAAGCATTTAATTAATGCTTGAACGTTGGAATTAGTAAAAATCTCATAACTAGTATCGAAGACCCTAATATTTTGAAATTAGGGTTTTCCTTCGAAATTTTACGCTCTTTTAATTATACTATGTTATAATTATCATCTAAATTATATACCAAGGTGCAAAAACTCATGAATGACATGAAATAAAATTTCTAGGCTATGATCAACCCAAATGGCCGATAGCCATTTATTTTGTGCATAAGTTGAATTATTTTCTTCCCTTATACTATTTAATTCATCCATGTCATTAAATATCACCTAAATCATATATTATGATTTATATATCTATAATTAGCATGAAATAGGAATTTTATCCTATGGTTTGGCCAAATGGCCGAGAACTACTATACATATAATATAAATTTTAATTGTTTCATTTGTCTCACATTTGCATGTATATATGTATAAATTCAGATTTTATAACCACAAATATCCCACTAATGATACATTTTAGCTATTTCCAAGATAGTGTGTAAGACACTAATGATTGGGAACCCATTAGTGATTAAACTAGTATTAAAATTGAAGGGTCTCTCATGTGTATTGGGAGAGAGAGGGCCGAGAGTGTGAGGCTATAGGGGGGTCTTGTTCAGATTTTATTTCATTCTTCCTCACTCAAACACTTAAACACTCTACTCTCTCATTTCTCTCAATCCTCCCCATTTTCTCCCCAAACTTCATCTTCTTCTTCTTTTTCCGAAAAGTCGAGAGCTTCCCTTCCTCTCCAAGCTTCGATTTTTATCTTCACACCTCCATACAACACCTAAAAACCTTGTACTTTGTTCCATCCATCCATAGCACAAGGTAGGAGTTGAATAGGATCTTGTTTGATTCATGAAGCTTTCGAAATTTTTGAAAAAAAATGGTCTAGCTATTGCATGTGTTCTAGATGATTCATGCTTGTATGATTTGATTATTGCGTATGTATTGATGATGAGAGAATGTTAAACAAGTGTTTTTGTTTTAAAATGACTTGCATGTATGATCTAACATGAACATCTTTTGAATCTATGAATATGTTGTGTTCTAGGGATGTAGAGCATACTATTTTAAAGCTTGATTCATATTTTAAAAAAAAAATTACTTGAACCATGTTTGAAATTTCTTGAGGTGGCCGAAACCTATGAGAGTATATATGGATTTGATTTTGTGATCTATAATGCTATATGTGTTCATAGTATTTATTTTGAATTTTGGAAAAATCCATGCCCAATTTTTCTTAAGAACCGAGAGCTTATAAAAAAAATGTGGGTGTAAGATTTTATTTGAATACATGCAATGTGATATTATGGATTTATGATGTGTTGAGAATGCATAGAATTTATGTGAGAATTTTTAAAACACCCTCCTACTTTACTTCATAAAACCGTGACATGTATAAATATATAAGTAGGTGTATGATTTCATTTTGTACATGCAAGGTGATAATCTTAAGTTATAATGAACTAAAAGTGTATAGCAATTTGTTGGAAATTTTTAGAAGATCAATTCTATTTTTTTTAAAATGACCGAACATATATATATAATTATATGTTGATGAATCATTTTTATTTGAAGCATGCAAGAACATATAATTATTCTATGATGTTATAAAAGTCTATAGTGATTTAATTAGAATTTTTGAAAATTCTATCTATTATTTTAAAATAAAGGCGAGACATGTATTTATATATATGTTAGTGTGTGAATTTATTTCATGACATGCAATGGTATATTATTGATCTTGAGTATGTTTTATGCATCCTATGTTTTTTTGAAATTTTAAAATCAATTCCAATTTTATTCAAATAAACCGAAAGCTTTGAGCTAAGTTTGGTGATGAATAAAATTGTTCTTGATGTATTTTATGGTGTTACATTGTTACACTATAGTTTATGAGCATGATATAATTGTTTGAAAATTTTATAAAATTGTTAAGCATGTTTAGTGAAAAGGTCGAGAATTAATATACCATTTACATGGTATATAAATGTCATATTATGGATTATATGACATAAGTATGTTATGGACTAATATTCGACCTTATATTAATTTATCGAATTTTAGAAAATTATTAGGCATTTATTTTATAAATGCCGAGACCATATATAATTAATAAGGTAATGATTGGACAATGTTTGATTGATATTATGACATATTAATGACCATAGTGTATAATAATACACTATATAAAATTAGAAAATTTTAGACACCAATTGGTAATTTTTACTAATTACCGAGAGGTTTTAAGAATTTTAAGGATTTTAAGTCCTTTTTAATTAAGGTTATTAATAAAATTATATGTCTAATATTATTTTAGACATATTTGGAAATTATGGACAATTTTCTAAAATAATAGATTGTCAAAATTCAAAATAGCGTGAGCTATTTTAAAATAGAAATAAGGATTTTAAATCCTTAAATTCATTATTTATAATGAATTATATGTTTAAAAATTATTTTTAAACATATTAAAACAGTTTATAAAAGAAATAAATTAGAAATTGATTTTCTAAAGAATTTAATATTAAAATAAGACTTAGTAATTAATTACTTAAGGAAAAGTCAAAATTGTTGACTTTTGAAATCAACGCATTTAAAGACGCTTCGATAAATACGCTTAAATGCGTAAGACATATCATTTGCTAATGATATCATGTTAATATGAAAAGATTTCATATTTAGAGTCATGAAATCGAAAACGTGAGAAAACGTTGGACCATTTACCAAGAGGGGTAAATTGTCGCGTTTCCAACACATATCTCGCTTCTATCAAAGAACGAGAAATGTTATTTTGATATCGCTTTGAGAAACGAATTAAATTCATTAAGGAATTCAATTCACGCCGATATGAAATATCGAATTTGATTATAGACTTTGTAAGTCTCGATCTACGTAAACGACGTACTAAAGCATCCTTTTATATAAAGGTGTGAATGACGACCACCACCGGACGCCGATTTAATAAAGAAAACATTAAAGACGAACAATAATCTCCGTGTGGGCTTTATTACTAAAACAAAAAAAAACTTTCTCGCTTTTTAACCGCCTTGTTTACGATTTTCAACAAATGTTAAAATTCTTTAAATGATTACCGCCAAAATGTTTACGCTTTGTGTATCGTATCCTATCCATGTATGATGTGATGTTGATGGGTTATTTCAACTCATGAATGAAAATCGATATCGGATCCTATGCCGGAAGCGCTTATACCGCTAGGATTAACGTGTACATCGATGGTGACCGTGTCTTCAGTAAGGACATTCCACACCGGTCACGGGTCGTAGAAGAGGCCTCCTTCACGACTTTCGACTATGATAACATGATGGAATGATAATAAGGGATATGGATCACGACACCAAGAAAATGCTTGGCAAGCAACTTTTATAAACTCGTGAAAATATTTTAGTAAAGACGAGCATTTTCAAATAAAACCCTTGTGTCTTACCACTATATCGCGAGTAATTCAATGAAAATAAAATGTTTTCGCATAAGTCCACTGGGTACAAATTTTGTACTTAGCCCCGCATGTTTGTTTTAAACGTGCGAGGTTGAGCTCGATGTCTTGATGATGGAGGTGTCGAGAAAGCCATATGTCCTCGATGTTCATTAGAATGGATAACCTCAATACATATCGTCATATGTATTCACACACTTTCCGCCGCAACTCGAACTGCTTTATTTTCATGTTGGATATTATAATAACGTGAACTATGAAGTCCTTCAGTCGCCATATCCTTTCGATCTGTTGCTAAACCCTTTGAACCGAAATGTTAGAAGTGTATGTTAAATCCTAAGTTCTATATTTTCATATGATATGTCCTATCGCGACGATCGTCCGTATTCTCGAATACTATCCCTAGTATTAGTCCGCTCACTCCGGATCTTTCGGATTGTGGTCGTGACAGACGGATCACCAAGAAGATTTTTTGCAAGTACTTTTGTCGGTGTAAGTCTTAATTGAATAGTTTTTCTTAACATTCTATGAAATATGTTATATGAACTGCTGTATTAATATGTTATGTAGACTGCTGTATAAAATGTTATCTATTATAGGTTATATAAACCGTTGTCTTAATTATTGGTTATTATTGGTATATCATATAATGTATAATTTGTATCATATATGCAAGTAAGCGTATCACATTGTTACAAACAACAGATTCATTGCTTATCTTGTAGATAAAAAAGATTTGTCATGTATATGACACATACTTGGTTGTGTTATCAAGTAGATCATATAATGCATGATATGTATCATAACTTGTTAAAATAATATTGGTTTTGGTTGTGTGATGTAGATGATGCCTTGGTGAAAGAGATCTTCCTCTCGAAGTTCGAAGGATACCTTTTTTGAAAATATTACAGCTGAACTGGAGAGCAACCAACATATCAAATTAAATGAAATTGACATCGTAAGTTATTTTTCAAATATATTTTTTAAATTTAATATACTTCGATATTAATGCCTATTGTTCTTTTGTAGTTTTTTTTCCCAATATACAAATGCAAGAAATATTTTGCAGTATGCATTGATGTGAAGTTTGGGAAAAAAATTGTGATTGATAGTATGAATGATGCTGCAATTGAACGTCAAACGGAAAAATATGAAGACTTACTTACAAATTTGGTATGGTGTACATTAACAGTTTTTATATTTATTCATAAAATTTATGTAAGACTGATGTGTTTAAATACTAACAATAATTTTTAATTTTGTAGCGTTCAATATTATCTGAATACTTGAGTTTCAAAGAACAACATTCAAAAGCTAAACTTGTTGAATGTGGTAAGTTTGAAATTCCAACAATAAGATGGGGAAGCAAGATTAATTCAGCGGATAGTGGAATATATTTGATGCGGCATCTTGAGACATTCATGAGAGATGTGTCTAGAAAATGGGTGACTGGAATTACAGCAAGTCCTTGCAAACAACTTCTAACCATGCGAGTTCGATACTGTTCAGAAATGATTTGTTGGGATCAAAATATAGTGAAGGATACAATAATGGCTGGTGCAGAAAAGTTTTACCGTGACGTGACTTCAGACACAGATATAAAAGTAGAAACAATGTTGTTTGGTTAATTGTTTGTTCTTTATTGACATTTCAAAAATTTTATCATGCTTGATTGTTTAGTTGATTTAGTCTTCTTAGTTTTTTATGTATTGACATTGAAACACGTTTATCAGACTTGTATTACGTAATGTTATTTACAAATTTAATTAATGTTTCTACTAAATATATTTTTATAATATTATCTAATATACGATATTATACCTATAGCATATGTTTATTAGTTATATGTTCTAATAAAACATGTTGCAAATTATTCTTTTATAGTACTCAACATGTTTATATCATATTCGTATTTATATATTGCACATACAGAAAAACGTGTAGCACATAACATATAATTTATCTTATAATCATGTTTAAATTCGGTTTATAATTTTATTAATCAGAATGAACGCTATGTTTGATACGTATTGCATTCAATGTAAACAGTTTGCACATAAGTCATAAGGAATAGATACATAAAAATATCAAGACAACATCAAAACCATATAAATTTATGATATACCTGGTAATATTCGACAACATTATTCTTTTATGCTTATTAACATGTTTGTATCATATTCATTATTGTTTATTGCATATACACTAAAACATGTTGCATATTATAGATTTATTCTTAGCAACAAGTTTTAGTTCAGTATATATATTTATTAATTCATATACTACTACATTTAATACGTAGTTCATTCAATATCAATATTTTACACACAACACATGAGAGAGAAATACATTAAAAACCCCAGACAACATCAAAACCATATTATTAATATATGTATGTATCATATTAAAAACTTCAAGACAACATCAAAACCATTAGTATATATGTAAAGTAGTAGACTATGCGACATTATCTAAAATATATGGCAGATCATCAAAAATATGTAGCATATTATCTAAAATATATAGCATATTATATATCATACATTGCAAATTATATACAGTATATAGCATATTATCTAATTTATATACCTAGTATGCGTAGCACATTGTCTGTTATTCATAGCACATTATATAACATACCTATCATAATGTCTAATATATATAGCACAAATTATATATCGCATCATCTTTTGCACCAAATAAAATTCTAGAAAAATAACGACTAAATAATCAACTAAAAACTTAACAAACGGAATTTTATATAGTAGCAAAATATAATCAAAACAAAGTAGTACCATAAAGTATCAAATGATAATATAGCATAATATTAGTAAAAATTCTAAATAAATGTTTATACAATCTAAGACTTGTTATTCACAGGACAATTCCTGGAATCATGATTCGTCAATGTATTACATTTACGACAAAGTCTCTTAGGCTTCAGAGCAGCTGCTATGGCTTTCTCCCTATTAGATTTTTCCGGTTTGCACTTCCTTTGGTACTAACAACGGTGGTGGTCAGTAATTCATCGCTAACGGTTTACCTGTAATACTTCTCAAACATACCCTCTTTGCATTTGTCAACAACATTTTCATCAACAGGTACTGCAAATTTAGAGCTAGCTTCTTTCAGTATTTCCAGCAGTTGTGCGCTGCGAATAGGATCACCATCTACTAACCCAATGCATTTACATGCCTCCGAGAATAAATCGTTAATTCCATTACCATTGGAAGAATGATTGTTCTTGCGTTCTCTATTGGCATTATAACATGCAAACTTGGTCCACCGACGACATATGTACTTCTCCGGAATTGTTTTCATGTTCAAGTTCAGCATCATGACAAATATATGCTTACACAATAATCCTTTCTTTATAAAATACTTGCATGAACATGAAAATGAATCATCACAACCAATACGTGCAACTTCAAACTTGCAACCATCAATGTCAACGACCACATAACACACCAAATCAGGTTGATCAATAATAGACAATATACGACACTCATTTAAAGCACTTTCAATCTCAGCTTGTACCTTAACGAATATACTATTCGTATAAACAACACGCATGACGCCAATAGGAAAGTGAGTTTTAACATCGGTATACCGCCTCATCTTTGAAACTTAATTTGTCATGTGTGTTTCATTGCAAGATCGATAGCACTCTCATAGTGCATAAAAAACTCCGCTAAATCAGATCTCGGATTAAGATACTGTCTGAAGAAGTTGTTTTCGCTCTCAGAAAGTGAAGTTGTCTTAAACAAACCACTCATAGCATAATCTCTAAAATATGCTGGTATCCAGTATGAACGCATAGAAAAGATCTTACCAAACCATTTGTTACTCGATAATTCGTACTCGTCAACCATTTCTGTCCATTTTGCCTCAAACTCATCGGGTTCGTGAATCTCTGACCAAACAATGTTGTTAAACTTTTGTTTGAATTCAGAATCATCGTTTAATGTTGATGGTATCTTCTCTGCAACTTTCAGCATTATATGCCACATACAAAATCTATGACGTGTACTTGGAAAAACTTCTGCAACCGCCTTCTTCAACGTTGGATCCTCGTCAGTTATTAACATCTTAGGCGGATTTTCCATACATTGAATAAATTTGGTAAGCAACCACGAATAAGATTCAAAGTCCTCTCTGGTTAGCAACCCAGCACCAAACGTAACACAATTACCATGATTATCTCTGCCTGTGAATGGTGCAAAAATCATCTTGTACCTGATATATGAATATACAAAATATCAGTACTAAAAAACCTATATAACAATTATAAGTAACGTAGATAATATAAGTATAGATATACTGCAAAAATCAATAATCCTATAACATATATATATTTACTATGCACTAAAAAAAATATGTAATTATGAAATAAATTTAAAACCTTATAAAATTGTTTATATGTTATACTGACCTATTAGTGGAATATGTTGCGTCAAATGATACCGCTTCACCAAATATATGATAGTTCTCGATGAGCGGTCGTGCGCCAAAAAACTCTTAACTTGATTCATCTCATCCACAACAGACTCAAACGTAAAACCATTACAAAACTCACGTTTACGTTCCAACTTCTGTAATAAAATTTCACAATCTACTCCATTAGCAAACGCCCTCATATCACGTGCATAATTCTTAAACTCAACGTTGGTACAACCGACATCCTCAAAACTTCCAACAAGTTCCTTAAAGAGTCTGAATGATCACATAGGCCCTATGTTAGCCCTCCTGCATTTAGCAATAATCATTTCATGTGCAGGGCTAATCTTTTTGTTACACTTCATAAGATGTTTGAATGATTTTGACACCATATCATGATTGTGACCTTCGATGAAATCGATACCACATAACCAACACCAGCCTCCAAACGAAATACAACACGCGCCATACAACCTGATCTGGTAGACATCCTCATGCATTTTTTACAACTAGTTTGTGCTTTGCTTGCAGCACTTAAATCAATTGATTTAAGACCCTGTTTGTTACAAACAATATAACGCCAAACAATCGTATCATCTGTGCCTTTGACTACAGTTGATAAATGAACTTCAAACCCACATTCGAGAGAATATTCCCGATAAAATTGTTCTCCATTCTTCAACGTTCTAAAAGTCTTTCCAATATACGGTTTCATACCATTATGACATTTGGGAATATGAAGTTCATCAATATTCTGCTGATTATAACCCAACTCTGATAAAAAAATAAATGATAACAATATGACTCATTTTACATTCTTTATAACTACATCATATAATATATAAACTGCAAATCAAGATTGCTCTTATGTGCAATGACACTCTAAAAAGAAAGCTACAATTATACAGAAGTATGCAATATAACGAAAATGCATAAACATATCTTTATATAACAGTCTGCGTTTTTTAAAACTTTATTCTTATCTTCGTATCATATATTTATATAACAATATCATATGATGTTTTATATGTAGCATATGTTAATTGGTTATATGTTTTAAAACATAATATATCTTACATAATAATCAAACAAATTAATAATTATGGATTGTTGTTGGTGGTTCAAAATGTTTTAATTATTAAATTACCACAATTAGTTTTTTTTTTTTAAATAGCATTTGAATTGTCATATATAATACATAAATATATTCACATACTACTTATATATTATCATCACTTATAAAATTTATATATCACATCGTGTTATATGAGTAGCATATAAATATATGAATGTATCATATCAAATATATATACACAACTTAATAAAATTGGATATCATATTTAATTATTGTCATATCATATTACGGTAAATTTGTTGCAAAACGATTTTCATATAAATCTTATCATCCGGGTTTGTATTGGATATATCATACATACAAACATCACTATTTCAAAAGATCGAGCTAATATAACTGCTTCGAAGATCGATTTAATATCATTGTTTCATATATCATTAAGAATAAAAATAATAAACATTATATAGAATGATAAAGAACAACATACTAAAATATCACGTAATTAATTAAATTATAAAAACGATATAAAATATGCATCTATAAACATAAACATACCATTAAACTCATTTGTCATATGAACTTCGTCCATATGCGGTTGAGAATCTGTGACATCTTAAAATAATAGAAAACATGAATCAATTAAAAACGAATTAATACGAAATAATACGAAATAACATGAACATATAGCTAATGTGCAACGTTACATTCTAACAGGAGCTACAGATTTGTGTACCATATGATACATAATAGAGTTCTATGTTTGTGCGAGAACCATTAAAAAAAATAAACACAAAAATCAATCTCATAAACATAAACATACCATTCAACTGATTTGACATATGAACTTCATCAATATGCGGTTGATAATGTGTGACATCTGAAATAATATAAACCTTTCTCAATTAGAAACGAGTAAATACAAATTACATGAACACATATAATGTGCAACATTGTATTATAACATGCGATACAACTCGTGTAATATATGCAACATAATAAATTTTATGTTTATGCAAGAACAATTAAACAAAACTAAAATCATGCTTCTCATAAACATAAACATACCATTAAATTCATTTGTCATATGAACTTCATCAATATGCGGTTGAGAATCTGTGACATCTGAAATAATAGAAACATTAATCAATTTAAAACGAGTTAATAAGAAATACCATGAACACAAAATATAGTGTGTAACACTACATTATATCATGTGCTGCAAACTTGGTAACATATGATACGTAATAAAGCCAGATGTTCATGCGATAATCATTAACAAAATAACAAAAAAATCATTCTCATACCTAAACCCTCCATTATCTTCGTAATTGATTTGTGATATTAGTTGCAAACAAGAAAATGGACGTCCAAAAGTATTCGTTTTTCTTTCTGCAATTTTAAAAAAAAAACATATCAACACATTAACTACCTAATCCCATAATTATAGCAACTGCCTTCTTTAAATTTACTGTGATTACAAAATTACCCTAATAAAAAACGATTGCAATTTAAAACGTTGCACACGGTATGAACAATTGCAGCATTCGTAATATCTAATCTTGCACGTCGATTTCATTAAATAAAAGGCTGGATTTCATTCTTATTTTTCAGACAATTATCTATTCTCATATGATCTCTCCCCTATATGTATATATATATATATAGAGAGAGAGAGAGAGAGGAGGGATCAAATAGTACCCGGGCCTGAGATAGTATGTAGTACTCAATCTCATCCACTCATCTCATAGATCTCATGGTTCAGATTTTTTCGGACTTTTTAAGCTTAATTTCGCTGATTTTCGCTACATTAAGGGTAGATTAGTAATTTAATTTGTTATGTGATTGCGAAAAACAAATAATGCATTTAGTTAAACTGGATAATGCATTCAAATGAACAAAAAATGCATGCATTTGAAGAGAATAATACATGTGATTGGAAGCTCGCGTCCGCTAGCGGCGCGTCCTCACGTCTTGCTTCGTGCTCGTGCTCGCGTCATTTCCGACGCCGCTGTTCGCGTGTCCGCTGGCCTGCATTTTACGTTTTGTTAAATGCATGAACATGTTTTGTTAAATGCATGGACATGTTTTGATCAATGCAGGAACGTGCTAAGTTAAATGCATGTTTCTGTTTCGTGAGAACAAGCAGTTTCATGTTTTGTTCAATGCATTTTTATGGTTTTCGACACCAAATCTTTCATCCATCATTCTCTAACAATTCTGTCGTCTCTTTCACTTATTATCGGTGAATTGGCCGTGAACCACCGTCATAACCACCATCTTTCTCGATTCTTCAATCATCTATCAAATTCATCTTCAATTTTTTCTAAAAATCCATCAATTTTTTTCTTCTTTTTCTTTCTTTCAAAATCTGTTGTTTGTAGTTGTTTGTGTATCTTATTGTTGCTGTTCGTCGGTGTTGCCGTCGTCACCGCCGGCGCCGTCGTCGTCTCCGACATCGCCGTCGTCGTCTCCGACATCGCCGTCGTCGTCTCCGGCGTCGTCCGCTGCTGTCAAGGAGAGAAGAAGGCTGATTTGTTTCTTCCCATTGCCCCTTTCGAAAATTAAAAAAGAAAAGAAAAGAAAAAGAGCTGCCACATGTCGAAACGTGGTGTGTACGTGTTCAAAATGTGTGGTCTAGATTGGGTCTACATACTATCTCGGGACCGGTACTACAGAACCAACCATATATATATATATATATATATATATATATATATGAGGATCAAATAGTATCGAGTCGAGATAGTATATAGTTAGAATAACCCAAAAATTTAAAACTTTAATTGGTGATGCTTAGACTAATTATTTGTGGTACTTAGACCTTAATTAAGTTTAAGGAAACCAATGAAACGAATTAGAATCGATTCGTAGATCGAAAACTAAAGAAATCAAAACTCAGTAACTAGTCCTCCTGGATTAGGGTTTTCTCGAGTAGCTGAACATAGAATGAAAGATCGAGAATGAATCTCAACAAACGGAATTCATTTCTAGAATCCTCACACGAAAACATGTGAGAAGCCAAAGAATGAGAATTTTCGCATATACTTGCTCTCGGTCTTAAAAGCACTATTTACGAGCCTAACAACTTCCAATCCGTGCTAATCATAATAAATTTTGATAACAATCTAAATCATGAAGGAATAAATCATTATGAATTTAGAAATTATAAGAATCAATTTACGAAAGAAATTCTGAAGAACTTAACCGAACGCCGGGTAATATATACCAGGAAAACCCTAAATTGATCCGAACGACCCAAAACTCGAACCAAGGGTCTAAATCAATAAATTATGATTTATAAAATTCAAATAAATGTTGAAAGCTCAAAAATTCAATAGAATTTTTGAATGAGCATAATTTAATCGCCAAACGCCGTTTTTTCGCGATAACTCAGAATTGACTTATCGGACGACGTCCAAACTTCATGAAATTTTTATAATCATTGAAATAAGTTTAGAGGCTATTTAATAAAATAAAACCTTAAGGTTCCGAGAAATCAATCGAAAGCGCGTTAAAACTTAAAGAGTCGGTATTAACATGTCAAAACGGGTAATTTGACCAATCCACCTCCCAACTACCACCAAGACCACCCCAAATGAGCTAAGGAAAGCCCATTAGGCTGTAACACAGCAGCATTTTTGTGCCATTACAGCCTCTCACTTGGGAACAAAAATTCTTTCTCATTTTCAAATTCTCTCCATTGTTCTTCACACTTTCGAGCCTTTAATCCTCCTTCCAAACCCCTCCCACACTCAAATAATATTTCTAAGACCATAGGAAGGTATTATTCATCATCCTCTTCCATCCTAATGGAGTGGAATTTTTATTTTGAATTTTTGGGTTTAAAAACCCTAGTTTGCTCCTCATTTTTTTCGTGACTTTAGAGCCCTCAAATGCTCTCAAGCCATGAATGAAAAATTCTTAGAATAATGTTCTAAGGCTACTGTCAAAATTTCATAATTTTTGGAGCATGTTTGATTTTTTTCGATTTATGCTTTATTTATTTTATATGTGATAAAGCATGATTTTATGAATATTATTTGATATTATCGCTTGTTAATGTATTATAAGCATTTTTAATAAATATGGTAATTTTCATAATATTTTGGAATTTTCTTGTATTTGTTTGATTTTTTGTTGAGAAATAGTTGAGATATAGTGTTTAATATATGATATGAACATCATATATTAATCTTGAAAATTTTGAAACACTACTCCTATTTTTTCAAAATGGGCAGAATATATTCAAGTATTTTTAAGCCATTATTTGATTTTATTTGTTGGAAATAATAGGATATATGATGTTTAGAAATAATATGAACCTAATATGCATTGTTGGGAATTATTGAACACATATGTAAAATATGTGTGAGGACAAAAGAATTCCAAGCATTTGGTTCATATTATAAATATTAGTTGATATTTAATGTTAATATTACATGTTTATTTCATATATAAACATATTGTGCAAGATTGGAATTTATTGAATATGTATATATATAAATGTGGAATTACAGAAATGATTTAACGATGAAAAGCATGGTTTTAAAATTTTAATGCATGATATGAAGTGATATTTCATGTTTAGTATATAGTATAAGCATGATATAATTTTTGTGGAATTTATTGAACACCAAAGCTTACTAATTTGAAATGACCGAAAGTTTGAGACTTTTAACCCATGGTTTAAAAATTTATATGATGATATTGAGTTGGTAATTAAATTCTATAATATGATAGGAGTATAATGTGATTTTATTAGAATTTATTGGATGCATATGCTAATTGTTGCTAATTATCGAAACGTAATAGAATGGCTAAGTATGGGTTTAATTTTGATGATGAATGATGATATGATAGTAATATGAAACTTTGGATAAATGGTTGTGATTAGGGTGAATGAATGGAACACTTATGCACACTTACACAATGATGGTGTATTACATTAGAAATTAGGGTTTTCTAATGCTTTAGTATAGTTTATGTTGTGTATGGTTTTGTTGATGTTGAATGTTTATGTTTATATTGAACCGACAAACTAAAACCCCAAACGTAAACAACATAATACTATATGTACGAAAACCCAAAAGAAATCGACCAATTTCGATAACTTAAGACGGAATAAACGAGGATCGAAGTTAGACACAAATTAGGGTTTTTCCATTAATAAAAGGATACTCAAACGTGAGTTCCTAAGTTAGAAAAATCAAAGGTCGAGCTACAATGTTAATATTCAATAACGACAACTCAATACGATAATTAGTTGGGCGTTAACATAACTCGCTAACGAATAACGATTATACGACATATGTAATCTCCGACGAGTAAATTAAATAAGCAATGTCGTAATGAGTAAGCGAAGATTTGAACATAAGATGTCGATCTTTATGTCTCAAACATCGAGTTAATATTCCCGAAGTACTTCATTTATTCTTAAGTACTTAGCTATATGATAGCATGTGCTCACTGAATCATAAATTAAGACTCATCTTTTAATTGTCGTGCGAATACGATAAGTCGTCAAGCATAACCTACTAGGGCGTAACTATAATTGTTAAGTCTAGTTGGTGGCTTGAGATAATCCTAAATTACCAATCACAACTCAATACTAACAATCTATAACGTAATAACGTTTAAAAGAGCACTAAGGTGAAGAGTCGAGGATAGACTCGGGTATGTGATTCATAAGTCAAAGTTCACCTATGAGCGATGAAGTTATATAGTTGAATTGGGAATGTAAGATAATAAGAATTATCTTAAAACCATCACATGAAATCATAAAGAGACCCTAATTGGGAACTTAAGTCGTAATTTATAAACGACCATCGATCGATAGAAAGAATCTAAGAAATGTTATTTTCTTATGAAGGGTTTGACCAAATGTAGTCGTGAGGAGAACAACCACACCCCCGCTCACTTGACTTACTAGCGTTGGACTAGCGGTGGGCTTTTCTTGAAACAAAATGATTATGCATAACTCAAAGCATGATTTACAAAAGCTTTATGAAATATTATCGCATGAACCGTTATTGACCGCCAAATATTTATGTTTTGTTGTGTCCATATCCGAGGTTGGTTTATCCAAATGTGGGATGAGAATTGATTGGTATATCGATGTGGTATGTGAATGAGTTGGTCCACCAACATTAAAAAGGGTATGATCGATCCGACTTAGTTGAGGACTAACTCGGATTGTGTACACGATGTGATGTGTGTTAAGGTTAGCTACCTCGATCGGTCACGGCGACTATGTGTAGGTGGCCACCCATAGTCTTGCGAATGAATGAGCGAGCGAATGAATGATGAATGAATTACCAGATATGGAACAACGTGATAAAATAGTCAGGCCTGACACTTTTGGAAAAATGATAAAATATTTGATAGGCATGAGTCTTTAACTAAAATCCTCATGTGCTATTGTGGGCAATTCAATAACTTTTTGGTAAAGAAAATCTTTTCGGCAACGAGTCCACTGAGTACTTTTGTACTTAGCCCTGCATCTCGTTTTTGATGTGCAGGTTGAGCAAGGATCGATGATGGGTGCGAGGTGGTGCAGAGTAGCAGTTGTTTTGTGGCTTAACTAGAAAGGTTTCTAGAACCTTGGGCATGCATCGTCATATGCATGTCCACACGTTTATTTGCTGCCTAACTCTGATATTGTTTAATGTTTTGATTATAATTGCTTTTATGCCGTATTGAATTGGAGGTCGTACTGTACTTTGAATTTTGCCCGATTGGGTTATGTTGAAACCTTGAACCCCTTTTGACAAGTCATTCTGCGACTTGAGTTAGTATTGAATTACTTATCCCTTTTAGCCTATCGTTATTGAATAGTTAAATGGTTGATTGCCTTGATTAGTTATGTTTATATCCGCTGCTTTATTATACCGGTGACGATCCATATGATCTGTACTTCATTGGATAGTCGGGTCGTCACAATAGTACTCAATCACATCCACTCATCTCATAAATCCTATGGTTGAGATTTTTTCGGACTTTTTAAGCTTAATTTCGCTACAATAAGGATATATTAGTAATTTGATTTGTTATATGATTGCGAAAAAAAACTACGCATTGAGTTGAACTGAATAATGCATTTAAATGAACAAAAAATGCATGTAATTGAACACAATAATGCATGCGGTTGGAAGCTCGTGCATAGCGCGCGGGCACGCCCAGCGTGCTCTCGTGCTCGCGTGTTGCTTCGGCGCTCGCTCGCACGCCCGTTGGCCAACAATGCATTTTTATATTTTGTTAAATGCATGAACAAGTTTTGTTAAATGCATGGATAGGTTCATGAACGTGCTTTGTTAAATGCATGTTTATGTTTCATGGCAACATATAGTTTTATGTTTTGTTCAATGCAGTTTCATGTTTTGTTCAATGCATTTTGTGGTTTTCGATATAAAATCTCTCATCCATCCTTATCTGTCAATTCCGTCGTCTTTTTTCATGATTCCCGATGAATTCACCGTGAACCACCGCCATAGCCACCATCTTTCTCGATTCTTCAATCATCTATCAAATTCATCTTCTATTTTTTCTCAAAATCCATCAATTTTATTATCAATTTTTTTTATTCTTTTTATTTCTTTCAAAATCTGTTGTTTGTTGTTTGTGTATTTTGCTGTTACTGTTCGTCGTCGTTGCCGCCGACATCTTCCGCTGCCGTTGCCGTCGCCGTCCACTGCCGTCAAGGAGGAGGAGAAGAAAACAGATTTGGTTTCTTCTCATTTTGTCCCTTGTGAAAAAAAAAAATTAAAAAAAAAGAGAGATGCCACGTGTCAGTTTGTGGTGCGGCTACGTGTTCAAAATGTGTGGTCATAATTGAATACTACATACTATCTGGAGACCGGGTACTACGAAAACTCAACCGTATATATATCTATAGTGTGTAAACAACCCTTATTTTATTAAACAAGGAGCAGTCTGTCCATAGATTTTGCCCAAATAAATGGTCAGGCTTGATTGATGTCGCATTAAATAACACTTTTATATGTATACAATAATGTTTTTATGCACTCAATAAAGTTTTTTGGTAGATTATACATATATTATTATTATTATTATTATTATTATTATTATTATTATTATTATTATTATTATTATTATTATTATTATTATAGTAGTTGTTGTTGTTATAATACTTCTTTCTATGAAAATTGAAGAAAATATAAGATCAATGGTGTATATTAATTTCTAGTTAATTGAATCATTAAGTAGAAACTCTTTCTAATCTAGAAAATGTGAACCAAACGTAATTTGTAATAATAATAATAAAATTTTATGCATAAAAAACATATAACAGAAAAAATATTATTTTATAAGTAAAAAAATATAATCATAGAAAAAATATTGTCATATGTACAAAAAAACACATCCCATTTGAAAAAAATAAAATAAATCAATCTTGACCATCAACTAATCAAGATTTATTGACTGCATTGGTAGCTAGTTTATTACTTCCTTCATCCAACAAATACGTTCATTGATTTTGGTGACACAAGTTTTAATAAATTGTAATTAGTGTAAAGTAAGTGGATGTAAAAAAGTGGATCGTGTAGATAATAAATGAATATATTAATGAATAGTAGGTGTAAAAAGTGGATCGTGGTTTTTTGTAAATAAGTGGATAGATTTAAGGTAAAAATGTGAAGTTGATGTTTCCAAAAAAAGGAAAGCGAATGTTTTTTGTGGATGGACCAAAATGGAATTAAATGAACGTATTTGGTTGACGGAGGGAGTAGTATTTTGGTAACAGTGATAAGTTTATAAACATTATTATAGTTATACATTTTAAATTTTTACTATAACAAAATGGCTATTTTGAAGTTCACCTTTAATTATTTGGTTAAATGGTACCTAGTTTGCAATTCGGAAATTTGATTGTAAATCTAATGCGATTGTGTCATAGATTTTCTACAAGTATTGTTTGTAAAAACGATCATTTCCACAAAAATGAATCCTCTTGCTGATTTTACTTCCCTTTCAAAATGCAGTAAATCAAGTATCAAATGAAAGCCTGACTAGCAAAGCTGTAAGGGAATTGGTGGAATTATTATGCTATAGCAATCCTTTTGCATGTAGGAGATGGAGATAAATTTTCATGCCAAATTCAAATTTTTGGGATTGCTCAAGATCAAAAATTCCAAATAGGAAAGAAGCATTTTGTTGTTTCATGGTAGTAGTTGTCTGTTGTACTAATATATATACTTCATCTTGTGCTGTGTTAGAATTTCTTGCTGATCCCTCTTAATTCTTGTTTCATATTGTACATGTGCTAATCTATGTTATTTTCCTAGCTGAGGAAAGAAGGGTTCATCCCCAATAACTTCTGCTCTATCTTGTGTCCTTACTGCAAGTGCTAATCTATGTTATCTCATTGACTGCTATTCCTTATTTTATTAACTATGCATTTTTATTTATAGTAGCTTTTGCAATGACATTTTCACTCAAACAAGCTTTACTGTTACTTGCTCTTATATGATTTTATCTCATTATTTGCAAATATTGCATTGCTCTTAATTAAATTGTGACGCGCGGTAAAAGTATGGAATGATCGCCAATGTAGAGACATGGATAAGGAGCGGCTCCGATTAAGGCTTCAAAACGGATGGGTATATGAATGAACCGAAACGCACTGGAATGAGAGAGATTTCAAGAATATGCAAGTATGTGACTGCATATTTGAGGAGAGCTTGAATGATTTGATATGTGCTACTCATACCAACAAGATTCATCTTCTTTTCAGAAGTATATCTCATAAAAACTCTAAAGTTAAGCTTGCTTGACTTGGAACAATTGTGAGATGGGTGATCCCTTGTGCAGTTTCTCAGGGAGTGTATGAGTGAGGACAAAGCACACTGAAAAGACTCGTGTTGGTCTGTAGGTCAGCCGTTAATCCGGAACTCGGGTCGTTACATAAATAGCTTAATAAGTACCTTTTTCTGAATTAATAAGGCTTTTTAGTTTTATGGAGATTCATGAATATTAGTTTGATTTCCTAAATGATCATGATGTTCTTTGTTGGAAATTTTTGAATTGCCAAATTATGACAACCATATAAGTTTCATGTAAGGAAAGCTAAACATGGACAACTGTAAAAATGTGATAGCTCACTCATCTTTTTTATTCTTGCATTTTAGTTTCAATAGGTTTTAAATGAAACTAAAACAAATAGAAACTTGATCTTTGGCTATATGTATGAAAAAGTACAATCATGCATTGATGTGTTGTGCATGCTTGTCTGTGTGTATGAAGATTTATCGAACATCAATGCCGCATTAGAATTTGCACTTATTCAATTATGAGGATGTGATGTCTCTTTCATGTGATAAATTATTTCTGGTCCTAAATAGACAATATAATAGTGGCTATCAAGATTTTGATTTCTCTATCAAATGTCTCAAGAAACATGCCTGATAAATCTAGTTACGTGAGTATGCGAGATTTATGTAAAGCAATAAAGAACACAAGGCTTTTACGTGGTTCGATCGTTAATGAGATCTACGTCCACGGAGGAGTGATTCCTCAATACTTTCACTATGATTTGAGTACAGTGAGTGTAGTTACAAGCTCTTAGCATTCAATAAGTTGCCAACCTTTCTACTGTCAATTTTTCTTCTATTTATACATATCTGAGCCTGCGCCTAAAGGCGTGCCCAATCTCTCCATTGGCCGAGACTCTTCCCCGCGTGCCTCCATTGGCCGGGGCTCTTTTCCTGGCGTGTCCTCCATTGGCCGGGGCAGGGACGCTTCGCCTTCCGTGCGCCACGTGGAGGGTGGCGCCTGACTTTGGTTCTGGGGGCTAGGGTTTTGGGGGCTGATTAGGGCTCGCTTTGGGTTTAACCGCGTGGGCCCGCTACCAACGTTAGGTCCAGCTCGTTTGGGCCTGTTAGTGTGCCTGATCGGTTGGGCCACATCCCATCATAGCCCCCCCGAATAGTCGAGTAACAGTCATGCCGAGGTGGAGTGAAGAAAGCACTTTGCCGAGGTGAGGTGTTGCTCGGCTGAAGTTGTTGTCGAAGGTGTTGTCTTTTTGACGTGAGGGTTTATTTGGCGATCTGGTTCCGAACTGAATTGGGTGGTCTGTTGTTCTGGGCATGCACTGCTTGTCGAAGACCGAAGTGAGTTGTCTGTCGCTGGACAAAGATGTGCTGCAGAAGGACAAAGATATCGCTGGATAACGACCCCCTGCGTAGGTTACGCCGAGGTCCGATCTGGGGCGGCACCGCTCTTCTGGAGGATGCCGAGGTCCGATCTGAGAGGTGGATCTAGATGGAGAAGTCATGCTGGATGGTGTCGAGGTTCGGCCTGAGTGACCGCCCTTCCAGGGATGCCGAGGTGTGGCTGGCGGTGCGAATCACGGGGGTGGTCGCCGAGGTCCGATCTGGATGGAGATATTATCGTGAGGCGAAGTCCGTTGATAGGGCCGAGGTCCGATCTGGATGACCTCGTTATTTGTGGGAAGGCCGAGTGCGACCGAGGCGCCGCCTCGGAGGGCGCCGGTCCGTGTGATGATTGCGGTCGGTCGACGGTGGTCTATCTTACGCTAGCGTACGTCATACGCGCCAGGCGGTAGTTGGGCACTCGAACCGTGTGCGCGCGTGGACTCCACATCCAATCACGGGTAGGCACGTGTGGAAGTTGAACCAGCAGTTTTTAGGCGCCCTTTGTCCTATAAATAGGCCCAAATGAGGCAACTGTTCACTTTCCCCTTCGACGCTTTGTTTGAGAGATAAAAATTCTGAGAAATTTTCCGACTTCTTCCTGATCTCGCTGAAGGAGCCATATATTCCCGTGAAAAGTAAGTATGTTTTCTTCATCTTCTTCTCCGTCTTCTCGCTCTGAAAGTTCTGTTTCTGCCTCGGGTTCTGGCCGTCTGTTCCCCGATGTAAAGGACTACATGTGCTATAATCGCCTGGGTAAGTCCATAGGACTTAGTCTGAGGTTCCTTGATATCATCGGTATGGGACGGACTTAGGTTGGGCGTGGCGGTCGAGCTTGACACTTTGGAGGAGCTTTACGAGTAGTAAAGGAATACGGATCCCGAGGAGGCGTGGTGGTGCCTGCCGCAGCCGGATGATAGGGAGATGGCCCCTCCGGAGGGATTTATTACCATATATGTAGATAGTTTGAGGGCGGGTCTTAGGTATCCTCTGGTCCCAATTTTTCTTAGCTTTCAAGAGTATTTCCAGATCCCCATTTTTCAATTGACCTCGAATTCCATTAGGTCGGTGGTGGGGCTAGGGCTCTCCTGCTATGGGATTGCCGAGGAGTTCTCCTTCGAGGTATTGATGCGCTTTTTTAGTGTCAAGACCATAGGAGGAGTGTACTATCTGTCTCCTCGGCTAAAATTTAAGGTAGCGGTGCCCTCTAAAGTGTCCCATTGGCAGAATAGGTATTTATTCCTGCGGGTCGAGGGGCATCCGAGGTATGAGTGGGGCCTCGGTACGATGACGGACCTGAAAATCAAGCCCTTGGGCCACATGGAGGAGGTGCTGAGCAGCCTTGGTGAGATTTTATCCATAAGTTACACCGAGGATGACCTGAAGAAGGCCGGGCTGAGTGTTTATGGGTCGGAAGCGTCGGGATCGGGGTCTGGACGGGGTGAGGGCATCCCCATCTTCTTAGTCCTTATAAGTCTGATTTTGCTGTGCTAACACGACTTTCTTACGTCATGCGGTGAAGCCGACGGCGAGAGGAGGGCTCGCGATCGCCGAGCGCGAGCTGCGAAGAAGCGGCGGCGGGCTGGACCTACCAAGGGTCCGAAGAAGGTCGACAATATGAGCCAACTGATGACTGGGCCTCAAGCGGGGTCCACCCTGCATCGGAGTCGCGGCCTCAGGGCCGCCTCGAGTTCGGGTTACCGCCCTCAAGCTTGGCCGCACCCTTCCCCGAGGTACAAAAGTTCTTCCACATTTGGATTTGTCGCTCTGCGATCTGTATTAACTAGTCTTTGCTTTTTAGGGTGGGAGCTCGGTGATGGGGCCCTGCGTGTTCTTTGGGGGCTGTAATTTGCCGTCGGGCTGGTCGTGAGAGCTCGGCCCGGTATGAGGCGCCGGGGCGGGAGCTTCTTTGCGCGCGGCGGCCGCCGATTGATACCGCCGTGGCTGCGGCCGGGCCGCAAGGGCCGCTGAGGCCGGGAGGGCTGCTGCTGAGGCCGTCTTGAAGAAGAGGGCTTGGGCACTGGAGGCCGCCCGAGGGAAGCTCGAAGAGGTTCGCGAGGAGGTGGCCGGGGTGAAGAAGGAGCTCACGGACGAGAGGGGTGCTAGGCGGCGATCAGGGACCCTTGCTGAGGGCCTTTGCCGGCGCTCATCGAGTCGGAGGTTTCTTCGCTTTTATTGCCGATCTTGCCGCCGTGCTCAAGCCGAAGGTGGTGTCGATCACACAGGAAGCGGGCCGCCGCCATGCGACTTGATAAGGTGAAGCATGGTTGGACCGAGGTCGACCTCAGGAGTGAACAAGGCTTCGCCGGGTGATCTCGGGGTTGGCTCCTTCCGGTCTTTGGAGGCCTGGCGTCGGTCAGACCCTCTGACGGTGAGGTCATCGCCCGGTCAAAGAGGACGAAGATCCCGAGCTCCGGAGCTACTTGCCGAGGTACGGGCCAAGGGCGGAGGAGGAGGAGGAGGAGGAGGAGGAGGCGGTCTTGGAGCTCCATTGGAGGGCCAACCGCAGAGAGCATCGGCGAGGCGGCGGAGAGGTCGGCGGGTCCGGCAACAAGCTGAGGTCGGTGGACACGATGTAATAGGCTGAATTGCCGGGTCGATAGGATCTGAGCCCTTGTAATAATTTCCCACTTTTGAGTAATAAACCTGACATTTTGAAATGTGTATTGTCTTGTTTGTTTTAGCACTTCACTTACGAATACATCGGACTTGATCATGACCACCGACAAAGTGAAAGAAGTCCGAGGTGCTCTGGTGAGAAGGATGAAGAGGTGGCCTTTGGAGGAGTCGGTCGCGAGAATCGGCCAGTTACAGCTAGCATGGATGTCAGCTCGGCATCGTCAACCGAACTGAAAGGGAAGTTACATGAGGCCGACTGCGAAGTGGTTCGTCTCCTGGCTGAAAACGAGGCTCTTAAGCTAAGGATCACTCAGCTTGGAGCCACAGGCAAGATTATCTGCCGACGTGATTCAGGGGCGCCTGATACAATGCGAAGAGCAGCTCGGGCTGACAACGGAGAAGCTGGCTCGGATCTCGGAGGAGCATACTAAATATGAGAAGGTGATCCGCCAATCGGTGGGGTCACCATATCGAGCCGATGACCGAGTGCGAGCTTGCTCATGAGGGCATGGTCTTGAGGGACGAGGAGGGCCTAATAGCAAGAGCTTTAAAGGCGCCTCGACTCCATCGTGGAGTATGCCTGAAGTGCGAACTTGTGCGCGGCGACGCTGCCCCGCCCAACGAGCACATGGGCGGCCCAAGCATTAGGCGCCGGGTGGGAGGCGGCTATCTTGATCATGCCGGAAGTGCTCGATTGTTTGCCTGCCCACTTTCAAAGAGCGAGGACCTCGGCCCGTGCTCCGTCGTGAGGAGGAGAGGAGGTCGGGGGCGTGGTCGCACTTCAGGTCGGGCGACAAGCCTTGGGGGTGGGAGTTCATCCTTTCAAGGTCGGGGTGACCCCGAGGCCTCGCTGAGTGTCCCCGGAGCAGGCCGTGGGGGTATCGGAGTCTCCTCTTCAGGTCGGGGTGTCTCCGGGCAAGCACCCAGTCTTCCGAGTAGGCCAGCGGACGCAGCCTCATCGACCGGGTCGAAGGCACGAGTTCATTCGGTGTACATCGCCGGTGGTGATTTTATTCAGATGGTGCGACTTGAAGACTGGCACAGGCGGTGACTCGGAGGCCGAATGAGTTTGTATATAGCTTAGGACTTAGTATGTAGTCGTAAATGTATTTAGACTCATTTGAAGTGTATGTTTTCCCTGAGAGGTACAAACATAGCTTAGGACTTCGTTTTGGTCGTAAATGTATTTAGGCAGATCTGATGTATATCTTCCCAAATAAAGGGGTATGAGCGAGCTCGAAGCCGGTTGACTTGTATATGACTTGGAACTCGGTTTGTAGTCGTTAATGCATTTAGGCGTGTGCGGGTGCATATCTTCCCAAATAAAGGGGCATAATTTGGCGAGATCCGATCCGGATGTCTTCGCATGTAGATATTCAACTTAATGGGTGTCAGTATGCGTGCATGTGAGCGTTCAATTTAATGATTAGTCGTATGCTTTGCACTTAGACGCGTTCAATTTAATGAGTAATCTGCGAGTCGGCGCAGCAGTGAGTACCCTACTTAGTGGGTTTTTCATCTTAAGTAAGGCGTCCCTCGTGAAGGTTTAGATGTGGTATATCTAAGGATGTTCACATAGATATGAGGCAGTGAAATATTCATTAGAAAAACAAATGTTTTATTGAATATGTAATCAACATCGTATTTTGGCAAAACAATAAAGGGACTAACATGATGCCGATCCGAAATCGAAGCTATGTAAAGTACCTCCTTAAATGAGTGATGTGCCGTGTTCGGGGGATAAGTGCACCGGATAGGTGAGCTAGCTTGTAAGCCCTTTGCCGAGGTCCTCGTGAGCGCGGTATGGGCCTTCCCATGTCAGATCAAGCTTGTTAAGACGTGTAGGGATGACATATATCTAGCCCTCGCCCCGAGGATCTATCTTGGATATTTAATTCACCATACATTGATTATAAACCTAGCATGCGTCTATTTAATTAATTGCAACACGTGGGGTTTTCTCGTGTTTACCTTTGGATCGATGAGGTCGATGGAGCGAGATGAATGGATCAAATGGATCGAACTCGTGCTTTGACCTTACGGGTTGTATCCGGTTGCCCAATCTCCAGCGTCGGTGATGACGATCTATGGAGAATGCTTGAAAAATCACCTAAGCTCTCTCAAAATTCTCGAAAATCTCTCCTATTTTTTCTTAGGAATTCTCGAAAATTGTAGGTTAAAAGTGAGCATTAACCTAGACTTTATCTCTTACCTTATATTTATAATGCACTACCTTAATCCCATAAGGAAAGGATCTATGCATATACCATAAATATAATTATATCCTTGTAGGATAAAGAGAATAAAATCTTGCCTTAGAGAGCAACTAGGGGGCGCCGATTTTCATGAGCTACGGGCCTGGATGGGCCAGCCCAGGGATCAAATGCAAGGAATAAAGATGGGCCTCAAATAAATTAATTATCTTATGTTCAATTTAACATAAATTAATTTATAAACATTCGATCATGCCACTAGAGAAAGAATGTTGACTTACCCTTTATTACCGAAGTTGAGTCGGGCTTGCACTTGACATTCTGAATCCCGTATTTAAGATATCGAGCGTCCATTAATCATTTATAGCAATCATTGCTTAAAGCGATTAATAACTTCATTTCCTTAAGTAGTACCACTCAACCTTATTATTGTACTTGAGCTAACTCAACCCGTAGGGTTTAGTACAATAAACCTTTGAGCTCCTTAAGGGGCGTCATCATCCTAGCGGATACGGTGACTCGATCTGAGATAACTAGCGTGACATACAAGATCGCCACCACCCAAGATGCGGAGAATCTTGGGTTAGAACATATAACCTCACCCATAACAAGTCAAAGTGATGGGCAGAACTCATACTCACCTAATACCTTATCGAGGTTTAGATCATCGTAAGTCACCGAGATCTTGGTTCTTCACGACGGTCGAAAGAAGAACCCATCTCACTTGTGATCCTTCATACGTCGAGGCGTGCCGGCATAGACAAGCAACTAAGTCAAGTCACTTCTTATCTATATCTGCGGCCTAAACCGACAACTCGTCCTTAAGTTGTCTCGGTGTGAAACTTTTATATCTCATTAAGCTTGACCAATCATACGGACTTACGTGATCTTCTACACAATCGTATGATCTAACATATATGAGATAAGGGACACGATATATGCAATCAAGTATTCAATTCGGATAGGAGATTGTAATAGTGGTAACGAAACATTGTATACAAGCTCAACCAAACGCTTTCGTGTATACAAATCCAACAATCTCCCACTTATACTAAAGCAAACTTTTAGTATATAATGTGTCTCTACTAGCTATTACAAACAACCATCACTTTGCTTCTCCCACTTATACAAAAGTTTCCTTTCTAAGTGGGTGCCATCAAGCGCAATCCAGTCCTCTAACGTGTCCATCGTAGACTTTTGCGGCGAGCTCTTCGTGAATGGATCCGCTAGATTTTCCGTCGTATCAATCTTTTCAATCAGCACGTCACCTCGTCTAACGATTTCTCGTATGACATGGTACTTTCTCTATGTGTTTGGTCGCCTTGTGGGTCCGTGGTTCCTTCGAGTTTGCCATCGCACCGAGTTATCACGATAAACTATGATACTCTTGGGCAAACCGGTACCACATCTAGATCCATGAGGTAGTTCTTGAACCATCTGACCTCATAGAAGCCTCCGGGCGGCTACATATTCGCTTCCATGGTAGAGTCCGCAATGCATCGTTGCTTGCACTCACTTGAGATCGGCTCCACCTCCCAAGGTAAACACATAGCCCGGGTTGACTTTTTCTCATCACGGTCGACTTGAAATCCAGTCCAGTGTAACCCAAAGGCATTAGACTATCTGCATGGTAAACTAGCCTATAATCTCGAGTCCTTTTCGGTGCTTGAGTATATGCTTCTCGCAGATCAATGAGCTTGTCGAGGTTAGGCGATATCTAGCTACTATGCCAACCGCATAGTAGATATCGAACCTCGTGCATAGCATTGCGTACATGAGACTTCCTACGGCGGAAGCGTGAGGAACTTGTCTCATTTCTCTATCTCCTTGCGGTCATAGGTGATTGCGTCTTGAATAAAGGAACGCCATGTCCGAAGGTAGCAATCCTTTCTTGGCGGTTCGCATACTAAAGCGGTAATCACGGTATCAATGTAAGGCGCCCGAGATAAGCTCAACATTTTCTTCTTGCGATCTCGGTAAACCTTGATCCCAAGAATGTACGCTGCATCTCCTAAGTCTTTCATTTGAAGCGATCGGATAGCCAACTCTTTACGTCGATAACACTTCACATTGTTGCCAACTAGAAGGATGTCATCTACATAAAGTGCAAAAATACCACATCACCGTTGACATCTAATCGATACACACAACTCTCGCTAGCAACCGGTAAATCCATAGGACTTTACCACCTCGTCAAAGCGTAAGTTCCATGATCGGGAGGCTGCTTAAGTCCATAAATGGACTTCTTAAGCTTCCATACTAGATGCTCTTCACCCTTTACCACATAACCTTGAGTGTTCTTTGCATATAGATGTCTCTACCTTCCTCAAGGTAACCGTTTAGAAAAGCGGTTTTAACATCCATTGCCAAACCTCTAGGTTCAGTGGGCTGCTATGGCGGAAGAATTACGATGGACTTGAGCATTGCTACGGTGAAAAAGGTCTCATCGAAATCGATGCCCTCAATCGAGTGTACCCTTTCGCCACAAGCACGGCTTTGAAAGCGAAACCTCTCCATCTAATCTCTCTTCTCTTGTATATCCACTTACTACCTATGGCTTCCTTGCCATCCGGTAGAGTGTCTTTCATATCATCCATAGCCGTTATGGACTCCATTTCTAAGTCCATAGCGGTGTGCCATGATCTTGCATCAATATCTTGTATCGCCTCCTTGTATGTCCATGGGTCGATTATTGCATGTTAAATCTGCTGGGACTAAATCCGAAGATTCACCCACGAACATAAATCGCTCGGGTTGACGAACAACCTCCCACTCTGACGAGGTTCTCTGAGCACAATGGCAACGGTGGTGCGAGATACTTGTGGTTCTCTAACTTGCACAACTTGTTGTGTAGGTACCACTTATGCGGTCGGTATCTCTGGTGGAACTCGACCCACTTCAATTTCTTGAAGTATCCGTGTCGATACCTCCCACTAGACTCGACATCTCGTACCTTTGGCCTAATCGGTGGTGGAAAGCGATCATTTTCTAATTCTTGAAGAATGATTTCAACTTTGGACTTATGATTTTCATATAATCCTCTTCTAAGAATCGGGCATTAGTGCTAATAATGACCTTCCCGATCCTTAGGACTATAGAATAAACCACCTTCGTTCCTCTAGGATAGCGATAAACGACTTGCGTCGGATCTAGCCTCCAACTTGTCGCCTTCTTGTTCGGCCGTGTCTTGGGCGCCCCATATCATATGTGGCTTAAACTAGGCTTGCGCCCAAACCACAACTCGAAAGGGGTCTTTTCGACTGACTTGGACGGTACTAGATTTAGCAAGTATGCCGCCGTCTCTAAGGCATACCCCCAGAACGAAATAGGCAATGTAGCATAACTCATCATAGATCTAACCATTTCCAAAAGAGTCCTATTTCTTCGCTCTGACACACCATTTTGCTGTGGTGTGCCCGGTGAAGTGCGCTGGGATGTAATCCCACACTTCACTAGATAGTCCATAAACTCGTTACTGAGGTATTCGCCACCGCGATCAGACCGCAGTGACTTGATACTCTTACCTAGCTTCGTCTCCACTTCCGCCTTAAACTCTTTGAATTTCTCAAAGCATTCAGACTTGCGGTGAAGCAGGTATACGTATCCGTACCTTGAGTAATCGTCAATGAAAGTGACAAAATACTCGTACCCTCCACGAGCTTGTGTGGACATCGGTCCACACAGGTCAGAATGGACTAACTCCAACATTTCTTTGGCTCTATAACCCTTCGCTTTGAAGGGTGCAGTCGACATCTTACCTTCTCTCGAGATTCGCGGTGGGGAGCGGAGTAACCGTGAGATTACCCAACGCTCCATTCTTAGCCGGTCTTTGGATCCTATTTAGATTGATGTGACCTAATCTAAGATGCCGAGAGAAAATAGAGTCATCTTCAAGAAAACTTTCTCTTTTAGGGTTTGATGAAGATCTGACATAGTTATAGGTATTATGTTTGGCAGAAATAGTATAAAGCGAATTATATAACGTGCCAACAAAGATAACTTCGTCATTTCTTATGATAGAAACACCACTATCAAAAATAACAGAATATCCATGAGTAAATAATTTCGAAACAGAAACAAGGTTCATAGAAAATCCGGCACATATAAAACGTCTTTCAAAGCTAAAGCTGCTTTCTCAAAACATAAAGTAACATCTCCAACGCAGCGGTCTCGACTTTCGCCACGCGTTGCCCATGGAATCGTTATCTCGCCATCAAACGACTCCTTGTCGCGGGAACCCACAGGTGTAACAAACATGATCGATTCGCCCGTATCTACTACCCAAGAATGGGTAGAACAAGTCGCTAAACATGTTTCCGTTACTAAAGCAAGCAGCGTACCTTGAGCCTGAGCATAGGGCACTTGGCCTTCAATGCCCGTCTTACCGCACTTGAAGCACTTGCCCTTCTCATTTGGCTTCTTCAAGCCTCCGGTGTAACCATGTTCTTGTTCCATTACTCCCACTATTTGCCTTGCTTCTTCCACCTTTGGTACCCATTTTCTATTTCCATTTTGCAACGAAAATTTTGGGCCCTTAGATGTGCTAGCAAGAGCATGTGCTCCTTTTCCCATAACTCCTTCCGCACCACGAGATCATTAAGCAACCGACTAAGTGTGAACTCGGTCTTGCTCATGATCGCATTCTGCCGAAAGTTCTCAAAAGACTTGGGCGGTGTATTGAGGATGATATCGACCTTGGCCGCCGTCAATACCTCCTCCCAACCGATCAAGACTATCCATGAGATGAGTCATGTGGGAGGCATGTTCATGGACGAACTTCCTTCTTCCATCTTACACGCCAAGATTTCTCTCATTGTGTGGAAGCGGATCGTCGATCCGATTGCCCAAACTTACTCTCGAGACTTGACCAAATATCGATCGCGTCTACCATCGATTGATCTTGCGCACTGCAAGCCTTTGGACATAGTAGTCATCATATAGCATTTAGCCGTATTGTTTGACTTATTCCAAAGTCCGCCGACTCTCATTGCTCATTAGTCGATCGTCGATAAGGCATCGGGTTTAGGAGTAGTGAGAACAAACATGTGTTCTTCAACAATAAGAACATATTCCATGTTTCGTTTCCACTCGATAAAATTTGGACGGATAGCGGATTTTGTGCAAGCATATTGATAATCGGCGTAAGAGACATATACGAAGCGATAAAGTAAACACATAAGCATACGATCGCATATAATTCGTAACAATAATATTGTAACCTTTTGATAAAACAATATTAATTGAAACCTCCAATCGCCCAAGGAATCCCACATGCAAGCCACGCGTGTGGACATTTACACATGAACCCCTCGACCAGACTAAAATATACCTTTTAGTCGTTTAATTTCAATCCATGTCAACTTATCCTTATGACAAATGAAATTAACGATTGGACCTTACTAGACCACATCACTATCGCAAGAAGGGACTTCACGGGAAGTTGTACTTGAGGTGATGTCTAAGCATTGACCACAATTTTAACAGCAGAAAATGAATTCTTAGAATTGGCATACTCACTCGGACCATACCGCTTCCAATTCAAATTCTTTTGTTATCTCTTTTTATATCTCTCTCTAGAGAACTTATGAAAATCGCATATGCAAGCCAGCGTGTGGGCGTTTACATGAAACTCCCACTTCTCAATAGATTTAAAAGTTTTATTTAGAAATCTCATCTAACAAACTTATGATAAGCAGTGCAAGCAAGCCACGCGGGTGGACGTTTACTCACAGTGCGTCTCACTTTGTTTAGAGATCAAAAGTGGAGGTCTTGACATTTTAATTTGAAAAATTAATTTGTCGGGTTGCTTGCTTAGTCTTTTTATTCAAAGGTTTGTCCATGCGGATCACGTAATCTAGCATGCTTTTCTATAGAACTCGATATGTAAAACATGCTCATGAAATTCTAAAAAAAAGCTTGATAAGCGCGATAAACTAGCATGCTTACTATGCGCGTCAATTCGTAAAACACTTAAGGTTTGTCGGCGTAATATAAACATACATAGCATGCTATTGCATAATTTAAACATCCACGACATGCATATGAGCGATAAAAATAAAATAAAACATTCATCGCGGCCAATCGTGAAACACGCACATTTAAATCTAATCTATTACATAGATTTACAAAGTGCAATTAAACTTGAAAGGGCCTCGCGTGCGAGGCACGGACGGATTCAAAAATGGGCCTCGGATTCAACAAAAATGGGTTGGGGTGGAAAAATGGGTGCGGGCGGGTCGGCCCAATCTGTCTTGGGCGCGTGCTGGCAAAGCCCACCGCGCCCGACCTTGCGTCTTGCCGCGCCCGCGTGTTCTCGCGGGCTACCTCATGATCGCTAAAGGCGACCGCGACCCGTCGAAAGCACGCGTCTTGCCCACGCCCGGCGCCGAACATCTACCGAGATGTCGTCGCCCGGTGCCAAAACTTCGCGACCGCGAGTCTGCTCGCGAAGCGCCGGGTTTCTCGCGCGCGAACGCGCGCCCCGTCGCCCGCTAGCTCGCTCGCTCGCTTTGCTTCGCGGCCGAATCTCGCGACCACTCGCTCGCTCGCGTGGCGCCAGGGATCTCGTGCGAACGCCGCCCGTCGCCGCGTCCCTCGCGATCGCCCTGCGACCGCGAGGCTCGCCATGAAACCGTCGAGGGCTGCCGAGACTGTTTTTCCGTCGTTTCGTTCTTCGTTCTTTTGTCTTAGTTCTTCTTTTACGGATAAGATTTACGAAATAAAATCTAATCTAACCACGGATTTTCGTGGTGAAACAACAAAATCCGACAAAATAATAAGCGAGCCACGATGAGCGACAAATCCACAATTAAGAAAACGCGCGTAATAATCAAGCGTGAATTAATCCAGCAGAGCGAAGATTACGATCCCGGGCTCGATACCAGTGTAGGGATGACATATGTCAGCCACGCCCGAGGATCTATCTTGGATATTTAATTCATCATACATTGATTATAAACCTAGCATGCGTCTATTTAATTAATTGCGACACGTGGGGTTTTCGTGTTTACCTTTGGATCGATGAGGTCGATGGAGCGAGATGAATGGATCGAGCGGATCGGACTCGTGCTTTGACCTTACGGGTGTATCCGGTTGCCCAATCTCAACGTCGGTGAGGGCGATCTATGGAGAATGCTTGGAAAATCACCTAAGCTCTCTCAAAATTCTCGAAAATCTCTCTATTTTTCTTAGGAATTCTCGAAAATTGTAGGTTAAAATTGAGCATTAACCTAGACTTTATCTCTTACCTTATATTTATAATGCACTACCTTAATCCCATAAGGAAAGGATCTATGCATATACCATAAATATAATTATATCCTTGTGGGATAAAGAGAATAAAATCTTGCCTTAGAGAGCAACTAGGGGCGCGATTTTCATGAGCTACGAACTGGATGGGCGGCCGAGGATCAAATGCAAGGAATAAAGATGGGCCTCAAATAAATTAATTATCTTATGTTCACCGAACATAAATTAATTTATAAACATTCGATCATGCCACTAGAGAAAGAATGTTGACTTACCCTTTATTACGAAGTTGAGTCGGGCTTGCACTTAGACATTCTGAATCCCGTATTTAAGATATCGAGCGTCCATTAATCATTTATAGCAATCATTGCTTAAAATGATTAATAACTTCATTTCCTTAAGTAGTACCACTCGACCTTATTATTGTACTTGAGCTAACTCAACTGCGGGGTTTAGTACAATAAACCTTTTGAGCTCCTTAAGGGGCGTCATCATCCTAAGCGGATCGGTGACTCGTCTGAGATAACTAGCGTGACATACACCTTGCCACCACCCAAGATCGCGAGAATCTTGGGTTAGAACATATAACCTCACCCATAACAAGTCAAAGTGATGGACATCAACTCATACTCACCTAATACCTTATCGAGGTTTAGATCATCGTAAATCACGAGATCTTGGTTCTTCACGACGGTCGAGAAAGAAGAACCCATCTCACTGTGATCCTTGATACGTCGAGGCGTACCATCATAAACAAGCAACTAAGTCAAGTCACTTCTTATCTATCTTTGCGGCCTAAACCGACAACTCGTCCTTAAGTTGTCTCGGTGTGAAACTTTTATATCTCATTAAGCTTGACCAATCATACGAGACTTACGTGATCTTCTACACCTTGTATGATCTAACATATATGAGATAAGGGGACACGGATATATGCGATCAAGTATTGAATTCGGATAGGAGATTGTAATAGTGGTAACGAGAAACATTGTATACAAGCTCAACCAAGCGCTTTCGGTATACAAATCCAACAAGGCGCTCGACTCTCTTGGCTTCATTATTTCGTGGGGCGAGGTCGCCTACTTGGGCCGGAGGCTTTGACCCTTTGTTGTAGTACCGTGCGACTGGCCCTTGTGCTTGGCCGTTTATGAAGGCGAACTCGTGCTTCTCCTCTAGAGCATCAAGGTTGTACGCAGGTCTTCCTCGTTCTTGGCGTGGTCGAAGTGGAGAGTGCGAGGGCTTGGTGCGCCGATCTCGGCGGTATGGCGGCCTCGGTGCCGTGAGACCCGGTGAAGGGGTTTCTCCGTGCGAGGTCCGGGTGTTGTCTGTAAGACCCGGAGGACTTGAGGAGATTTTCAGCCAATCACCCTTAGCTCGGTCTAGCCTTTTCTTCAATCCACATGCGATCGTGCGGTTCGTCACCTCGGTCGACCATTCACTGCGGTGTGCGGCCGAGGTGAGCGTTCTTTCGATCTGGAGCTCTTCACACCACTCCTTGAAATTTTGTCGACGAGGCTGGGTGCCGTTGTCGAGACCGAGAATGTGCGGTATGCGGCGGCGGACTATATTTTCCATCTGAAGGTCGAATCCTGCTGCTTGTGAGGCTCGAAAGTGGCTCGGCCTCGACCTATTTTGTGAAGTAGTCTATGGCTACGACTAAGTATCGGCGACACGGTGCTCGGTCGAGCGGACCAGCGATGTCGATCCCCACCGCATGAAAGGCCACGGGCTCTGCGGTGCTCGGATCGGTTTGGGGTAGCTTTTGACCGTGGGTGGGCGGCGCCGGACACTTTTGACGAGCTCGGCGAATCTTGAGCGAGGGTAGGCGGTAATATCGACCTCGGCGTCTTCTTTGAGAGAGCTCGCGACCCGATGTAGCTTCGCAAGATCCTCTGTGGATCTCATTGAGCACGTGTCGAAACCTTACGGCGAGGCCCCTCGGGAGGGTTGAAGGTAAGACTTCGGTAGAGTGCGCCCTCGTGTATGAGGTACTTACAGGATTTCTCCATCATCTTTTGGCTTGAGCCGATCTTGAGGTAGCGCGCCATCTTCGGATAGGCCTTTATGGGAGACATCGATTCGGCTCTATCTCGGTGATGATGCCGATGTGAGACTCCGCTATGCTTGGGAATGAACCTCCTCCTTTGGTGAACTTGTTGTGACGCAGCTAACTTGCGGGGCGTCGGCTCGGTCGTTCCCGTGGGATTCGATGAATCTTGGAGTACACGAATGAGGTCAACATCTCGCTGCCTTCTCGGTACTACTTCATTCGATCCTCCTTGGCCTCGTATCACTGGGACACAGTTTACCACGACCGGGAGTCTCAGAAGATCTGGACATTGTCCACTTTCAATTCCTTTGCGGTGAGTCACGAGATCGGCTTCATACTCCACCTCGTTGTTGGTGGTGGGAAGGTGGCGGGGCGTGGGTCACTTCTTGTTTGTCGGGCGAGGAGGAGGATGCTGCTCCATTGCCGTTTGCATGAAGCTCCGTCCACGTACATCCGCCAGCGGTTATCGGGCGGTGCGGGGATGGATTCCTCCGTGGGGGCGGGCGTTGGGCGACCTCGGCGGTAGAGCCGACCTCGATGGTTTGGCTTCCACCGGAAGTCGGTGAGCTGCCCTTTTATGGCGGTGCAGGGAAGTACGAGATGTCGTGCTCGCCGAGCTCAGTGCCCACTTGCTATCGTCAGGATGACTACGGCTTGGACAAGACTTGTCTCAAAGGTAGGTCGATTAGTACACAGACGAGAATGGGCTTGGAAGTAGGGTCGGGCGTCGCTTGGCGTTCACCAGGCAGTGCTACCTTTTCGGGTGGTGTACCTCGTCTACGGTCCCTTGAGCTCGGCTAATAAAGTAGATGGGGAGTTGTCGTCCTCCTCATCTCGCACCAATACCGATTGATGGCCTCGTCAGAGATGGCCAGTATAGAAAGGAGTTCACCTTGCTTGGGCGGACGGGGTCGGTAGGTCGGCGGATACTCCTTGGTGTCTTGAAGGCGACACAGTGTTCTTCACGCGGTAGTCGGAGCTCTCCTCGGGATCTTGAAGAAGGAAGGCGCTTCCGGCTCGAGATAGGAATCGGCGAGGCGGCTAGGCACCGGTGAGTTTGTGGATCTCACGGATGGTCCTTGCACACTGCATGTCGAGCACCGCCTTCGCCTTGGTGGGATTGGCCTTGAGCCCTCTTGAAAACCAGCATCCCGGAACTTGCGGTCTTCACCATAAATGTACATTTACGGGGTTGAGCTTGAGGTTGGCCGACACGAGGAGTTGGAGGATAGTCTTGGGGTCGTCGGCGCGACTCTCCGTTTTTGACTTTTGACTACGATGTCGTCGGCGTGACCTCGACAATCTCCCGATGTGGTCTTTGAACATTGCATCCACCATCCTACGGTAAGTAGCCGGCGTTCTTGAGGCGAAAGCATCTTTGATGCGTAAAGACGCGAAGTCGGTGATGAATGCGGTCTTGGGGCATCCTCAAGACTCATCGAGTTTGGTGGTATCCTTTATGCAGATCCGTGAAGTCAAGACTTCGTGGCCACGATGCCTCCACCTTCTTATCGATGTCGGGAGGGTAATAATCTTCGAGCGGTGTTTGTTGAGGTCGGTATAGTCGACACACATCGCCGCCTCACAGCTTCGGACCACAAGCTGGATTGGCCGTCCGGTCGGGTACTGACCTCGAACAAGATCTTGGCATACGGGTTGAGTCACCGTCCCTTATGACTGGCTGCGCTGCGCCACGAACACCCTCTTACGCGGAGGCGGCTTGGTGGCGGGTCGATGTTGAGGCGGTGGGTTATGAGCTCGGGCGACACTCGGTCATGTCAGTGGGGACCATGCGAACACGTCCCTATACTCCCTCGAAGTTGCACGACGTCTTTGCGAATATCGGTGGGCCACGGATGCCGATCTTGACAACCTTGGAGGGTCGTCGTCGTATAGTGAAGGTTCTCGGTCGGTCGTCCAGGGTGGCGACCTCGGTGATTCTGTAATTGCTATGCTTGAGCGGGGGCTGCATCACAGGTTGAGACTCGTAGGCACTCTTTTCTTGCCATTTGGTCACCGGATGCTTAGCACCCCAGGGGTGGGTATCTTATTTGTGGTGGTATCTGAAAGCGAGCGGCCTGAGTGGCGTATAGCGATCTTTGCCAGGATAATGTTGTATGGAGAGGAGCTCGTGCGGGAAGAATTGAATGGATTTTGTGACCGACACAGGGCTCGTCTCTGGTAACGGAAGGGTAATGGCGCCTCGGGTTGTCTGCCTCGATTGAAGCTCATGGCGGGAGGGAGTGGGCGTGTTGCATTCCCCGACCTCGAGTTTATCGAGACAGCTCGGAAGATAATACTAACGGAGGCACCGATGTCGATGTAGACCGGTGGGCGTTCTTGTTGCCCACCACGGCTTGTATCGTGATGGCGTCTTGGTGGGGCATGATTTTGGGCACGGGTGCGTCTTTGGAGAATCGATGTCCTCTCCGGCTCGGAGTCGCTTGTTCTTGGCTCCTCGGGGCGACCTCAGAGCTTCGTTCTTCACGACGACCTCGTCGTTCCTACGAGGAGCCGGTAATGGCATAGACCTGCTCCATAGCATTGGGACCTTCGTCCTCGTCGTCTTCGGGTGGGGTCGCCGTCAAGGTCGGCCCGCAGTTGTTGCCACCGTTATTTCTCCCCCTGCGCTTCCTGTTCCCTGGCCCTGCTCGGCCGAGGTATTTTTTGAGGGCTCCTCCCTTGACGAGCTCGTCAATCTGCGTGCCCAGGTTTCTGCAATCCTCGGTATCGTGACCATATCCCCGGTGATAGTCACAGTACTCCTCGGTTGACCTCTTCTTGGATCCTCCTTTCATAGGAGGGGGCTTCGGGAAGAGCTCGGCGTGGAGCTCGAATATTTCCGCCCTTGATTTGGCGGGGGCGCTCTGCCGCCGAGGTTGGGCGAGTCGAGCTTGGATTCAGCGGCCTCTCTTGATTACAGCCGAGGCGCTGGCGATCGGCGCCTCGACTTGATCATCTGGTTTTCTCTCGGACTTACGCTCGTCCCGGATCTCCTCTTCTTCCGATCCGACTCGTCTCGCTGAAGTTGTCCACCAGTTCAAGCTTACTCGCCGTCTTTGGTTTCTAGCGCGGGTCGGATCTCGTTTTTGAGCAGCGTTGATGATGTAGAGATCGTTCTTGTCGTCGATTTTGGCGACTCTTTGATGAACCTCGAGGCGAAGTTCGACATCGTCTCGTCCGCCCTGGCGGTTGTGGCGGTCGGAGGAAGGGCTGGCGGTGGCATCTTCGATAAGCGCCATTTGAAGCGATCCGTGAGGTCACAGGCGGTGTATCTTGTTACGGCGGGCGAGGTGAACCGGTCGGGCGTTGGAGATCGGCACCTCGGGAAGATTTTGCACATGTGAAAATCTTCCATTCCTTGATCGCCATGTTGGTAGTGTATGCGAAAAGGAAGTCGGAGGGTCTCCTAGGCCGTCGTGGCGGCAATATTGGGTGCCGTATCGCGAGGCGGGCGTGTCTAAATTTCCACGGAGAAAGGGAGATAATTCTCCCGTCTGATCGAACCCCGGAGATCGTTGCCGTCTCTTCGGAGGGTGGAGGACCGATAGCGGCGTCTATCGTCCTCAGGGGAGTTCGACTCGCCTTTCTTCTCTCTGTTTTGCTCGGCTCTCAGGTCGGCATAACGTGGTGGAGAGCGGCTCATAAATGGCGCGGCGGCGGTGGTGGCGGCTCGTCGCGGTGGCGGCTCGCGAATGGGGTGGCGGCTCGGCCGCGGTGGCGGCTCCGGACATCGGGTGTGATGCACGTTCTCGGCTATCACGCCGAGGTAGGCGTTGGTGTTCGGAGGAGCGACCTCGGGCGGCCGTGGTAGTCGATTCGAGGGGCCGCGAGGGGCCCGCTCCTTTGTCCTCTGGTTGAGAAGCTTTGGAATTAGCGAGGTTGGCGTTGAGGAACTCGGTCACGGCTCGGCCGAGGGCACCGTGGGACGAATGAGCGCTTGTTCGTCCTCGTTGAGTCGGCATCTCCCTACGATGGGGAGGCGGTCTGAGGTGTATGGAGCGTTTTCCATGTTGCCTCGGGAGTGTGAGCGCTGTGGCGTCTGCGTTCTCGCTTCCCGCGACCACGGTGACCACACAGTCGTCCTCGGTAGCGGTTGTTGCCGCGTCGGCGGCGGTTGTGCGTGTTCTTGCCATTAAGTTGTAGAGGAGGCGAAGCTTTCTTGTTGAGACGGATCCACGGGCGGCGCCAATGATAAATCTTGTTACGTGGTATCGAGATTTATGTAAGCGATAAAGAACACCAGGCTTTTACGTGGTTCGATCGTTAATGATATCTACGTCCACGGATGGTGATTCTCAATACTTTCACTATGATTTAAGTACGGTGAGTGTAGTTACAAGCTCTTAGCATTGATAAGTTGTCAACCCCCTACTGTCGATTTTTCTTCTATTTATACATATTTGAGCTGCGCTAAAGGCGTGCCCAATCTCTCCATTGGCGGGACTCTTCCCAGGCGTGCCTCCATTGGTAGGGCTCTTCCTGGCGTGTCCTCCATTGGTCGGGCGGGGGCGCCGCCTTCCATGTGCCACGTGGAAGGTGGCGCTGACTTTGGTTACGGGGGCTGGGGTTTGGGGGCGATTAGGGCTCGCCTTGCTTAACTTGGCGTGGGCCCGCTTCTGCGTTAGGCCCAGCTTGTTTGGACCTGTTAGTGGGCCTGATCGGTTGGGCCACATCCCATCAATGCCTTTCTTTGTCAGTGATTCAAAATGGTGATGAAGACTGGGTTTTCTTTTACATACTCTAGTTAGAGTTCAATAGCTCAATATTAGTGCCATGTAAGCGATTATTGTGAGAATCACTTTCACGATTTTGATGAGTCGTGGCGGGTAGCCACGAACATGGATCCTTGAGCACCTGAGGGGGCCTGACCGATGTTCAAATAGGTTAATATAGTGACATTAAAGCTGAGATTTTGGGGTGAAAAAAGGTAAAGACAAAAGCATATAGCTGTCACAGTTGGAGGGTTCCTTGGGCGCACGCGGATAGGCTTGTCTACAAAAATGATGCTTGCCCTTAAATAGATGGATATTTTTGGACCGTACATTAGAATTTCACGGGCCACTGATAAATTGAAAACCCCTACACCGCCATATATAGATTCTCTTGTGAGAATGACCTTCGATTAGGGTGACTATTAAAGTATCGGATAATCGGATACCCAATTTTTGACCCGCAATTTATTGGGTATTGGGTCCCGATAATCAGAAAATCGGGTGATAGGGTCGGGATCGGGTATTATGTAGGCTAGAAAATCAGATATCGGGTAATAACCGATTCTTTTAATATTAAATTAATTTTATATATTTAAATATATTAGTAGTTATTAAAAAACTAAAAATTAGATGTCAGATTCGTTCCTAACTTTATCTTTTCTCTCATTGTCTCACAAAGTTATATAACTAACAGTACACACACACACATATATATAGCTAACAATATATATACAAATTTATGTATAAAATCAATAAACCAGAAGTTAAAAAAAAAAGAACTTACGTCATAACCCAGAAGGATCGATCTCAAGACCTCTAACTTAGAGAAGTTTAAGAGGGTGTTTGGCTGAGTTTATAAGCTCTTTAAAACAACTTATAAGTTGTTTAAGAGCTTATAAGCTGTTACAACGTATTTGTCAAAATAAGCTCCTAAATAGCTTATAAGCTGTGAAAATAAGCTCCAACAACTTATAAGCTTTCCTAAAATAAGTTGCTCAACCCCAACTTATTTTGACATAAGTTTATGAGCAATAATGAATTTACCAAAATAACCTTATTATAATATATTATTTTCTACATATATACAACCAACTTTACCTCTCGTCAATTTTATCTCTCTAATTATGATTTTCTCTCTCTAATCCACTATTCTTTCTCTAGTATATAAGATCAATTATCCAAACACTTTAACAACTTATAAGCTCTTGAAAAAGTTACATCTTATAAGCTCTTGGAGCTTATAAACTCTCTAAAATAAGCTTGGTCAAACACCCCCTAAGTCTGTTGCTAAAACCAATAGCCTATAGATTTTTTGAATATTGAAAGGTTAATTAAATAAATAAAGGAAAATTAGGGTATCCGAATACCCGATTCGGTTATCCGAGTCCGGTATTCGGGTACCCAACTTATAAAATCGGCTTGGGATCGGATGAGACATTTGATGCAAATCGGGATCGGATACCTGAATTTTTTAGGTAAAATACCCGACCCATACCGAATAGTCACCCCTACCTCCAATTCTATGTCTATTGAATCTTGGCATTTAGTCACTCTCTCAATTTGGAAAATTCAATCCCTGTGTGATGGATTCATCTTCTCCAATGGGTCCTGTCTAATTAACTTGTATGCTAATGTGATAAATATGCAGTCGTACTGAAAATAAGTTTTGGGCAAATTTCAGTTTTTTGGACGAAAAGGATTCGTGAGAGACCCAATCTCGTGCAGTGGTTCTTGTCTGACCCGTTGTTATAATGCGATAAATATGCATTCGTTACTTGAAAGGGGGTTTGGGGTAAATTTCATTTACTTATTATATAGTTTATAGTTACATTTGGGTTTTGCCCTTCTTTTTTTTTTGGTAATTTAATACAGAAATTTTAAAGGTTGCGTCACGGTGGACTCGAGCAAGACCTTTGATGCCGGCGTTAACCATTCTACCACTGAGCCAACACACACATTGAGTTTTGCTCTTCTTTTTTTGTACCATCTTTGGTAGGTTAGATTTCTCTATATTTCATCTTCTATACTGAAATTGTCGACATATAATAATGATATATTTGTAATGTCATGTAATATAGGTATTGTATGTTAGTAGTATGAGAATAATAGATGAAACGTAGGCACTATTGTAAGTAAACACAGTTTACAAAATGTTGCAATCGAAGATTTGTGTTGAGACGTTAAATTGTGGAGGTGGTTTCCTATGTGGACGTTCGCATGTAAGGATAATGATATTTTTCTTCAATGTAAATGATACTTTTATTATGAACAAATAATATTTTTGTTCGTCCGGACCATATGAACGGATGTAAAGGAGTTTTTGTGCAAATTGTGTATTTTATTATGGCAACTTTTATGCTATTCTCATGTACATGCTATTTCAAGATTATTTCTTCACACTTCATGATTAAATTATTTTGTTCTGATTGGTGACATTTGCATGTGAATGTACTTTCCCGAAGAGCAACTCACGTGATCAATTAAGGTACCACCCATATACCAACACGGTTTATAATTAGACTAGCTATTATATTGCTGCAACTCTGGAACATAAAAAACTCTTGAAAGATAAAAGAGTTTGTTAGCTTAATAATAATAATAATAATAATAATAATAAAACAAAAATTTGGGTGAGCGTAGCCTCATCATTAGAGATGGCAATGGACGGGATGCGGACGGGATGCAGGCTGGTCGAGATCCGGATCCGTAATTTTTACTTGGGTGGGATCGGTCAGGATCCATTGGATCAAAAAATTAGATCGGCACCGGATCCATAAGATCCACGGGGTCCGGGGTCTAGGCCGGATCCATATGTTTTCTCTTCTAAAATAAATCACCGTCAAATATAATTCACGAATAACCATAATAATAATAATAATCTAAATACATATAACAATATAATAATTATTTCAAAATTCTACAATCATCACTATACAAGAAGATGTTAGTTATAAATTTACTTTTGCTTTCATCACAGCAAATAATATTGTAATAGTAATAGAAGAAGTAGCACACATATTTTAGCAAATAGACCACGCATATACAAAATTTTCTCAATTACAAGGTACAAATTTCTAATATTATTAACATACTATCCAATTTCGTAACATAGTTTATCCAACTTCGACTATAAAGAAAAATATTATAATACACTTATAAATATAAACAAAATTATATATACATATATATTATATGGATCCATGGACGGATCGGATCTCGAAATCGAGATCGGATCCGGATCCGGATTTTAAAAGAATGATCGGATCGGTCCGGATCCGTCGGATCTATTTTTAAAGATCCGGATCACGAAAATGGATCTGAATATGCGGATCTGGACCGGATCCGAGATCCACTGCCATCACTACTCATCATGCGCTCATCCAAGTATATATTAATTATATATATTATATATTAATTATAGTGAATAAGAATGATTAGATTTAAAATTTTAAATAATTTATTAATTCATAATTAGGGTTTATTAATTCAAAATTAGGGTTTATTAATTCAAAATTAAACTTTATTAATTCCAATTAGGCTTTATTAATTCAAAATTATGATTTATTAACTCTAATTAGGCTTTAATAATTCAAAATTAAGATTTATTCATTCAAGATTATGATCTATTAATTCAAATGTATTATTTATTAGTTCATAATTAGTATTTATTAAATTAAGTAATTTTAATTAAAATTAATTTAATAATAATTATTAATTAAATAAAAAATTAATTAAGATGATCTCACTTACAATAATAATAATAATAATAATAATAATAATAATAATAATAATAATAATAATAATAATAATAATAATAATAATAGCAACAACCATATATAATTATTCTTTGTTTTGTGAGGAGGAGACACTTAAAGTCGCTATGTGAGATCATGCCGCATATAAGAGATCAACTTTGTTAGTCATGTCCTACGCGAAAGATTCGTTCTTGAAGGTGACGGTGAAATTTGATGGCATTTTTATTACAAATGCACACACATGGTGATACATAAAACCATTTCTTTTTTATTATTATTATTATTATTATTAAGGATCCCAGAGCCAAAATTTCTCAAAAAATGACTGGTTTCATTTATTTTCTTCAAACACAAAAACTCCCGTACATCCATACGCACCGTGCGGACGGATAAAAGTATCATTTGTTATTAAGAAATGTATCATTTACATTAAAGAAAATTATCATTTGTTTTTTACCTTATAATTTTTAAAAATATCATTTATATTGAAGAAAAATATTATTTATATTGAATAAAAGTATTAAAGTCCCATGTACGACGGATGTATAGGAGACCACATCTTCTTCAAATGTGGAGACACGTTTGTTTGAATGCTAGCATAATTTAACGAAATCTCACTTATCAATATAATTTGCAAATTTTGTATCTATCTTATTCCATCACACTAATTATAATAAAACAACAAATAATCAAAAGAGATTAAATGGATAAAATACATATCTCTAGAAGGTACATCACATCTTTCTTCTACATACATAACATTCAAATGCATATTCAAAATATAATTTTAGATAAACAAAAATGTTTGCAACACTCAAAATACAATAAAACTAAAATGTTTGCAACATTCGAAATACAATAAGAAAAAAAGTTATTCATGATCTATTTTTCTCAAACAACTTCGGTATTAAAACTTAAGCATCTCGGCATGAACTTCTTGCACATCTTGATCATTCACGATATATTTTTCTTCAATGTTAATGACATCATGACGAATGAAATGTGTAGAAGAACGATGCATGCATGTCGCATGTACTAAATGATGCTACTGCATCACTAATTTGCAAAGCAACATACTCAGCTTTTTTCAATGATGCTTTTGCCCTCAAGAGCCTTTTCGATGATGTTTTACCTCCTCAAGATCATTTCATTTGCCATTTCAATTTCCTCTACACAAATAAATTGAATATGAAAGCAAGAAATGATATAAATTATAACATTCCATTTATATTCTTTCTTTAAAAAAAACTCTTCACACATTCCATTCCCACACCAATAAACTCAATCATTTTCGAACTAGAGTTAACAATCAACTTTAATCACAAACTCTACTTGAAGTCAAATTGAAAAAAAACCCTACAAAATCTACATCTACATTTATAACATCCTACTTATATATTTGATGTACGTTCATATAAAGTATGTGAATTGTAATTAAACTAAAACATACCCCAATAGATGGCCAACTGTCTCGTAAAGTCAACTGCTCGGATGAACTCCTTTCTGTGCAGCCTTTTGCAATCAAAATAAGGATAAAATGAAAATTTTGATATTATTTTACTATAAAATCAAGAATGGGTTGAGTCTACGCAGGGCATCGTCTGAAGGTCCGTTCCTTTGTTTATCGTTTTTCTCTAGATTCTTGACAACACTACGTATGCGAACTCAAAGCTCCTTCGTATTGAATGACAACACTCAAACCATCTTCCTCGTATTCAATTTTGTACGAGTTGTCATGTTCCTTCAATTTTGCTAAGATAAACATATAATGAGGATCATCATTCTCCTCACTAGAAATAGAAATTGTAATGCTAGTCTTCATTATTGTATCTTAGCTTTTCATTCGACTCAGTCCTCTTACGCTCGTCACATATTCTTGACGGATGACCCATGTATTCCTTGTCCATCTTTGTGAACAAGCGACCTTTTTGATATTACGATTCATTGCGGGATAATGATTGTGATTATGAGCGACATCAAGATCATCCTTACCGATTGAACAGTAAGGATGCTCGACCGCTTGAAAAGAAGTGAGGATGCTCTTGATGCTGCTCATAATCACAACCATTACCTACGATGAATCGGTAATATCAAAAAATGTCGCTTGCAAAGGCATGGACAAGGAATACATGTGCCGTCTGCCAAGAATATGTGATGGCGTAAGAGGCGACGTCGAATGAAAAGCTAAGATACAATAATGAAGACTATCATTACAATTTCTATTTTCGATGATGAGAAGGATGATCCCCATTATATGCTTATCTTAGCAAAATTGAAGAATATGACAATTGTCATGCGGTGAATACGAGGAAGATAGTTTGAGTGTTTTCGTTCAATACGAAAGAGCTTTGAGTTCGATACGAGTGTAGTAAAGCATCTGAGAAAAAAGAAAACAAAAGGATGGACCTTCAGTCGGATGCCTCGTCGTAGACTCGACCCATTCTTGATTTTATAGTAAAATAATATCGAATTTTCATTTTATCCTTATTTTGATTGCAAATTCTTTACTCTTTGAATTTTCTACGCAATAATTAGAAATGAAAATGATCAAGATCATGACATTTTTGGAAAAATAATTCTAAAAAAAATTATGAGTGCCATAAGTAGGCTTAGTTTATAAGTTATGAATGCGGGTATTTTCCTTTGAATTTTGGATTTTATGAATTTTCTTTGTTACATAGACAACCTCTACGCAACAATCCATAGTTTCCTTTGAATTTTATGAATGCCATAAGTAGGTTTAGTTATGAATGACATTTTTGAAAAACTCTTTGAATTTTTTACGCAACAATTCTATTATGTCGACCGCCTAAATCGATTGTTCTTTTCCTTTTTATTTATAAGTCGATGTCCGTTAAAACAACTTCATCACATTATGGTGGTGGGCGAATTTAAGCTACTGAGAATACTTGAGCATAATTTGAAGTGAAGCAACTATGGGCGGCCACTCTAAACAAACTTCACTCATTATTGAATCAATTTCACCTTGATGTACATGAACCAACCTATAGATGACTACGATGAATTTATCATCCCAACAAGTTAACAATCAAAACATTTTAAACATATGCGTCGAAATATAATCACATATTACATATTGGCATATTCCAAGAAATTAATTTACAGTCGACAATAAATTTGTAATTTCATCACATATTACTCAATTTCATCACATATTACTCAATTTTATCTCATCACATATTACTCAATTTCATCACATAATGACATTAATTTATAGAGACAAAAAAATAGTAATTGAAATTAGTCGGACTTACAGTCGAAAATGATTTGCGGGATAAGGCGTCGAGACGAGGCGAGGGGAGATGGGGCAGGGGCGAGGCAGGGCCTTGCAGGGAACAGGCGAGACGACACGACGAGGCGTAGGCAGGATGCGGCGTGGGGAGGCGGCCGAGACGAGAGCACTTGTCCGGAGGCGGGGCGGCGTGGGAAGCGGCGGAGTCGAACCAGGCGAGACGGAGATGGTGAGCGAAGCGGAGCGAGACGGGCGTGGGGAGGCGAAACATGTCGAGGCAGGCGGAGGAGGCGGGCGGGCGAGGTGAGGGCGGGGGCGTGGCGAGGCAGCGGAGGTCGTCGGAGAAGACGACGGCGAGGCAAGTCCAGAGAAGGTGACGGCGGCATGGGATGTAGCGATCCGAGGCACTTCGTTGTCCGGAGAAAACAACGAAGTCCGACGAGAGTCGGCGATGTGGCTGAAGGCGGCGAGGTGAAGGCGATGGCGATGACAGTGCGGTGGGAGCTTGGGCGGCGCGGCAGAGGCGCGCTCGATTTAGGGTTTAGGTTTAGGGCTCTAAATGAAAATACAGAGGTGAAATCTCGTCTTATTTTAAAAATTCAACGACGACAAAACAACGACGAAAACCTACGTCGTAATTCCGTTGGTGATCAACGATGGTCATTTATTCCGTCGTTGATCAACGACGGAATTACGACGGAGTAAACTGCGACGGATTAACGATGGATACTCCATCGTTGAATGTTCGTCGTTGATTTAAGCTGTCGTAAGTCCGTCGTTAATCAACGACGGAAAACCGACGGATATTTTGGAACATTTAAAAAGAGATCATCCGCCTCAAAACCGACGTTGTTCCGTCGTTGATTAACGACGGACTATTATCCGTCGTGTGTCCGTCGTTGATCGAGTGAATTTCTTGTAGTGATAATAGTTGTTAATTTTTCGTTGATATGGGGATAAATTATGATAGAAATATAGAAATTAAATACTTCCATCATCCTCCAATTTTTTATAGTAGTTGATTTCTCCAATTTACGTAAAACTCTTTGTCTGCTTCTTTCAGTTACGTTTTTAAATTGTGTATTATTAAACTGTCATCATTTCATCACATATATCACAATATCGAGGTAAAGTCTCCATCAACAGTCCTTTACTACTGAAGAAAATCTAATATTGACTAAGCTCTTATTAGACAGTCTTAATGAGTTTTAGTAAAGCAAGAACTTAACCACCACATTCCGCACTCAAGTTAGTTATCAATCCAACTGACTAGCTATCAAGCAATTATTAGGTTTTCTAACTGACAACACTCTGTATAAGACTCCCTTTTGTTGAACTGATCATCAGTACTACTTTCAATACGGACTTCAGTTACCCGACATCTACTGATCTCAGTAGAAGGTCAAGTCCTATAGAAAAAGTTTTAATTTACCTTTACTGGTGTATTCCCCTCCTTCATACACTAGTACGCTCTTACGAGGAAGCAACAATTGCTATCAGAGCGAGAGTTCGTAAGAACTGCTATTTATATTACTCAGCTCGACTGAACAGATCCTAATAATAAATCTTTTCATACTACTGCATTCTGATGTAATGGAAACTAACTATAGCAGGTCTATGTCACTACCTACCTTCAGTATTGATGACCAGAGTCAGTGTTTGATGGCCAAAGAGATCAACAACCACATGGACAGTTGCATGGTCGGAATAGACAATGGCCTCAACGAACATGAGGTAACCTCTCGTCTCTTTACTAATATTCTCTTCCAAACAATTGTTTTATCTAAATAGGCATCAAAATCAGAAGATATTTCTATGAAATGGGATGAGATTAAACAAATCATGATCGATTACAGAATGGTCATGAAAATGTATGAATGAGCAATGACCGAGAACTTCAAGCTGAATGAAAAACTTCAGCAAGTTAAAAAAATCGATAGAAAATGCTCCTACTGAAGATGTGTATGATGGTCTTTGGGGTTCGTACTGGTGTATGAGAGAGGAGGGATGGGATACACCAGTTAAGGTAAATTAAAACTTTTCTTTTCTCAAGATTGGACCTTCAACTTTATCAGTAGCTTTCAATTAACAAAAGTCAGTTTAGTATTGGCATTAGTTCCACTGATTAGTTAAAATAAAGAGAGTATTTTTAAGAGTGATATAAGTTGGCAAACCTACTGACTGCTGAGGCAGTTGGTCAGTTGGAATAATAACTGATATGCTTGCGGAATGTGGTGGTTACATTTTGCCTTTACTGAAAACTCAAACTTGTAGAAAATACTTAGTCACATGTTGGCTTAGTCAATTTTCAGTTGGTCTCTTCAGTATCAAACTGATACTGATAGATTGTTTCAAAACAGTATTGTGCTAAGTGTGCTAGTGATGTTCAGTTCAATAAAATACAAAGTAAATATGATACTAGGTAAAAACACTTAATTTTTACGTGGTTCGGAGAGATTAGCTCCTATATTCATTGACTGGTAGCTCAGTGAATTCACTAATTGAGATTTGATCTTGTTTACGGGTATAATATATAAACCTAGATACAAACTTTAACATTGTCTGTATCCCACCTAACTTGGCATTCCTCTTACGCTTGCTGGTGTTATGAAACCTCTGACTGCTTATGGGTGCAGTCGACCTAACTTCTTGCTTACAGGTGCAAGACAATCAAACTTTTAGCAACTAACACTTCATCGCTTACTTGCCCAACTTCTACTGAAACTTGGGGATTTTGACTAGAAGGTTTTCCAACTAAGAGTTGAGCTGTCATAAGATATAAACTCAATATTTCTAGGTTTAAGTTATACAAGATTGTATCCTAGAACTTAAGGAAGTGTATACAGAAATCTTGAGTTGTTGGATATATTTGAGCTCTGAAAATTTTCTGAAAACACTTTGTATGCTCTCTTCTTCGAAAGTATTGGGTATTTGATCTTAGGATATGAGCTTTGAGTGCTTTAGTATATTTGAATGCTCAGCGTTTGGGTTTCCTTCAAAGGTTGGATTCTGTGCGTATTTATAGAAGATATGATGAATAATTCTAATTGAGGGAACACCAATTGCATTCATTCAATTTTTTATTTGAATTCTTCCCGTTTGAATCCTCGTACGTCACTGTTGGGATTTGTATCATCATACATTGTAGCTCTGTAACTCTGAAAAGCGGATCTGGCATGTTAGGATCTTTTGTAGATTCACTACGACATATGGAGAGTCAAACACTTAAGGCATAAATAGTTCTGTGTTTCTTCAATTGAGTTAACTCCGTGTTTTTCAGTACGTTGACTTCAGGTTGAGTTAGTCGAGTCTGCTCCGAGATTTATCGGCACGCTGGACTCCGTCTTTTATCAGTTGATGGATCCTGAGTTAGTATGGCACTTCAGCTTTGACGTAGTTGTCAGAAGTTTTGACTTTCCAGCTGTTGGTATGACACTTAGTCATATTTCTGACCTCTTTGCTTTCAACTGCACCAAGTCTTGAGTCTCTGATCTTCAGTCTTCAATCTTTCGACTTTAGTCTTCACTAACATTATTCATCAGTATCGTTGTACTTTAGTCTTCAGTTCGCTTGACTTCAGTCTTTAGTTTTTAGTATGCCACTACTAGAAAAAACATAACAAACTACGCATAATATGTGTAGTCTATTTGCGTTTTGGACCGTAGAGAAAAGTGGTGTAGAAAACTGGCGCATACACTACGCTTTTTATCGTGGTCTATTCGACTATAGACTACATTTTTCGCACATAGACTACGCTTTTTAGCGTGATCTCTTAAACGACTACTGTTGAATTTCGCACATACACTATGCTTTCTGAGCTTAGTCTATATCAACTATAGACTACACTAAATTTCACATACACTACGCTTTTTAAGCGTAGTCTATACCGACTCACATACATTACACTTTTTAAGCATAGTCTATATCGACTATAGATTACACTGAATTGCACATACACTACGCGTTTTATGCGTAGTCTATGCCAAAATTTATATTTTATATACTACGCTTTTTCTATTACAACCGTAGTCAATTTAACATAACGACTACGGTTGACTTTTTAAACTGTAGTCAATATATCTTTTGTACTACGGTTTTTCAATTTCAACCGTAGTTAATTTATTTATTTAGAACATGTACAATTAATAACGTGCAATCTAATAGCAAAAGAGATTAAAATATACTTGTTTTCATTATGTTCAAAATCACTATACAAAAATATACAATCTGTTTTCATTACTGCTATAAAATCACTATACAAAAATACTGACCTCATCACATAACAAAACAATAAGAACGTATCCCCCATATCACAGTACAAAATAATTTAAAAGATCAATAATTTACAACTATATTGCTGTCAAGAATGCCAATGCACTACTATCCACACACAACATTAATTCACAACAAATGGAATTACTAATATTCCAATTGTTAAAATATTTTCTGTGATTCGAACAAAAACATTTTGCCTCTTTCGACTAAAATCAAACACGAGTAAACAAAAAATGTGCATAGCTTTCACATACACGGGCACTGGATAACGCGAGTAGAAGAAACCTTTGTTGTCATGCGTCCAACTAATGCTAGAAAACTTAACCTGTGACAAAAAAACATATGCATATATGAGCAAAATATATTTAGATATATATTTGATCAAAATCAAGAAAAGATAGCATGAAGTAGAGAGAGATTTTACCCAAGAAAGAGTATCAGGCAGTATGTTCTTGTCTTGAATTTGCATGACTTTAATGGTGACCCAATCACTTCCACTACAAGTAATGCCATATGCTAAGTATTTTGCATCTACACTAACATCAAAAACATTCAAAGCCACAGTGCCATCCTTACTCAATGTGTTTGGATCAAGCAAAACCTCAGCTTCTCCATCCACATCATCCTATACAACAAGAATGTTCAAATTTCGAATGGTGTAGCAATAAAAAGAACGACTTTTTTTAATATAAAATTAAAGAAAAATAGAAAATGAAAATAATTTCAAAACCCGTTGTAGTTTCAATTCTTCTTCGATCTTCCCGTCAATTTCTGTATCCAAAACCATTCCCAAAAATGATACAAGTCAGTACAAGAAAGATGATTCAAGATTTTCATTCAAAGAAATTGGAACGAGCCATTAAGAAAAACAACTATCAGTAACCAATTTCAGCTGACATGAGTGTGTAATTTGGAATGCATCCCTAGTTCAGCAGAAAACTTAACATTAAAGTTATAAGCTATATGTAAGAACAGAGTTCTGTTCTTACAAGCACAGATCATCAATTTGAGTAGAAAACTCAATAACTATATGAATGTGAATGATGGAATAACCCTAGTAACTCCTACCTTAACTATTGTAGAAGATGCAAAAAATGATACATGTAAAAGGTTAAGCGCTGCAAGTAACACTAAGCGCTCCCCTTTCCTGACAACACAGTTAACTAGTACGCTACGAGCTTTTTGCGCAGCAAGAATTCTGCCAGAATGACAAAGAATAGTTTTTCATAAAATACAAAAAACAGTAGTGAAATATAAATCATAAAGTGCTGCAAGTATAGGAAAATTAAAGATCAACCCTTTCCGCTGCAAAACCAAATCCTTGGACTAAGGATAAGATCCTTATTTCCCACCATTTATTGACAATCACTAGTACAAAAATAGCCTATGATTACGGTTTTCAGCTGTATAACTTAACAAGTAAAAGAAACGGGTAAATTTGAGAGTCCATAAGGGAAAGAAATGTTCACCTTGTACAAGTTTAACAAAAATGTCCAATGAATGAGAGTGAGATTTACAAAGTAACTAGCTTGAAATTTTGAAAACACGGTATTGCACACTCACATATTTTTTTCCAAGTCTTGACATTGAACCTCTGCACCACTTCAGTAAGCCGCTTATCTTAATTCCTTTCGACATTTGCATGAAACAATAAGAACATAACAGTTAGTTGCTGATCAAGCCACAATTCCAACAACAAATATCAATGCAATGCAAGTCCTCAGAGAAATAACAATTTGATTCAAATAGCATCAAACATTCTATCCTAAAAATTCTATACTTATATTCAGAATTACTGTCTTTAATAAATTGAGGAAAGTTAGGGAAATACCTTCGATTTCAGCAGAAAGTGTTTGTGCAATTTTCACCTTCAAGAAGCATCTCCAATGATGGTTACTATCACCTCCCCTGGTGCAAAATCTATGTTGGATGAATTTATTCCTGCATAAAATAAGTGGCTTCCTTTAATTGCATATATATGCAGTAATTCTTGTGAGTAAAGATAGATACTTATTTTACTTATTATTTTTTTGCTTAAAATCATTTCTCTAAAATAAGAAGCATAAGGAAGCTACTTACTTAAATGGTATTTTATAATAAATCAAAACAAAGTTTAGACATATCTAATCAAGAGAAAAGCTTCAGGACCTCCATTAAACTCCTTTGCTCCTCATGTTCTGTAATTTATCCACCTATATCAATTGTAGCAATGACCACAATATGATAGAGACATTCCTCAAAGCATCATAGTATTGTAATGTCGCAAAACTATACTAAATATTCAATCTGAAGTAATGTCACTCACAAAGAAATCCAGACTCCCCAATTTTGGATGTCCACGTTGCCAATTTGATCTTTAATCCTCCCAGATAATCCAAAAAATCATCAACATCCTTAAAAATTTCTCCACAAAATCTGCATCTTTTCTTTTAGTTGGAAACAAGAAATTAAATAGAAGTTTTTAGTTGTGCTGGTTTTACTAACAGGTCATTAACAAAAAAGTGATGATGTTCTAGCTAAAACTACGATTCCACCTCTAGCTGCATCTGAAACCAAAGAAAAGTGCCTTGAATTTTTCTGATTTGAAACCCCAAAAAGCAACTCCAAACTTAATCATATCCAGAACCTCTTCTAAATATACTTCATAATCCTCAAAATCTTGCCTATTCCTTTTAAGACAACAACCAATGGAGAGATAGAAATAACCCATCATAACATTTTGCTCATTTTTGAATACAGCAACAGTCATATAATTGCAGAGTTTGATATCATAAGATAGACAAAGACATATAAGATAAGAGGCTTTAAAAATGCACAAGTATGAATTGAAATTATATGAGGCAACGATTAAGAATCCAAATTAGTTCATAACAACATTTACATGATTATGAAGGGTGGTCAATGTCTTAGACTGACCTTTATGGTGTCAGAGTTAAAACTCCATTATCTCTGAGTTCCTTGAGTTTCTGAAAAAAATCTTTTGCCTTGGCAGGATATTGAAAGCATGAGGACATTTTGATAACCAGTGCCTCTATTTCTTTTTCAGTTTCTCCAGGACCAGTATCCTACAAGATAACATCTATGTTAATATATTTGCAAAATATACATAAAAGGTATGTATATGTATATATGCGACACAATGTTGCAAATGGTCCTACCTAGTAAGAATCCTTTCCAAAAATGTTACACTTCTATAAATCAATAATTACGAAATCATTGCATTTAAAAGAATGGAGAAACAGAGTGCTAACAGCTTTCCACCTGTTTGAGTTATATAGAGAATCTGATGGAAGAAATTCATCCAGAGATGCCACAAGGAAACTTATCAACATGCATGGTGGCAAAATGGCAAGTAAAAAATAAGTTCATTATTCAATCAATCATATAAAGTAGGCACACTGAAAGCTTCCTAATGGGAATACATGAAAAGATATTGTAACTTAAAGTCATATAGCGACATTCAATTTAAGACTGGTCTAGACACACAGCATATCAGATCAGCAATTAACTTTAACAAATCTGATTTTCATACCCTGAAAGGAAGCCAGCAAATCAGATCCATCTCACAAATCTGATTTCCACTGACTATAATTTTTAACTTTTCTTGTTCTAACACTAGCATTTTTAACAAACTTCAGAGTAAGTTGATGCCATTTACAGGCTACCACAACAAGGGTATCATGTACAGTAATTTTTGAGAAAAATTAACTTCCTGGGAGACATGTGACATTTGGAATCGCATCTCCACAACAAACTTTAGCCTAAAATTTTATTTGCATACAAATTGGTGTGAGATTTCAAGTACCCAAGGAAATAGACAAAAGCCATTTGATCTGTTTTTCTGTTTCCGAATATTTTCTCTCCATGAATCCCTAATAATTCCGATTTCTATGTTGCTGTACACAACTATAAACCATAAAGTAAGAAACATTTGTATCAGGTTGCTGTACTCAACTAATGACATGTGAGATAGTCATGGTACCATCATCAACAGTTGCACAAAACTTGTATACAGGTTGCCCATTACTTCTCATAACCACAAAATCTCCAAGTGTGTGAAGGTTCCAGCTTAGCTTCATGACACTATCAAGCAAAGTTAGTTCAGAAAAGAAAGCATGATTAGACCTCAGTCACAAGTTTCTGAGAAAGTAAGAGAGCATATGGCAATCAATCTAAACAAAAATTTTCTGAGCAAGTAAGAGAGCAAACACGCGGTACAAGGCGTTGAGCGTAAGTACTAATTGATAACTAACACACGAACATTCTTGCCAACTACTGAATAGACATACCTTGCTTGTGGCATCATCGGAATCCTCAGCGCAACACTTCAGACAATCAGACACCAGCTCTGCAGTGAATCGGAAGTGACGTATCGTAAATGAAAAAGTCGATAAATTGATAACATAGCATTCCATGAGTAAGGATGATAATATTCTCAAATTGGTAATTTTCTATAACTACAATTAATCTGTGGTGGTTTCTACACGCAGTCTCTCCAACATTGTCATGCCTATAATCACATTGCAAGACATATGAAATCTACAGATGGAAAAATACTGTGTATCCGATCACATTTCAACAAAAAATGTTCTAGATTTAAAAATTGACCGCGATTCACCATGCTTAAAAAAGGTTCTTTCGCAAGAGAGTTATCATAAATCTGTTACTAGGTAAACACAAGGTTCTATGAGATTCGGTTATCAGTTTCTAATTTACAAGTTCACCTTTTTCCATTATCTCCTTCAAAAGCTGCATCATAATCATCACCATTAAGCACTATCCAACTCGGAAATATGACTAATGTCGAAAGGGAAGAATATCGAAGAATCATGCCAACCAAAGTTTATTTTTTCAAAGTTCACAATACCGAAATATGATGCCGTCAAACCCTTCGATAAAATGCACACTAGCATGGGTTCAATACAAACAATCCGAAAAGAGATGGAAACTTTCAAGCATTTCACTCACTCTTAGCTCATAAGTAACTCTTAAAATTGTAGCAAAATTAATATGCAAATCCCAATTTCTTAAAAGAGTGAGACAGAGGGAACAATCATTCTACATAAAAATTAGATCTAGTAAAAGAAATAAAATCTCGTAAACAGCAAACCGCGTAAAATTAAATTAGAAATAGAACTCACCTTGATCTTTGATATATTCAGCGAATGTATGACAATCGGAGCAAAGGACGAGGCCCGTAAACCCTAGATTCTCGCATTATTTAGTGCTCAGCTTGGAGGTAGGGCTGCAGTTTGGGAGGAGGAAATTGAGTGGAGGTAAAAATTAGGGAAATTTTGGAGGTAGGGGTTTGACGGGATAAGAGCTCAAGTTGTTTGATAAGTATATTTTTAAATTTATGTATATACATTACGCTTTTTTTGTTAATTGTAGTATATTGGATGTCAAAAACACGCACATCTGCGTGACTTTTGTTAAGCGTAGTCGATATTTATAAAGGCTACGCGTATTAAGTATAGCGTAGTCATATTTTAAAAATTCGCATGTATACGCTTTGATAAAAGCGTGAGTACATCTCTATAGATTACGATTTTTAAGAAAAAACGTAGTCTATGAGGTGTAAAGAAAAGGTATATTTGTAGTAGTGTGCGATCTTTAGTAGTACTTCTCTTCAGTTGTACTGTTACTGTAACTTATTTCAATACTACTGGCTTCAAGTAATGCTTGAACTCTATCAATCTTGTGCCTGTCCAAACTAGTAATTTTTCTGCCGAAACCTAGGATAACTCTCAAATATGTGAGCAACACTAAATTACATCAGTAGGACAATCATCAGCTGGTTTTGAGATCTAATCGAAACATGCACGCTCGTGGAGAATACGAGTATTTTGTTACTTTCATTAACGATTACTCAAGGTACGGATACGTATACCTGCTTACCGTAAGTCTGAATGCTTTGAGAAATTTAGAGAATTTAAGGCAAAAGTGGAAACGAAGCTAGGTAAGAGTATCAAGTCATTGCGGTCTGATCTCGGTGGCGAATACTGTAGGGAAAAGTTGATATTACCCTCTCCCGATGATCTATCTTGGATGTTTAATTCATCATACATTGATTATATACCTAGCATGCATCTATATAATTAATTGCAACATGTTGATGTTTTCTCGTGCTTACCTGCTAATTTCTCGAATAAAGATCGATAGAAGACTCGTGCTTTGATCTTCTGGACTGTATCCCGAAAACTCCAATGCTGAGTGAGAGTGATCTATGGAGAATACTACAAAAGTTCACCTCCTTCTCTTTACTATGCAATTTCATAAAATCACAATGAGAATAGGATTGCTTCTGATTTCTCTCACCTTGTATTTATAATGCATCCATAGAATCATATTAATATAAGATCTCTATATATCTAATAAACACAATCTTATCTTTGCAGATAAACCATATCTAGAATAATATCTTTTGATATCGAATGATATCAAATAAAATCTATCTAGATATAGGAGAATCAGAACAGAGTCCCTGTGGGACTCTATTAGGGAAGGGGCGAAATTATCCAACAGTCCAAGCTTTGATAGGTGCCCAGGGATCAAATACAAGGAATAAAGATGGGCCTAAAATGAATTAATTATCTTATGCTCAGTCAAAAACATAAATTAATTCATAAACATTTATTCATGCCACTAGAGAATAAATGCTGACTTACCCCTTTATTACCGAAGTTGAGTAGGCTTACACTTAGACTTTACGAATCTCCATATTTATGATATCGCACGTCCATTAATTATTTATAGCTTTCTGATTGCTAAAAATAATTAATCTCTTTAATTCCGTAAGTAGTACCACTCAACCTTATTATTGTACTTGAGCTAAACTCAACCTGCAGGGTTTAGTACAATAAACCTTTGAGCTCCTTAAGGGGTCGTCATCATCCTAAACGGATGCGGTGACTCGATACAAGTAACTAGCATGACATACAAGCACTGTCACCATCCAAGATGCGGAGAATCTTGGGTTATCTCATGTAACCCTCACCCATAACAAGTCAAAGTCATGGTCAGCAACTCATACTTACCTAAAACTTTATAAGGTTTAGATCAACGTAAAGTCACCGAGATCTATATTCTTCATGATGGTCAGATAGAATAACTCATCTCACTGTGATTCATCAATACGTCAGAGACGTACCAGTATAGACAAGCAACCAAGTCAAGTCACTTTATCAATCTGCGGCCTATACCTACAACTCATCCTCAAGTTGTCTCAGCTGTGATCCTTTTTATATCTCATTAAGCTTAAACAATCATACAGACTTCTGTAATCTCCTACACACTGTATGATCTAACTTATGTATGAGATAAATGGACATACATATGCAATCAAGTAAACAATTCAGATAGGAGATTGTAATAGTGGTAACAAGAAGCATTGTATACAAGCTCAACCATTCTGCTTTCAGTATACAAATCCAACAAATACCTCATTAACGAGTTTAAGGACTATCTGGTGCAGTGTGAGATTATATCACAGCTCACTACACCAGGCACACCATAGCAAAATGGTATGTTAGAGCGAAGAAATAAGACTCTCTTAGAGATGGTTAAATCAATGATGAGTTATGCAACTTTACCTATTTCGTTTTGGGGGTATGCCTTAAAAACAGTGGCTTCTTTGCTCAATCTAGTACCATCCAAGTCAATCAACAATACCCCTTTCGAGTTATGGTTTGGATGTAAGACTAGTTTAAGCCATATAACGATATGGGACAGTCCAGCACATATGCTGAACAAGAAGGCTGACAAGTTGGAGGCTAGATCTGATGCAAGACTATTTATAGGATATCCGAGAGGAACGAAAGATGGTTATTTCTATAGTCCTAAGGATCAAAAGGTCATTATTAGTATCAACGTCCGATTCTTGGAGGAGGACTACATAAGAAATCACAAATCCAAAGTTGAAATCATTCTTCAAGAATTAGAAGATGATCGTATTCCACCGCCGATTCCACCAAATGTACAAGATGTCGAGTTTAGGGATCGACACCAGATACTTCAAGAGATTGAAGTGAATCGAGTTTCACTAGGGATATCGACTATACAAGTGGCACCTACCCAGCAAGTTGTGCAAGGGAACCATAAGTTACTGCACACTCTGTTGCCATTGTGCCAGTAGCGTCTCGTCGTAATGGCAGGGTTGTGCGACAACCTAATCGATTATGTTCGTGGGTAAATCTTCAAAATTAGTCCCAGTAGGCGAATATGCTATAACCGACCCACGGACATACAGCAAGGCGATACAAGACATAGATGCAGGAGCATGGCACACCGCTATGGACTTCGAAATTGAGTCCATAACAACTATGGATGTATACGAGAAAACACATCTACCAGATGGCAAGGAAGCCATAAGTAGTAAGTGGGTATACGAGAGAAAGAGAGATTCTAATAGAGAGGTTTCGTGTAGTAACCCAAAAGTTTTTAAGTCTTAGTTAGTCCCTAATTAAGGATAATTAGAGGTTTAAAAAGTATTTATTTCTTAAGAAATTATAAAGATGTGCATAATGGATTATAAATCGATAGAAATTCGATTATTTCTTAATTGAAGAATATGAGATTTGAAAACTTAGAGAATAATTAGAAATGAGTTTTATTATGATAAAATGTGAATTTTGTGATTATGAATGTGTGTTGAATGAAAAATGCTATTAAATAGAAATTATGCTATAGAATGCATTAATTATTTTTATGTGGAACTTTTCTTATAAAAATAAATAAATTATGGTTCAAGCTATTAATTTGCTTGAATAAATTTATTTTATTAATATTTAGTGATAAAGGAATTATTTGTTATAATTTTCGAAATTTAAGGAATTTAAGTGTTTCTATTTAAATTGCAATACATGAAAGAACTTAATTTATGCTTATAGGAATTTAATTTCAATCATGGTTATAATTTGTTTTGGAATCTAATATTTGTTAGAAATATAGTTATATACATTAAATAATATTAAGGTATAGCATTAGTAATATTAGATGTGTAATTATAAATTATGGAAATTTGTGTCAAAATTTGATAAAATGAATACAAAATTACATTTAAATGCACATAAGCATTCTAGAATTTTATAAAATACACAAGATCATCTCCAACCTTATTTCTCACTCCATTTTCGGTCACACACACTTGAGCACACAAAAAAAATTTCTCTTCACTTTTATTCCATAATTAAGTGTTAAAGTGGTAGAAAATCATTCCAAGAAAGGTAATTACCTTATTTAATTCAAGTTTTTGTAATTTAAATTGATGAATATGATGTTTTATATACCTAGGGTTTTCGAAAATTGTGGGATCAATTTAAGATTGATTTGTTTAATTTTTGTTATGTTTATTGATTTAATTATGCTTATTATGTATAATTAACATGATCTATGGATTTAATTCTTTCATTTCCTAAAGTTGGTAAATTAAAGTGTTGAATATGAACCCTAATTTTTGTATGTGAAATATATGATGTGATTTAGTTGAATTGAGCTTAGATATATGTTTAGAAATGGAAATAAACAATATATGATTAAAGAAATAAAAATTAAACCATGCTTGTTTAAAACTCCCAAATTTTTTGAAAATTATGAGTGATAGGAACTTGAAGATTTTAATTTTATTTGATCTATTTGACATGATATTTATGTTTAGGGATATAAATAATGCATAAAATGAATTTATAGGAATTTAATTCAAATATATACATAATGTCCAAATTTTCGAAAATGAAGGGGAAGTTTTGAACTTGGATTTCTTGATTTTATTTGATGTATTTGATATGATTTTTGAGATCTATGATAAAAATAATGCTTAAGTTGAATTTATGGGAATTATTGAACATATATATTAAAAGTTGAAAAATTAAAGTTTAGTACAGAGTTAGAAATATATGTGATGAACTTGATCAAGATTTGAATGGATCATGGATTAATGATCATTGATGCTAAATGAGTATAATTATGATATATTTGATATTAAATGAATTTTAGATGGTAAAACTATTGAAATTTTCTATATATGTAGTTGAAGGGCATTAGGCGATTAAAGTGTAGATGAATGAGTTTAAGCTTGTTTTAAGTTCCTAAATGTATAATTAAGTATATGGTGATGATATTGGGGAGTTTGGGATGAAATTGGATGAGTTTGGATTAATTGGGCTATTCAAATTACAAAAGTTACTCTGCCGAAAATTCGTTAGAAATTGTCTATTAATAAGATGTTTAAAATTTTAATTGGTAAACTATTGATAAGTGGTTAAGTGGATAAGAAAGTTTGCTAAATTCAATAATAATTTTATGTTACAAGGATCAAGTGGGGCAAGGAAGGACGTGAAGAACGAACAATTTGAAAAGATTGATTAAAAGTTGACTACTATCCAGGTGGGCAACTCTTAACTATCTATTAATGAGCGCTCAATGAATTGTTTATTTTCAAATGAAAGTGCATGTTTTGAAAATTAAGTTGACTTGCCTATTTTAGCATATGCATTATGCCTATCTACGAAATCATAGACGACGTCGGGCTTGTCTTGGATGAGTTCTAGTATGCAGTCGTGTGTACCTGAGGGTGATCGGGGAGCCTTGGGACCGATTATGGTATTGAGAGGAGGCTACCTCTCGGTTACCTAGAAAAAGCGTAGATATGGTATCCGTGGTGGGGAGCCTACGGGACCGACACGGAAAGATTCGACTTAGCATGAGATAGAATGATAAGATGCATCATGAAATGTCTTATATGTGAAAAGCTAACACGTTATTTCACTAAAACCTCGTGTTAGAAGCATAAGTGTGAGTCAATTATGTTTTATGGCGATTAGTACTCTTTCGATGCTCATACCTGCATATGTTTTCCACTGTATGCGAGTTAAGCGAAGAGATGATGGCGAGAAAGGACGAGCTAGGGTTTTGATCATGTATATAAATATTTTGTCATGCCCCGGGTTGTGTCTTCATACACAATTCTCAGCCACCCTATCTGTTGTGCATACTCTGAATTTTTGTTGATACTGTTATGATACCATCGTCTTGAATTGTCCTTGAAATGGTATACTTCGATGTATATAGATGTGATGTTGTTATTGATGATCTTGTTGGAGGTGGGAATTGTTTTGTTGGTTTCTTGTCGTTTGTTGATATTTAGGCTATCCTGTTTCCAAACAAAACTCGCGAAATTTTATAAAATTTTGATAACCCAGAATTTAAGTATCCTTATTGAGAAATTTTGATCCAAATCACCCCATAGTCACAGATTGTCTGTTTAATTGGCTAGTTAATTAAGTAACTAATAGTGATTACTTGATTAATTAGTAATTAAGTAGGCGGGTCGTGACATTTCGGCTTTTAAAGCTAGGCTTGTGGAGAAAGGGTACACTCAGATTGAGGGGATCGATTAAGATGATACCTTTTTGCTTGTAGCAATGCTTAAGTCCATTAGAATTCTTCTGACCATTGCAACTCACTTAAACCTAGAGATTTAGCAAATGGATGTGAAAATGGCTTTTTCAAACGGTTACCTTGAGGAAGGTCGAGACATCTATATGCAGCAACCCGATGGTTATGGGAATAAAGTTGATGAGCATCTAGTGTGGAAGCTTAAGAAGTTCATATATGGACTCAAGCAAGCTTCCCGATCATGGAACTTACGCTTTGACGAGGTCCTCAAAACCTAAGGTTTTACGTAGTTGACCTAGCGAAAGTTGCGTGTATCATTTAGATGTCAACCGTGTCATGGTATTTCTTGCACTTTACGTAGATGACATCCTTCTACTTTGCAACAATGTGAAGCTGTTATCAAACGTAAAGAGTTGGTTATCCGATCAGTTTCAGATGAAAGACTTAAGAGATGCAGTGTACATTCTTGGGATCAAGGTTTACCGAGATCGCAAGAGGAAAATGTTGAGCTTATATCAAGCGTCTTACGTTGATACTGTAATTATTCGTTTTAGCATGCAAACTTTCAAGAAGAGATTGCTACCCTTCAGACATGGTGTTCCTTTATCTAAGGAGCAGTCGTCGATAACTAAAAATGAGATAGAGAAAATGTGACATGTTCCCTATGCTTCCATAGTAGGAAGTCTCATGTATGTAATGTTGTGTACGAGGCCTGATATCTGTTATGCGGTAGGCATGGTAGCAAGATATCAGTCTAACGCTGGACAAGCTCATTGAACTGAGGTAAAGCATATACTCAAGTACCTGAAAAGAACTCGAGATTATAGTCTAGTCTACCAGGCAGATAGTCTAATGTCTTTGGGTTATTCAAACTCTGATTTCCAAGCTGACCGTGATGAGAAGAAGTCTACCTCAGACTATGTGTTTACCTTGGGAGGTGGAGCCGTATCTTGATGGAGTGCAAAGCAGCGGTGCATTGCAGATTCCAAAATGGAAACCGAATATGTAGTCGCATCTAAGGCTGCTAAAAGAGCGGTATGGTTCAAGAACTACCTCATGGATCTAGATATAGTACCCGTTTTCCCAAGAGTATCATAGTGTTCTGTGATAACTCTGGTACAGTAGCAAACTCGAAGGAACCACGGACCCACAAGGCGACGAAATACATAGAGAGAAAGTACCATATCATACGAGAAATCATAAAGAAGATTGGTACTGTGGACAACCTAGTTGACCCATTCACGAAGAACCTGCCACAAAAAGTCTACGACGAGCATGTTCGAGGACTTGGATTGCGAAAGTTGGCACTCACTTAGAAAGGAAACTTTTGTAGAAATGTGAGAAGCAAAGTGATGGTATTGTTTGTAATAGTTAGTAAGGAGACACATTGTATACTAAAAGTTTGCTTTAGTATAAGTGACAAATTGTTGGATTTGTATACTGAAAGCAAAATGGTTCAACTTGTATATAATGTTTCCTGTTACAACTATTACAATCTCCTATCTGACTTGTTTACTTGATTGCATATGTTTGTCTTATTATCTCATACAAAAGTTAGATCATACAGTGTGTAGAAGATCACAGAAATCTGTATGATTGGTTAAGCTTATTGAGATATAAAAATGATCACAACTAAGACAACTTGAGGACGATTTATCGGTATCGGCTGTAGTATAGATAATAAGTGACTTGACTTGGTTGCTTGTCTATGCTATTACGTCTCTGACGTATTGATGGATCACAGTGAGATAAGTTCTTCTATCTGATCGTCGTGAAGAACCTATATCTCGGTGACTTACGTTGATCTAAATCTCGATAAGGTTTTAGGTGAGTATGAGTTACTGACCATCACTTTGACTTGTTATGGGTGAACGTTACATGAGATAACCCAAGATTCTCCGCATCTTGGGTAGCGGCAGTGCTTTTATGTCATGCTACTTACCTATATCGAGTCACTGTATCCGTTTAGGATGATGATGTCCGCTTAAGGAGCTCAAAAGGTTTATTGTACTAAACCCTGCAGGTTGAGTTAGCTCAAGTATAATAATATGGTTGAGTGGTACTACTTAATGATTTAAAGAGATTAATTATTTTAAGCAGTCAGAATGCTATAAATAATTAATGGACGTGCGATATCTTAAATATAGGGATTCATAAGTCTAAGTACAAGCCCGACTCAACTTCGGTAATAAAGGGGTAAATCAACATTTATTCTCTAGTGGAATGAATAAATGTATATGAGTTAATTTATGTTCTAGGCTGAACATAACATAATAATTCATTTTAAACCCATCTTTAATCCTTGTATTTTATCCTTGAGCTGGCCCATCAAGGCCCGAAGTTGCTGTTAATTTTGCCTACCTCTAGTAGAGTCTCATTGGGACTCTATTCTGATTAATGTATTATTTTAATACATCTTTAGTATATAGATAGATATTATCTAATATTATTAGATATTATTTAGTATGATTTTGTGCTTATTCTTCATATTTTTAAGCATGTTGTTTTCCGTGGTTTGTCCTATTTATACCGTTGTTTTGATTAGTTTTTATCGATTAAGACTTATTTGGTTTGTTTCGATGTTTTGTAGAAAAACGACATTAAAAAGACAAAAAAAGATCTTCCAAGAGCTGAGGTATATTGAAGAGCATCTCGATAAGAGTCCGTAGGCGCAAACGGATCGTAATTCGGAGTTTAGACGAGGGAGAACAGAGCGAATCATCAAAGTTACGCATGTGTGCCCCGATGCCTCCGCCAGCGCCTCGTCCACGCCACGCCATGCCCCAGCGCCCGTCCCGTCACCCAGCTTGCAGTGCTCGTTGTGCCCCATCCGACACTGGCCTCGCCAGCGCTCGCCTCTCCACACGGTGCCCAGTAGCGTCGTCGTGCCTCGGCAAGCTGGCCGTCCGGCGGCGTCCATCGCCGCGCCACTCCGCCGGCCACAAAGATTCGTCCATGCCTCGCCATGCAACGCACATACACCCCCGTCCGTGTGCCACGCCTCCGCCCTTGCTCCAGCCCTTCCGGCGTTGGGCTTTCCCTAGCGCCCACCCAGCTCGACCGTGCCCCACGCGCCACGCCTACGTCGTGCTCCACCCGCCGGACTTCCGTCATCTTGCGCCGCCGCGTCTCTCGGTGTGCCTCGCGGTGCCAACTCTATCTGACACTGCGTCCTCCCATCTGATGCTGGGCTCGGTCATCTCGCCTCGTGCATCCGGCACTTCGTCCCGTCCGATACTGGGCACCCCTCTCTGACCTTTCCTTAGAGCCACACCCAGTGCCGATTTCGTCCCATCTGGCGCTGGGCGTGCTTTCTGGACCTATTTTCGGTGTTTTAAAAGGGCTTTTTCGAGAGTTATAAAATTGGAACAGTCGCCCTTGACAGAGGGACTTCTCAGAAATTCATTCCATAGTTCTCTTTCACGCGTTTTTCCCTTTTTTTTCTCTTTTCTTTTCCTTTTCTCTTCCTTTTAATTCTTGCATTTGGATTAACAATTGGGATTGAACGATTCTGAATTTTTGGAAGAAGGATTTATCTATGAATGATTTGTAAGACTTTTTTTCGTTTCATTATGTCTATGTAATTGCTATGGGGATAATTTCTACCATGAGATGAATTATTGATTTGTAGGGAAATAAATGTTGAATTTGTTCTTGTCTTAAATCGTGATTGTTGTGTTGATGATTTGTAATTTCTTATCCATATAAATTAATTATTTCATGATCTTCATACGGGCTCGAAAGAATCGTATAGGTTGATTATGTGCTTATATTTTATTATGAAGTAATGCGAGAGCAGTTTTATGATAGATATAAGTTTGACAACGATCGGGTCGAGAGATTAGTTTGTTGTTGAGTAATTAATATATGTGGATAAGTGTTTGTTATCGTATGCATTTGTGTTGATTATCCTTCGCAGTTGATAGCAGCAGGGTTGAGAGACTAGTTTTCATTAATTTCGAGTCTAACATTGACGGGGTCGAGAGACTAGTTATTGTTGAACGCTAGGTGAGAGTCGTGGGTGTTTTATACACTGTGCACCGATCCTTAGCTCATTAATTGCGAGGATATATTTTGAACCCTAGAACACCGTCTCCAATTACATGTATCTGCCAATTCCTCTTGTTGTCAAAGTGCATCCCTTTTACCTGCTTTATTTTCTTTCCTGCTTTCGTCCGTTCAGTGATAATCCCCTTAGGGCTCGTTTGGTAGACATGTTTAGATATATCAAGATAGATAAGAATTAGATATGTTTTGTAGATAATGTGATATTGGTATTGTATCTTGTTGTTTGGTAGATAAGATATAAAATATAGATAGCAATCCTTATTTGTTTGGTACACTAGTTAAAAAGCAAGATTAAGTAAAAAAAATTACAATTGTATCGTTATGACAAATCATTTGAAGCTTAAACTGATAAGAACTTACGGGCAATATGATTTGGAGAAAATGGCGACCTTATTAGAATTGATTACACTTTCGACAAAAGCCGACGGCGAATTGGAAGCTAGGGTTTTTTCCGATGCATTTCCGATCACCAACATACAAGTCAAGCTGCAATCAGAGCTGATCGCCACTGCAGACTAGCTGCCGACATCATCTCGCCAGCGACAGCGTCATTTCCGCTTTTCCTTTTTAGCTGGCGCTCGCAGCTATAGCTCAGTTGAAGAATAACCCTTCTAAACAGAAAATTCATACCTTCACAAAACCAAATGGGCCGCCCAAAAACGCAGTATGATTACAGAAAAACAATCAAAATTGAGGAGAAAAAAAGAAGGAAAATGCAAGAATTTGGGTAAATCTTGCGAAGATTATGAGAAATTCACCTCTATCGAAATGGGCGCGTGTAGCGAGCCTCGTTGAAGAATGGGAATGGGGAAGCTGGAGGGGTTTTGTCGAAGCGTTCATTCTCTTTCTCTAGCAATGTTTTGCGATTTTCTTGGGCATTTTCAAAGTTCCAAAATTTAGGACAAGATTGCGAATTGGGGTTTTCCACGAAATCTAAGGGTTGGTCCCTTTCAGCGTTGAATTGGTAAATTTATACACCTTGTTGAAGAATGAATTTGAGTTGGGTGAAAGTTCTTGACAGTTTTATTTGTGATAGAAGGGTAGATTTGTCTTGGCTCAATAGCCCGATTAGCTATCTTAGGGTTAGGTTAAGTTGTGTTTACCAAAGAAGAACAGTGTTTTACTGACGGGCTAGATATAAAAAGGGATCTCGGAGTGTAGTAATATAGGCTACCAAACAACTAGTTAACACAAGATAGATAAGCTATCTAGGTCTTTTCTGGGCTACCAAACGAGTTCTTATTTTAGGACGTTAGTGTTTCTTTTCTGTTTTTTGTGTTTGACATAGAACCATAGCCTTGTTAAGCCTTCGTCGAGAGATTCGAATTGGGTCGACCTTACCGCTTTATAAGGACCTCGCATAATTTGTGAGCGACTTAGAAGAACAATTTGGTCGGAACAAAATTTTGGCGCTATTACCGGGAAGGCTTTAGGCTTTAGGTTTTGTGTTGCTTTTTTTCCGTGTTTTCTTTTGTTTTTTGTTTCTCCCACCGTGTTTCTTTTTATTTCTTTCTTTTTCTTTTTCTTTGTTACTATTTTTTCCCACAAGTGCGTGTGATCTTGTTTTTGTAGTTGGTGTCTGTTAATGTATGGTTACCAGTGACACGAATATGGTCAGACAAGCCTGGATGAGGAAATCTCGTCGTATTGGGCGACTTCTTCTTACGAAGAAGAAGCCCAGTTCGACTATTTTGAGGGATACCCGTTAGGCTGTGAGCATCAAGCCTATGATCCCTACTGGAAGCATCTTCTGAGTTCTTCATGTAATTAGGACCTCTTGTTCTAGCAACATCCTGTTCAGCCAACACTGGAGGATACATTGCAGGCTTTCATTCAAGTGAGTCAGCTGGTGAAGCCAACATTGGAAGACACATTGATGTCTTTCATACAGATGAGTCAACAAAGGTTCGAGATGGTGGACGCATCTCTCGAGCATTTGGTGACCCAAGTTTGTCAGTTAGCTAGGATAGTGAAAGAATTGGTTCACAACCAAAGTATGGAGAAGATGCCAACAACTGGAGCAGACTTCTTCTGTCATATTTCTTGAAGAGGATAAAGTTGGGGGAAGAATCAGGGAAGATGAAATTAAAGAGTCAAGGTTTCATCAAGCCGAGACTAAGTATGGACAACCTGATATCTTCCCGAACCAATTGGTGGATTAGGAGAGGACATACGTTGAGGTAGCATCTGTAATTTTTCAACATCCTAATTCACCAAAGTATTGTGCTCTAGGAGTTGAAGTTATCTATTTTTTTTGAAGAATAGGATGTTTGATTTGAGCTTAATTGATTTATTATGTGCTACCTTGACTGTCCTTTATGCTTATATTGTTACTCCTGATGCTCTGGTTAAGATGTTATTCCTGCTGGTAAAGGACTATGGATAGTTCGTTTGTTACTGATGGAGCTCGTTCTATTGAAATGAACGCTGCGTGGGAGACAACCCACGAGTTTATATGTTTTCTCTTTCTTTTTCTTTTCAGTTTTTTTTTTAAATAAGTGAGATGAGAATTGTGACGAGCTGCATAGCATGAACACTCAAGCCACCGGACGTCGTCACCACCGTACCTCGTTGACATGCTCTCTCAATTTCAGGGAAGTTCACTTCTACATTTTACCTTTTTGGTTTTTGTCTAAAGTGGGGAGGTGTGCTTGCCGTATTTATGTGTTTGCATATGACTTGTGTTTGTTTGGGTTTTATACCTTTTGTTTGGATTTGAGTATGCTTTATCGTCTAGTATACGAGTAGAGTTGAGTGAGCATGATTTGATTAGGTATGCATGTCTGAACTGATTTCTAGCAATTCTTATCGATGCGGTACTTGACTTGATAATTGTTGATGATTGGTCTAGCTGTGGTGCACATCAAAGTAAATCATGATGAAGTGATATGTGTGGTTGATTTTCATTGCTATTTATATGGTCTCCTTGTGTGTCTTATCTCGGAAAAAATATGAAAATATGAAAAAGATTGTTATAAAAATAAAAATAAAAATAAAAAGAGTTGGAATAAGTTGTGATGGTTGAATAAGTGAGCTTAAAGTTGGAATAAGAGGTTCTACTCCTCTCGCTTTATATTGTTTCTCGAATGAAAGCTCAAAAGTGATGAGTATGGAAACCATATTAGGATACTCAGGTTTTCAACTATAAGGTTTGACTTAATGAATATTATCCTATAATCCTCATTGAGTCGTTAGATCTGGTATTTATGGTGTGTGTTATGTTGAAAATGAGATGTTTTATGCAAGGGGTCTATATGAGTTGGCTATTCGATTATTAAGTGCGTGTGATCAGAATTATAATTTGCTTGGATTAAGCCGCTTGGCTATGATCCACTTGAATGTATGTTTTCTAGATTTCTTTTTTCGTATCGTGGTGATAATGTTTGCTTGAGAACAAGCAAAGGTTTAAGAGTGGAGGAGTTGTTTAGTATGATTTTGTGCTTATTCTTCATATTTTTATGCATGTTTTTTCCGTAGTTTGTCCTATTTATACCGTTATATTGATTAGTATTTATCGATTCAGACTTATTTGGTTTGTTTCGATGTTTTGTAGAAAAACGACATTAAAAAGGACAAAATGGATCTACCAAGAGTTAAGGTATCTCGATAAGAGTCCGTAGGTGCAAACGAATTGCAATTCGGAGTTGAGACGAGAGAGAACAGAGTGAATCATCAAAGTCGTGCACCTACACCCCGACGTCTCCGCCAGTGCCTCATCCACGCTGCGCCGTGCCCAGTGCCCGTCCCGTTGCCAAGCGCACAATGCTCTATGTGCCCCGTCCGACATTGGCCTCGCTAGCACCCATCGCCCCAGCGCACATCACTGCGCCCCAGCGCACTCCGTCCGCGTCCGTTAGCATACATAGCACGCCACTCCACCAGCACCCGCGTTTCGCCTTAGCGCCTCGCCACGCAACGCACACGTACCCCATCCGCGCGCCATGCCTCCGCGCACGCTCCAACCTATCCGATGCTGGGCTTTCCCTAGCGCCCGCACAGCTCGACCGCGTCCCGCGTGCCACACCTCCACGCACGCTTCAAAGACGGCCGGTGCTTCATCGAGCACGGACACAAATCTCTCCAACAAGACAACTCCACCAGCACCAACTTTGTCCAGCGCTGCATCCTCGCATCCGGCGCTGGTCTCGACCGCCTCACCCCATGTATCCGGTGTTTCGTCCCCATCCGGTGCTGGGCATCCCTCTCTGACCTTTCAAGAGAACCACACCAAGTGTCGGTTTCGTCCCGTCCGGTGTTGGGCGTGCTTTCTGGGCCAATTTTTGGTATTTTAAACGAGCTTTTTCGAGGGTTATAAAATTGGAACAACCGCTCTTCACAGAGGGACTTCTCAGAGATTCATTCCACAGTTCTCTTTCACGTGTTTTTCCCTTTTTCTCTCTTTTCTTTTCATTTTCTCTTTCTTTAATTCTTGCATTTGGATTAACATTTGAGATTGAACAATTACGAATTTTTGGGTGACGAATTTATCTATGAATGGTTTGTAAGTTTTTCTCGCTCCATTATGTCTATGTAATTGCTATGGGGATAATTTCTACCATGAGATGGATTATTGATTTGTAGGAAATAAATGTTGGATTCGTTCTTGTCTTGAATCGTGATTATTGTGCTGATGATTTGTAATTTCTTATCCATATAAATTGATTATTTCATTATCTTCATACACGGGCTCGAAAGAATAGTGTAGGTTGATTATGTGCTTATGTTTGATTATGAAGTAATGCAAGAGCAGTTTTATGATAGATATAAGTTTGACAACGATCGGGGTCGAGAGATTAGTTTGTTGTTGAGTAATTAATATATGTGGATAAATGTTTGCTATCGTGTGCATTTGTGTTGATTAACCTTCGTAGTTGATGGCTGCAGGGTTGAGAGACTAGTTGTCATTAATTTCGAGTCTAACATTGACGGGATCGAGAGACTAGTTATTGTTGAACGCTAGGTGAGAGGCATGGGTGTTTTATGCACTATGCATCAGTCATTGGCTCATTAATAGCAAGGATAAATTTTGAACCCTAGAACACCGTCTTCAATTCCGTGTATCTGCCAATTCATCTTGTTGTCCAAGTGCTTACCTGCTTTATTTTCTTCTCTGCTTTCGTTTGTTCAGTGACAATCCCCTTATTTTAGAACGTTAGTGTTTCTTTTCTATTTTTTGTGTTTGACATAGAACCATAGCCCTGTTAAGCCTTCCTCGAGAGATTCGACTTGGGTCAACTTTACCGCTCTATAAGGACCTCGTATAATTTGCGAGCGACTTAGAAGAACAATTTGGTCGAAACAGATATCAAGAGATATTATCTGATATCATTAGATATCAAGAGATATTATTAGATATCAAGAGATAATTATTCTAGATATCCTATCTAAATAGGATTATAGGAATGCGTTATAAATATAAGGTGAGAGAAAATCAGAAAAAATCCTTATTGATTTGTTGAGATTTTCGAAAATATATCAAAGAAGGAGGTGAATTTTTGCAGTATTCTCAATAGATTTATCTCACTCGGCATTGGAGAATAGGCATCCGGGATACAGTCCAGAAGATCAAAGCTGGATTCTGCCATTGATCTTATATCCGAGAAATTCACAAGCAAACACGAGTAAACACATACGTGTTGTAATGAATTATATAGATACATGCTAGGTATATAATCAATATATGAATTAAACATCCAAGATTGATCATCGGGCTACATAGTTAGCTGGTGATGACCTCCCACATGTGGCAATGATGTGCAGTGAGATAACTTTTGAGTCTGAACTTTCAGATCTCATAATTTTCTACTGTGAACATGGAAAGAGAAGTCGACCTATTGTAGTTAGTTTTCATCACATCAATATGCAGCAGTATGCAAAAATATATCAGTTTAAAGATTTGTTTAGTTAGAATAACCACTAGAGGAGTCATTATTTCTCGCGAACAACCTGCTCTGATACCAATTGATGGTCCCCGAGGGTTCATAAAGTGTATTAGAGGTGGGAGGGTGATACACCAGTTAAGGCAAATTAAAACTTTTTTTTCTCAAGACTTGGTCAGTTTAATTAAAGTCAGTTTAATACTAGCATCAATACTGCTACTTAGGTCAGATAATGATAGTCTTGTTTAGAGTGATATCAATTAGTAATTCTACTCACTGTTGAGGTAACTAGTCAATTAGACTGATAACTGATATGCTTGTGGAATATGATGATTACGTTATACCTTTATTGAAAACTCAAGCTGGTAGAAAATACTTAGTCAGATATTAGCTTAGTCAGTTTTCAATCGGTTTATTCAGTATCAAACTGATGCTGATAGAATGTTTCAAAACAATGTTATGTTACGTGTATTGGTGATGTTCAGTTCAATAACATGCAAAGTAAATACGATACTGAAAGTAAAGACCTGAAAGTAAAAAAACTAAGTTGTTATGTGGGTCGGAGAGATAAACTCCTACATCCACAAACTGATAGCTTAGTCAATCCACTAACTGGGATTTGATCTTGTTTACGGGTACAAGATATAAACCTAGATACAGACTTTAACCTTTTCTGTATACCGTCTAACTTGGTGTTCCTCTTGCGTTTACTGGTGCTAGGAAACGTCTGACTGCTTATGAGTACAGTCGACTTAACTTCTTGCTTACAAGTGCAAGACAACCAAGCTTTCATACAACATTCTACTTTCGGGAAACATTTGTAATATTTCCCACCTCTTGTCGTCCTCTTCTAATGTCATTCGTCATCTTTTCTAGCCCGTTCCTTTAAATCCTCGCATGTCCTTCATTGTAAAATAAGGTTATATAAACGTCGTTACGAAATTCGACTTTTGACAAGAGACGATGTATTTTAGATTTCTAGGGTTTTGCATCACTCTTATTAAGTCTTCTATCTCAATAAAGTGAATTCATTCTTCCTTAGAGAACGTTTAACTGACCTATATATTTAATCGATCAGATTAGGTTTGAAATGAGCACAGATTCACTCTGATCGAAGGCTTTTAGGATTTAAAACGTTTTTAAGATTTTACTAATTTCGTAAAAATTAACTATGCCCATCAGTTCCATTTGAACACTTATCAGTTTCTGTTCGTTAAGGATTAGAAGACGTGACCGATACAGTTGGAAAGCCTAGTTTCATTTAAAAAAAAATGGTACTTGATTTCGAGTACTGAGGCTCAAGTTATTACAGTTTTACTAAAGGGTGGCGAAGCTGACAGAAATCAGCACCTGTGCTGATCGCAAAACTGATCGGAAACAGAAACTGAAACTTAGACTGATACTCAAGCTGACTAATACTCGGGCTGAAACTTAGACTGATATTCAGGCTGAAACTTAGACTGATCATAAAAACTAATCGTAAAACTGATGTCAGCTAGCTGCTGGTCGGACCCTTCACTTTATGTCAGTTTCAAAAATTCATATAAATTCTCTCAATTATCCAAATACTGACTAACATACCATTCCACAAATCTCAGGTTGTCTAGTTTAATCTCCAACTGATAGATCTAGAAAAACGTTAGTGGTTTAGGAGATATTCAACTTTTGGTATCAGCTACAAAAACTGAAACTGTTTCAGGCTCTTATTTTTAATCCATCAGTTTGCAAATTAAAACTTTTTTAAAAATTATAAAATTTTACATCAGACTTTTCTGAGGGACTTGTGGTAAAAATTTCATAACACTTGGAGAACAATGGAGAAGATGCACGAAAATGTTGAGAGAAATGGCTGATTTCTTTGTCCAGTGGAGTGATAAGATGATGTTTATGCTAATAAGTATCTCACTACTAGGTTATGACATCATGGATAGTGTTCAGGTACAAAAATGTGACCTTCGTTAAGGGGAAGCGACAAAAAGGAAAAAGCTTGACATGTGATGTGATGGTGCGACGACTTAATGCGACATAGCAAATTTGATGAGATTTGACTGTACACTTCGTCATCCATTAGTCGAAATGTGATTTCCGACATTTGATTTTTTGTTTCGACTTTTAAGTCTTAATCGTAAACTCATGTTTCTTTAAATATTTTGATTTCACATTGTTAAATAAATCATCATAGTGGACTCTTCTTAAAGAAATTATTTTCCGTAGAAATAATTTATATGTCGAGGTCAATTTTGATTTGCACGAATCGACACGTAACGAGTCGTGGATGCGCATTTCTTCGATTCTCATAAAATTCCCGAACTCTTAAACTTCCTTCGTCTTGGAAGGTTATGTGGGGAAAAAATAATTATTAGGTTAAGGTCTCTTCTCGGTTTGCGAGAAAACATAAAGTCGAGTTTTCTCGACTAGATTAATTCGTGAAAATTCGTCGAGACTTCTGATTTCTAATCGGACAACTTTTGCCACACATAAAGTCACGTATAGTATTTTAGGTCTCCGTTCTATTTCTCATTATTCATTTCTGGTTCAAGACCCTAATTCTAGATATAATAATACTAGTCTCCTTAATTTTCAGATTCAGAATTCAATTCCGTTTTCATTTCTTGGTTTCATTAGTCATAAATATAGATTCAAAACCTTAATTAACGTAGATTAGTGCGTTTAACTTGGTTTGGTAATACTGGGCTATTACAAATAGTGTATGAGAGAATATGAGAATAGTAGATAATAACAATAGAGGTTCAAAATAGAACTAGAGATTGCAATTTGCTACAATAAGATTAAGAGAAATAGAGAGATAGAGAATATGAATTGGTGTGTTGAAATGGTTGGATTGAAGGGATATTTATAGATTAATTGAGGATGTTTGAATTCAATTTGAATTTGGCCGCCAAATTGACGGTTCAAACCGAACCGCCGGTTCGGGTGGTTTCAAATTTAAATTTTTGATTTTTTTGTGATTTTTCCTTATTTTTTTTATAATATATACATTTAATTAGCGTATTTTGAACATATACAACAGATAGATATGACAAAAAAGGGTGGAATCTCTAGTTTCACGGTTCCTAAGATTCGGAACCGGCCCATGTAAGATACGGTCCGGAACCAGAACCGAAACCATGGTCAACGGTTTCGGATTTCGGAACCGTTGACCACGGTTCCAATTCGATTTTGATTCCGGTTCGAATGAACACCTCTGTTTCTTCTAAAAAAAGGTGAAGGGCTGTTCATTATTTATCCTCAGGCTCACATGGATCGAAATTGTAAGAATTGGACTTTTTTAATTTATTACAGAGATGTTACTCTTTTAATTAATTACAGAGATGTTGGGCTGAAGTTATTTAATTTCTAAGACCCAATTAAATTAAATTAATTCTAAAATAATTAAATCTTGAGATTAATTCTCAAATAATTAAGAGATAACTTAGTACAAATTAATTAGATTGGATTATTTAAATTTATCGAATTGAAATTAGTGCACCGAGAAAGATCGTCGATAGGAAAGCTCTGTTACGCATCAACGACGACCCCTTCTCTTTATCTTTCTCGTCCCCTACCTTTGCTGGCTTGAATGCGGCTAGCGATGTCTCATACGTTAGTAGCAGTGAACATGACAGCAAGGCTAGATAGGCAAGTTAGACTAATTAACATCTTATAATTACATTGAGATGTAGAACTAATCCAATGATTTAATGTTAACTTACAACCTAATTATTTTTAGAAATTTAGTAGCATAATAAAAATTAATTATGCTAAGACGGGGCAATTTGATAATTTTCTTTTTAATTATTTATTTAGTAAAATTGACCTTAAGCTAATTGCTATTTAGGTGCAATTGAAAATTCATTCTAATTAGTGGATGATTGAGTTGGACTAAATTGATTTGATTAATTAATCAAAGATTATTTTAATTAATTTCATAATTTGGTCCTTAATTTTGGACTTTAAGTAATTTACCAAATTATTCAAGTTAATTTGGAATAATAAATATTAACGCATATAATTCTTTTACACATAACATATTCTTGACTACTTGATCATGACGAATCTAAAAGCATAAGTAATATATGTGTTGGGGACTGCTACCACCACCACTCCGTCCAATTAGTATGATATTGTCCGCTTTGGGCCAAAAGTCCGCACGGATTTGTTTTTTGGGCTCAACCCCCAAAAGGCCTCATACTAATTGGTGGTGGGTTTCTTAATATATAGAAGGCAATTTTTCCTTCTATCTTCGATGTGGGATTGAGTTGCACCACACCCAACAATCCTCCCCTCAAACCAAGGACCATATCACCGTCCTCCCCTCGAACAATAATCTTTACATCTTGCACCGCCGTTACCACCACGAGACTCGCCACCTGACCACTCTTGCAGGAAGACTTTCGACACAAGGAACCACCGGATTCAATCCTGAATTCACTGGCGGTACTCCTCCACATCGGAACGCAGCCTCGTCCCGCCCACGTATTGGGCCCAGCCGAACCGTCGGCTCTGATACCACTGTTGGGGACTGCTACCGCCACCACTCCGTCCAATTAGTATGATATTGTCCGCTTTGGGCCAAAAGCCCGCACGGATTTGTTTTTGGGCTCAACCCCCAAAAGGCCTCATACTAATTGGTGGTGGGTTTCTTAATATATAGAAGACAATTTTTCCTTCTATCTTCGATGTGGGATTGGGTTGCACCACACCCAACAATATGTAAAAGTGTAAAATTGAACGTCATGATTTATCAATTTGAGTGAGTAGATTTATGTTTATCGCAAGAGTTATAATTTACTCATTTAATTTCTCCTATAGTTAAACTGTTGGGGTTGAGAGGCTACGATAAGTTCAATTGAGAACAAGATTCTTGTTAACTTAGCTCATAGTGATCGACGCTTTAGTTTATGTGTCAAAGTTTCACACCTTCAAACTCAAGAGGAATACTTAGAAAAGTATAGGTCATGCCGATTTTTCCAAACAACTTTGACACTTTCACTAAAACAACGATATCTTTTAGCTTAATTGTCTGTTTTGATCGACGTTCACACCCAATTAAGAGGGTGTTTGGCTGAGCTTATAAGTTCTTTAAAACAACTTATAAGCTGTTTAAGAGCTTATAAGCTGTTGCAAAGTGTTTGGCAAAATAAGCTCCTAAACATCTTATAAGCTGTGAAAATAATTAAGCTCCAACAGCTTATAAGCTCCCCTAAAAATAAGTTGTTTAACCCTAACTTATTTTTTCATAAACTTATAAACAATCAAGAATTTACCAAAATAACCTTATTATCGTTCATTATTTCCTACACATACATTATCAACTTCACATCTCATCAATTTTATCTCTCTAACTATGATTTTCTCTCTCTAAGCCACGATTCTTTCTCTAGCTTATAAGATCAATTATCCAAACACTTTAACAACTTATAAACACTTGAAACATTACCTCTTATAAGCTCTTGAAACATTTTATAAGCTCTTGGAACTTATAAGCTCTCTAAAATAAGCTTAGCCAAACCCCCCCTAAATTAGAGGTCTGTAACTTTCAAATAGTATAGGACTCATCCCCTGATATTGCTACATTTTAAATTTGTGTGGGTCGCAAGGTGGCTAACCGCACAACAACTTTCTTCAGTAATCGAATCGAGTAATCGAATCTAGTTTTGGTTTGAAGTGAACTAGTAATAATCAAGTTTAGAGTGAATTCAAATCCTAAAGAACATTAATCAATAAGTTTTATTTTCAAAAGAATATCTCTTGTTATAGACTCTGATCGATCTTAATTTAGCAGGGTAATAAATGCAGTAAGAACACAAGAGATTTACGTGGTTCGATCTTTAAAATAGATCTACGTCCACGGGGAGATAGGGTATTCGTATATTGATAATATGAGGAGTGATTACAGAGAGTTTAGATGATCAAGTGATCGATCTGAGTGTAGATGATCTTTCTATTCTATTCTAGCCTATATTTATATACCATCAAGTTGAGTTCGACTCTGATTCAAATTGAGTTTGACTCTAATATAAATAGAGTTTGACTCTAATACAAAGTCTTCTCTCATAAGGATTCTTTTAGATATGCATCCGAATCTTCTACGTCTCTAATTGCGATTAGAGTTGTAGTTGGTTGAGGAGTCTTCTTGGGCCGAACTCACGTAGGCCGAGCTTAATGTCGGGGCCCATTTATATTGGGTCTGATGCTTGGGCCTAGTAGTTGGGCCGTATCCTATCACATCCCCCCCAAAAAGACATAGATGTGAGGTCGTGATGGAGGGGGGGACAGTGTTCGGACATTGCCTCGTCGAAATTCGTGGTCTGGTGAAGTGGAATGCGCACGATCCCGCCGGTTGTATGTCGCTGCCGCCTCGCCGAGGCGTTAAATCGAGTCGCATGTCGCAGCTTTGCCTGCCGAGGCGTTCGTCAAGTCGTACATCGCTGCTTCACCGCCGGGGCGGTTGTCGGTCGTATGTCGCTGCTTCGCCTGTGAGGCGCTCGCCGTCGTCGTCGCTGGCTTCGCCGCCGAGGCGTTCGCCGTCGTATGTCGTTTGGCTTACCTGCCGAGGCTTTCTGCGAAGTCGTATGTCGTTTGGCTTTGCCGCTGCCGGGCTTTCTGCCGAGTCGTGCGTCGCTGCTTCGCCGCCGCGGCGCTTGCAGTCGTGTGTCGCTGGCTTCGCCCCTCTTGGGCGTTTGCGCGGTCGTGCGTCGCTAGCTTCGCCTGTGAGGCATTCGTCGAGTCGTGCGTCGCTTGGCCCCGCGAGTTGAATATGTAACCGTGTCGAGGTCGAGACCGAGGCGAGGCTCGGGATGCGACGAAGAAGGAGGCCGCAGCCCTGGCGGCGGCCGAGGTGGCGAAAGAGGCCGAGGCGGTGGTGGTTCGTCCTCGTATTAAACGAAGGTAATTCATCCTCGAAATAAACGAAGGTAGTTCATCCTCGTATTAAACGAAGGTAATTCATCCTCGAAATAAACGAATGTAGTTCGTCCTCGTATTAAACGAAGGTAATTCATCATCGAATTAAACGAAGGTAGTTCGTCCTCGTATTAAACGAAGGTAATTCATCCTCGAAATAAACAAAGGTAGTTCGTCCTCGTATTAAACGAAGGTAATTCATCCTCGAAATAAATGAATGCAGTTCGTCCTCGTATTAAACGAATGTAATTCATCCTCGTATTAAACGAAAGTAGTTCGTCCTCGTATTAAACGAAGGTATGGATTCCTTATTTGGCAAGAAGTATCGCTAGGGGTGGTCCCCTCACGCGCATTTAGATCTCCTCCTTAGAGGGTATAGTTCGTCCTCCGAAAAGGGTATAGTTCGTCCTCCGAAGAGGGTAATTCGTCCTCCGAAGAGGATAGTTCGTCCTCCTTAGAGGGTAATTCGTCCTCCTTAGAGGATAGTTCGTCCTCCTTAGAGGGTATTGTTCATCCTCCGTAGAGGGTATTTATCATCCTCCGTAGAGGGTATTATAGAAAATGTGGTATGCATAAGTGACAAATGAAATATGCAAGGAAAAAATATTTTATTAATGAAACACGACGTACCGGATAAATGGGCGAGCTTGTATGACCCTTTTCCGATGACTTCTTTAATTCGGTATGGTCCTTCCCATGTGGTATCTAACTTGTCGAGCTTTGCAGCTTTACTGACTTCGTTACTTCGAAGTACGAGGTCGCCTACTTGGAATTGTCGGGTTTGACACTCGGTTATAATACCGAGCTACTTGTTGCTTGTGCCAACTTCTAATGTGGCGAGGTCTCTTCTCGATTTCTGTCGGGTATCCGACGATCAATTCGCTGGTGACATTGCCGGATACACCGTGGGGGTTGGCGGAGTGGACGAAGAGGCGGTTGGCCTCGCTCATCGAGACTTTGAACGTGCCTTCGAGGGTCGTATCTCTTATCAGCTTTTCCTGGCCGAGTTCGATGCGTCCCCCGCCGTTATTGTTGTTTGGTAGCACCACAGATGTAATGCTTCTTGTATTCATCGTTGTTTTGATTGTTACCCGAGAAAAAATTGATCGAAAACACAGAATTTCGGTTCCCACAGACGGCGCCAGTGATCGATCTTAATTTAGCAGGGTAATAAATGCAGTAAGAACACAAGAGATTTACGTGGTTCGATCTTTAAAATAGATCTACGTCCACGGGGAGATAGGGTATTCGTATATTGATAATATGAGGAGTGATTACATAAAGTTTAGATGATCAAGTGATCGATCTGAGTGTAGATGATCTTTCTCTTCTATTCTAGCCTATATTTATATACCATCAAGTTGAGTTCGACTCTGATTCAAATTGAGTTTGACTCTAATATAAATAGAGTTTGACTCTAATACAAAGTCTTCTCTCATAAGGATTCTTTTAGATATGCATCCGAATCTTCTACGTCTCCAATTGCTATTAGAGTTGTAGTCGGTTGAGGAGTCTTCTTGGGCCGAACTCACGTAGACCGAGCTTAATGTCGGGGCCCATTTATATTGGACCTGATGCTTGGGCCTAGTAGTTGGGTCGTATCCTATCAGACTCCTTATCGACTATTCATTACAATGAAGGGGTTAAGCATGGAAGAAGAAATAAGTTTTGAAGTGAGCACTACCAACTGTAAAAGTGACCATGCGGGCTTTCTTATATATCAAACAAGATGAATGATTAAATTGAGCAATTATTTCTTTTTAAGACGTTATGATATGAAATCTTTTCAAGTTATTGTCTTACCATAAATTATTTTGCATTATGTATGATACCTATCTACATTGGCTTTGCCAATTTATATATTCCAATTTGGATCCTATGCTAGGCAAGATAAGGATTAGAGTGATTGTGAGTCACCAAGAGGGTTGACCGGTCACCGTTTCTGTGGAAGGTGGCCATCTTCCCTGCACACAAGCTTAGATATGGTAGAATATTAAAAGAACTTAGATTGATTAGTCGAACTTTAAGAACCACAAAGTACGTTTAGTATGCATTAGCTTTTCAAATAAAACCCCTATGTGCTACTGTTTATGTGGCATGATAATTATAGTTTTCTAAAAGCATGTATATAAATTTTTGGCTTATGTCCACTGAGTATTTTTGTACTCCAACCCTACATATATTTCTAAATGCGCATGTTAAGTTGTGATGAACGATGGTGAAGTGCGAGGCAAACTTTTTGTTGATTGTAGTTATAGCTATTAAGATATGTGTTCTCATAAGCATATCGTATTTCAAGTCTTTCGCTGAAAATACTTTCTTTTTGTACCAAGTCACAGCTATTGAACCTATGTGTTTGATGTGTACATGTATTATCACGAATCTTTATGATCATTAATTAAGTATTTCATTTCGCCCTTATTAAGGTTTGATTATTTGGTTATAGACCGAATGTAACGATTCTATTATTTCGTCATTTCTACTTTCCTTTCTGTTAGTCGCCACTTCTCGGGTTTAGCTATTATTAACGAAATCCGATCATAATAGGGAGATCAAAACCTGACTCCGTTACATTCTTGGTAATACTAGCTGAAAACTTGTAAAATTCTGGAAAAAAAACATTTAATTAGGTGTATTCCCCACTTAACATCCTCGCTCATCACCATCAATCAATACTATTTAATCACTCGAGATATAATTGAATAAATACGACTCTACGAGGTTGTTCATTGACATCTTGAGCCTTTTAAATTCTCTCATCTCGAAATCCAAAAGTCCATTATTAATTATTTTAGTAGCTATCGAACACGCACCAATTTAAAATCTCAGTTTGACAACCATAATACTGAGGGTCTTTGGCTGATCGTATAAGCTCTTTAAAAGAGTTTGTAAGCTGTTTTAAGAGTTTATAAGTTAATGCAAAATTTTTGTCAAAATAAGTTCTTAAACAGCTTATAAGCTGTGAAAATAAGCTCCAATACCTTATAATTTCTCCTAAAAATAAGTTGTTGAATCCCAACTTATTTTTTCATAAGCTTATAAGCAATCATGAATTTACCAAAATAACCTTATTATAGTTTGTTATTTCCTACATATACACTACCAACTTCAACTCTCGTCAATTTTATTTTTCTAACTATGATTTTCTCTCTCTAACTCACGATTCTTTTTCTAGCTTATAAAATCAATTATCCATGCACTTTAACAACTTATAAGCTCTTAAAATATTACCTCTTATAAACTCTTGAAACATCTTATAAGCCGTTAGAACTTATAAGCTCTCTAAAATATGCTTAGTCAAACACCCCATTGTCATTTTCAAATATATCATTTATGTAATTGGGCATTTTCGCACTCGAATGTTTTAGTACATCACACATTTCTCATGGTCCGTCTTATTATTCTCTTTGGATTAACTGCAACTGTAAAACACACTATACGTTTTATGATGCCAAATTTCTGAAATACATATCTAAGTTTACGAGTTGGATTTGATATTTGACGAATTGTGATCCGTTAGATGTTACTAGACTTGTTAATTGACAGATTGTATTCGGACTATAATCAATAAATAAGTATATCCATTAGATACCCAACCTGAATAGGACTCGAACAATCAAACTATGAGAAATACTAGATAACTAAATATTGCACGAAAAAAAATCACGAAATCTAAATTATTCAAGATAAAAAAAAATGGTCATCAGTTTATATGATTTTTCATAACTTAATAAAAAATCATAGAATATAATTATGAGTGATGCTATTCGACCATAATATGGCCGGCCATAATCAACTTTATTAAATGAAAAAACTATTTATTTAATTTTTGATCTATTAAAAAATTGGTTTTACATTAAAATCATCTTATGGAATTACGATTTTGCACCTATCGAAAGAAAATTTTAAATTAAAATTAAAATTTAATATTTTTCAGAATAGGTGGAAAAAGGGTGTGTGGTCAGAGATTAGACAAGCTCATAGTATATTATAAGAAAAAAAATCGGGCCGGATCAGTGCAGAATCGATTCGAATCGGCGGTGCGAACCAAATCGTTCTTTAAAATTTAATTCTTTAATAATTTAATGGAGTAATACTTCGATTAACAAGCCTAATGGTACTACACAAATTTTACGATAATCATAAGGCTATAAAAGATACAGCAATATCGTGATTATACAAGCCTAGATGGTACTACACAAATTTTTACAATAATCATAAGGCTATAAAAGATACAGCAATATCGTGAGAATACAGCATGCATGCTATTCTAGTAATGCAAATAAAGATTAATGTGACATTTGACAAAATTAACGGACCCACAACAAATCAAATCTTCGGGATATAATTTGATTAGTACAACATAAGGAATAACCTATGTTGGATTTATTTAAAAATAAAATAAAACACTATTTTATTCGATTATCACAAAAAACAGGTGACTTAGTTATCCATTATTAGACAGAGAAAACTGAGAGACAGTTGGCCTAAAATCTCTGGTCATGTAATAGAGAAAAACACGTCTTGTAGAATGACTAATTTACACTGAGAGGTCGAGTTACGCTAGGGATGATAATGGATCGGATTTAGATCGGATCTAGTTAGATCCAGATCCAGATCTGACCTACATACTTTGCATCTAAAAAAATGAGATCCAAACTCATATCCATTGGATCTACAGGGTCTACAATCTAGACCTGAATCCATATGTTTTATCTTCTAATATAAATCTTAAATTAACCAATCTATCATCAGCATTCCTCAAATATTCCACAAATTCTTGAGCTGATTCAATATCAATCATGTTTGGTTGGATGTAGGGATTTCTCCATCATTTATGAGTTTTTTTAAATGAAATTATACATTGTGTCTTCATAATCAATTAACAATCAATATCAGAAGTCTAAAATCAAATTATATCATAAAAGATGAATGAAAACTGCAAACATATCATTCACACAAATAATGTCTAAATTTAGGGATCTGTTGTTGCTTTAATTGATAAAAGTTTTATGGTCTAAGATTTTTGATTAAATCATAAATGAATAAAATAAAATAGAGAGGTGGAATTGAAATGAAATGAAGAGAATTAGAGTAGATTTTTGGAAGAAGTTCCGTCGAAATAAAATGGAGCGGAGCAAATGTTTGGAATTGGAAGAAGACCAAGAAAAATACTAGAATTAGATATATGGTTAACTAATATTTAAATATATATATATATATATATATATTAATCAGGTCTATGAACCGAATTTGGATTGGATCTGGATCTCAAAAATTAAAACCAGATTCAGATTCGAGATTTTAGAGTAGGATCCAGATCCAATCCAGATATGTTGGGTCCAAATTTTTCATACTTCGAATCCTAAAAGATAGATCTGGATCATTAAATCTGGATCAGGTCCAAGATCCATTTTCATCCCTAATTGATGGATGCTAAAACATTATTTTCCTTCTAAAGTTGCAAATTACAATAATAAATATATAAATAGAGTAATAGAAAAACAAAAGACTTGACATGACTAATGAGGACTGTTTATTCAATTGAATTCGCAGCTAGTCAATATAAAAATGATACTGATGTGTAGGGCAAGCTGATTGTTGTCCCTTCTGCTTGAATAATTGTTCCTTCTCATCAACTGGGCTCGCTGATAATTCCTTGCAATCAAGGGCGTATATAGGAAAATAATTTTGGAAGAGGTAAACTAAAAGGTTCATTGATGAAGGGTGTTAAAATAAATTTTTTTGGCAAAATAATTAAGGGTAATCGGCATATAAATACACGAATTTTGATGTGATTTTGGGTTTTACACACGAACTTTAAAAAGAGTATATAAATACATGAACTTTGATATAATTTTGGTTTTTACACACAAACTTTAAGAGAAATATATAAATATACGAACTTATTAATTTTAGTAATTTTTTCACGATTTATTTTTTCGATTAAATTAAAACTGACATTGCATTAGATATGATGAGTTGATAACGACGTGAAAATAAATTAATAAATAAAATATAAAAACTATTTACACTTGATAAAACACGCACAATGACTCATTAACACACACAAAACATATATACACTTCACGAGAAAGAAAGAAAAAAATAAAGGAATATAACACACACACACAAAACGAAGAAAGTACTTCACATCTTAAACTCACCATTTATAAATGGAGTAAATGACGAACAAGTATGATATTATAAATGTCTTGTTCTTCACATACGAACTTTAAGATTTCCATATCGTTGTCAACTCAACATATCTAATGCCATGTTAGTTTCAATTTGATCGAAAAAATAAATTATGGTAAAATTAATACAATTAATAGTTCGTGTATCTATATACTCATCTTAAAGTTCATGTGCAAAATCAAAGTCAATCAAAGTTCGTGTATTTATATACTCATTTTAAAGTTCGTATGCAAAATCAAAATCATATCAAAATTTATGTATTTATATGCCAATAACCCAATAATTAATAATTCATCCATGTATAATAAGGTGGTGTTTACTTTGCATGATTAGCATTTTGAAGGATTGACTATTTGATGGATTAAATGTGTGATAAGATAATTTTTATCTATCAATCTTTTGTTTACTACAAAGGATTAGTGAAGGATTAAGATTAGGATAAATAATTCTCCCTTTATTTGGAGGATTATTTCAATCCTACCTATATTGGTTGGATTAATATTAATGAAGAATAATTCAAATGATTAAAATAATCCCGGGCTTTGAGATATCCTCAAATATTAATCCTTAAAAGTAAACACTTAATTAGGTTGGATTAATTTTATCTATCCAACCTAATCATGCAAAGTAAACACCTCCTAAGAGTATTATAATTATCTTATTTGGCGTCCATGAAAAGTGTATCAATTTCCTTTTCATGATACTACTCTTTATTATCAAACTCACAACTATTCATTATTTACCAAAAAAATATTATTACCATTCACAACCTAATACATGGTGAGATATTTCTTCATTCAAACAACACCAACCAATAATTTTATTGTCATCCACAAATAATACATTTATTATGGATAAAGAGAGTATAAAATTAAAAAAAAAAGTTAAAAGTTTGAATCCGCCAGTATTTGCAACTATTTGCATCATACTTTCTTCACTTTGTAACTAGATATAGATGGGATCATATCACCTTTTAGATCAAAGTTTTTACTATTTTTTTAAATCTGGGGCACATTTTTCATATTGATGGAAATAAATCTAATAAATTGATATCGTTTTCTAATATTGACTGGTCAGATTTTTGGCATGGGATTACTGCGCTGGCAACTGGGGAGATAACTAGATATTAGGCTTGAATTAAAATAACTACTGAAGGTAATAATTTATTTAATTTTACTAGTTTTACCTTTTGAAATGATAAACAATATCTATGATCAATAGAACTATATATATAACAAGATATAACATTCTATTATTTAGTTCCTAAATAGTTCAACTAATTATTTTCATTAGTTAAATAAATTCAAAAATACTTACTTATAGACACATTTTTTCGTCCCTTTGAAAAGGAAATAAAAACAAGTTGGTTACGCATAAGTTTTTATTTATTAAATATTAATGACATTTCAAATTCCACGATTAGGACGTGGAAAAAGAATTCAATTTATTATTTTTCGATTGACAACACGATAATCCAGTACGGGAAATGTGGGACTAGTTTATTTTTAAAAGCAATAATAATTTCTTGGACTGAATTTTGACAATATGAAATATGTGGTCTAGATCTAAAAAACTAAAAAAACTTCTATTTAAAAAGTGATTGATGAATCTAGTATATGCAGATATGCGAGATTTATGTAAAGTAGTAAAGAACACCAATGCTTTTACGTGGTTCGATCGTTAATGAGATCTACGTCCACGGAGGAGTGATTCCTCAATACTTTCACTATGTTTTGATTACAAAGAGTATAGCTAAAACTCTTAGTATTCAAGAAGTTGCTAACCTCCTACCTTCGATCTAACTCCTATTTATACATATACGAGGGGCCCTAAGACGGAACCCATCCTCCCATGTAGGGACTCTTAGCCTTACGTGTGTGGGACTGCCTCTTGTCCATAGGGCCTGTTAGCCTTCCGCCGTAGGGACGCCCGCCTTCGTGCAAGGTGGCGCTGATTAGGGTTTGGGGGCCGATTAGGGTTTGAAGGTGGGCCTTGGAAACCGCGGGCGCTACTAATGTCGAGCCCACTCGTTTGGGCTGTCGGTGGGCACGCGTGATTGGGCCATATCCCATCATAGCCCCCTCAATAGTCGAGAACGCCCATGCCGAAAGTGAAGTGAAGAATGCGCGTTGCCGGGTGGGATGTTGCTCGATCGATCTTTCGCTCGAAGGTTTCTCGATCTCTTTGGTGTCGGGATTTGATCGGTTCGCTGGATTCGAACTGAGGTAGACGGTCTGGCGTTCTGGGCATGCGTCGCTTGTTGGGGACCGAGCTGGAGTCGCCGGTCGTTTGACAAAGATGTGTTGCGAAAAGAAGTCAAGTCCGACACGGATAGGGACCATTGTCTGAGTTACACCGAGGTCCGATCCGGGCGGCACCGCTCTTCCGGAGGATGCCGAGGTCCGACACGAGGCGATTGGATAGAGATATCATCTTTGGACGATACCGAGGTCCGTCTGAGTGACACCGCCTCACGGGGATGCCGGGGTGTGCCTTAGCGGCGCCGACTTGGAGGACGCCGAGGTCCGATCTGAGGCGCCACCTTGGATGTGGGCGGACGAGGTCCGGGTCCGAGTCCGAGCCGTGTGAGTCAACGTAATCATCACACGATCTGACGATGCATCTTACCGTAGAGTACTTCATACGCCGCCAGCGGCGGTTGGGCGCTCGAACCGCGTGCAGCGTGAACTCCATATCCAATCGCGGGTAGCGCGTGTGGAAGTTGAAACGGCCGTTTAAGCGCCACTTGCCCGTAAATAGGCCTAAATAAGGCAACTGCGTCACTTTCTTCTTCCACACTTTGCATCGAGATTATACTTTTCGAAAATCTTCCCACTTTTTCTCGAACTTGTTGAAGGGCGAAACATCTCATTGAAAAGTAAGTATGTATTCTTCATCTTCTCCTATCGCTCGAAAATTACGGTTCGCCTCGGTTTGGTGTGTGCCTTCCGATATAAAGGATTATATGTGCTATAACCGCCGGGTAGGTCCATAGGGCTTAGTGCTGGGTCCCGCGGTCATCGGTATGGGACGGACTTAGGGTTGGCGTGGCGGTCGAGGTTGGCGTTGGAGGAGCTTTTGAGATAACGAAGGAATACCGTATTCGGAGGCGTGGTGGTGCTCGCCATGACCGGATGATAGGGCGATTGCCCTCCTGAGGGTTTATTACCGTATGTAGATAGCTCGATAGCCGGCCTTGGGTTTCCTTCGCCCCAATTTTCCTTAGCTTTCAAGAATATTTTCGGATCCCCATATGTCAACCGACCTCGAATTCCATTAGGTCGGTGGTGGGGCTAGGGCATCCTGCTATGGCGTTGGGGAGGAGTTGTCCTTGAGGTCTTGATGCGCTTTTAGCGTCGAGGCCATAGGAGGTGTCTATCTGCCCCTCGGCAAAAGCTTAAGATAGCGGCCCCTCGGGCGTGTCCCATTAGCGAGCAGTACTTCTTCCCGCGGGTGAGGGGCATCCGAGGTATGAGTGGGGCCTCGATGCGATGAAGGACGTGAAAATCAAGCCCCGGGCCCCATGGAGAAGATCTCAAGCGACCTCGGTGAGATAATCTCCATTGATTTCGCCGAGATGACCGAACAACGCCGGGCCGAGCGTTTATAGGTCCGGAGCTCCTGGCTGGGTCGGATCGGGGTGAGGCACCCCACTATCCTTATTTTGTGTACTTCCTTATTCTTGTGCTCATCAACTCCTTATTTTGTTTTGCGGAAGCTCGATTCCCGAAGAAGGCGGTGGACGCGCCGAGGCGACCCCCGCAAAGTCGCCGAGCTCGCGCCGCCAAGAAGCGGCGGGCCGAGGCGGTCAGGCGCCCGTGGTGGTGGCGCAAGGCGCCGGGTGGAGCGGGCAAGGCGCCCGAGGTGGTGGACGACTTTAACTTGTTGGTGATGGCACCACCGGGGCGGACACTGCATGCCGGACACCGTGCGAGGCGCCGACTTCCGCCTCCCATATCCTTCCCCGGTATAGGTCTCTTCAGATTTCTTGATGCTTCCTTCGCGATACATTCCCGACCATGTTTGAATTTCGGGATGTCAATTCGGTGATGGGGAGCTGCACCGCATTGCGGGTACATTGCCGGTGGCGCCTCTCGGTATGAGGCGCCGAGAGAGGGGCGGGCTGCCGAGACCGCAAAAGATCGCTGCCGAGGCCGTGCTGCTTCTTTGTGAGGGCCGACGTCGGCCGAGAGGGCCACGCCGAGGCTGCAAGGCCGCCGAGGCCGCCGAGACCGCCTCAAGAAGGCATGGGCCTTGGAGACGGCTTGGGCCGAGCTCAAGAGTCGCGGAGGAGGCGGCCGAGGTGAAGAGGAAGATGGCCGAGGAGATGAGTGCTTTCTTTGGAGGTCAAGGCCGATGTTAAGGGCCTTCACCAACAGACTCATGGAATCGGAGACCTTCTCTCCTTTATCTCCGACCGCCGCCGTACTTGGACGAAGGTGGTGTCGGACCACTGGAGGGTCAAGCGGCCCGGATGCTCGATTTCGACAAAGTGAAACATGGTGGGTCGAGGTCGCCACCTGGGCGATGAACAAGAACTATGCCCGAGTGGTCGCCGGGCCGGGTCTTTCCCCTTCCGGAGGCTCAAGGCCCAGCCTCCTCCCTTCGGCGGCGGAGGCCGTTGCCCGAGGTGAGGAGGATGAAGATCCTGAGCCGCAGGAGCTTGCGGTCTTGGCGCTACCAAAGGAGGAGGAGGAGGAGGGGAGGAGGAGCGAGCTCGGGCTTCCTTCCGAGGGTCTCGCCAGCAGCGGCAAGTGCAAGTGGAGGCCGGCGAGGCCGGCATGGGGCCCGAGGTCGGTGGACCTAATGTAATAGGCTAGTTTGCGGGTCGATAGGACCTCACGCATAACCATTCCAACTTTTTGAGTAATAAAATTTATCACTTCCGAAATGTGTGTTGTCTCTTTATTTATAGCATCCCGCATCTCAATACCTTGGACTTGATCATGAATTGTCGACCAAGTCGAAGAGGTCCGAGGTGCCTTGGTGAGAAGGACGAAGAGGTGCTATTTTGGAGGAGTCGATCGTCCGAGACTCGAAGTTTCGACGAGTATGGATGTCACCGGCATCATCCGTCGACCAAGAAGAAGATCAAGAGGCCGATCGAGTGGCCCGCATCCCGGTGAGAACGAGGCGCTAAAGTTAAGAATCACACAACTCAAGTCCGGGGCGGATTTATCCGCCGATGTGATCCAGGCGGTGATGCAATGCGAGGAGGCTCGGTGACAACGGAGGAGCTAGCTCGGATCTCGGAAGAGCATGCGAGTATGAGAAGGTAATCCGCGGATGGTGGAACTACCATATCGAAGTTCGACGATCGAGTTCGAGCTTCTTGGCGGAGGCATGGTCTTGAGGGACGAGAGGGCCTAATAGCAAAAGTTTAAAGACGCCTCGACTCCATCATGAAATACATGCAGATGTACGAGGTCGCTCAGAACGACGCATGCTCCACCCAGCAATGAGTCTATAGCGGGCTCCGCTGGTCCAATAATAGAAGAACCCAAGAGGGCGGCTACACGGATCACGCCAAGTGCTCCGTCGATGGGTCCACCGAGAGGAGCATTTAGAGGCGGTCCTCGGCGGTCGGAGGCACCCTGGACATCGTCGGCGTGGGGGCGGCGGTCGGGGCGGGGCGTGGTCTGGCCCTGCGTCGAGGCTCGAGGGGCCGAGGTGTGACCTCGGGTATAGAATGCCCCCTCGGTGGAACCCGCCTGTGCGGCTCGAGTGCACCCGAGCAGCCGGGTGGTGCCGACCTCATTGATTGGGTGGAGGGCACCGAGTTCGTTCCGGTATTCATCGCCGACCCGAGATTTTGTTCGAATCGTGCAGCTTCATGAGTCCCGATTTGGAGCTCGGAAGTCCGAATGAATTTATATATAGCTTAGATTTTGTATGTAGTCGTAAATGTATTTAGACTGGTTTGAAGTGTATATTTTCCCCTCGAGAGGTACAAACATAGCTTAGGACTTCGTTTTGGTCGTAAATGTATTTAGATCAGATCATGTAGTGTATATCTTCCCAAATAAAGGGGTATAATTTGACGAGATCCGATCCGGATGTCTTTTGCATGTAGATACTTCAACTTAATGAGTGATCCGATGCTTGCATGTAGACGTTCAATTTAATGAGTTGCTATATGCCTTGCACTTAGACGCTCAATTTAATGAGTAATCAGAGTCTGTTGCGCTTAGTGAGTACCCTACTTAGTGGGTTTTTCATCTTCGTAAGGGCGTCCCCTTGTGAAGGATAATTGTGGTGTATCCGAATGGATGTTCACATAGATATGAGACGAAGTGAAATATTCATTAGAAAAACAAATGTTTTATTGAATATGTAATCAACATCGTATTTTGGCAAAACAATAAAGGGACTAACATGATGCCGATCTGAAATCGACGCTATGTAAAGTACCTCCTCAAATGAGTGATATGCCAGGTTCGGGATAAGTGCACCGGATAGGTGAGCTAGCTTGTAAGCCCCTTTGCCGAGGTCCTCGTGAACGCGGTATGGGCCTTCCCATGTCGGATCCAGCTTGTTAAGACGCTCAGCTCTACTGGCTTCATTATTTCGTAGGACGAGGTCGCCTACTTGGAGTGCGGAGGCTTTGACCCTTTTGTTGTAGTACCGTGCGACATGGCCCTTGTACTTGGCTTCGTTTATGAAGGCGAGCTCGCGTTCTCCCGAGAGCATCAAGGTTGGCACGCAGTCTTCCTCGTTCTGGCCCAGGTCGAGTGAAGAGCGAGGGCTGGGTGCGCCGATCTCGGCCAGTATGACGGCCTCGGTCCCGTAGACCAAACCGAAAGGGTTTCTCCGCGAAGTCCGAGGTGTCGCTCAGTGGGACCAGAGGACACGGGGAGATTTTCAGCCCAATCACCCTTAGCTCGGTCTAGCCTCTTCTTCAATCCTTGTACAATCGTGCGGTTCGTCACCTCGATCGATCATTCGCCTTGGGTGTACGACCGAGGTGAAGCGTGTTGGATTGTATCTTTGCGAAGCAGTTTGGTTGAGCATGTATACAATGTTTCCTGTTACCACTATTACAATCTCCTATCCGATTTGAATACTTGATTGCATATATCGGGTCCCCTTATCTCATATATAAGTTAGATCATACGAGGTGTAGAAGATCACGCACTCGTATGATTGGTCGAGCTTAATGAGATATAAAAGTTTCCTGGTGAGACAACTTAAGGACGAGTTGTCGGTTTGAGGTCAGCAGATAGATAAGACGAGTGACTTGACTTAGTTGCTTGTCTATGCCGGTGCGCCTCGACGTATTGAAGGATCACGATGAGATATGTTCTTCTTCTCGACCGTCGTGAAGAACCAAGATCTCGGTGACTTACGATGATCTAAACCTCGATAAGGTATTAGGTGAGTATGAGTTCTTGACCATCACTTTGACTTGTTATGAGTGAGGGTTATATGTTCTAACCCAAGATTCTCCGCATCTTGGGTGGTGGCGATCTTGTATGTCACGCTAGTTATCTCAGACGAGTCACCGTATCCGCTTAGGATGATGACGCCCCTTAAGGAGCTCAAATGGTTTATTGTACTAAACCTCGCGGGTTGAGTTAGCTCAAGCACAATAATAAGGTTGAGTGGTACTACTTAAGAAATGAAGTTATTAATCATTTTAAGCGATGATTGCTATAAATGATTAATGGACGCTCGATATCTTAAATACGGGATTCAGAATGTCTAAGTGCAAGCCCGACTCAACTTCGGTAATAAAGGGTAAGTCAACATTTATTCTCTAGTGGCATGAATAAATGTTTATAAATTAATTTATGTTCGGTCAACATAAGATAATTAATTTATTTGAGGCCCATCTTTATTCCTTGCATTTGATCCTGGTTTGGCCCATCCAGGCCCCGTAGCCTTTGGAAATCGGCCCCTATAGCTCTCAAAGGAAAGATTTTATTCTCTTTATCCTACAAGAATATTATTATATTTATGGTATATGCATAGATCCTTTCCATATAAGATTATGGTAATAATCACGAGAGTATGGAAATAATCCACGAGAATATGGTATTTTCCATATAGGATTATGGTAATTTCCATATAGGATTATGGTAATTTCCATATGGGATTAAGGTAGTGCATTATAAATATAAGGTATGAGATAAAGTCTAGGTTAATGCTCACACAACTAACCCATAATTTTCGCCATCATCTTTTGATACTCTCGAAAATTGTGAGAGCTCTGGGATTTTCGGTGCATTCTCCATAGATCGTCCTCACTCGACGTTGGAGATTGGGAAATCGGGATACAGTCCAGAAGGTCAAAGCACGAGTCCGATCCGTTCGATCCATTCATCTCGTTCCATCGACCTCTACAGATCCAAATGTAAACACGAGAAAACCCCTACGTGTTGCGATTAATTATATAGACGCATGCTAGGTTTATAATCAATGTATGGTGAATTAAATATCCAAGATGGATCCTCGGCGAGGTTAACATATGTTTTCCCTACATTGGTATCGAGCACAGGATCGAGAATCTTGGCTCGCTGGATTAATTCACGTTTGATTATTACGCGCGTTTATTAATTGTGGATCCGCTGCTCATCGTGGCTCGCTTATTATTTTGTCGGATGTTGTTGTTTCACCACGAGAAAATCCGTGGTTAGATTAGATTTTATTCGTAAATCTTATCTCGTAAAAGAAGAACGAAGACGAAAGAACGAAGAAGCGAAACGACGGGAAAAATAGGTCTCGGCGGTCCCTCGGGCGGTATCTCGGAGCGAGCCTCGCGGTCGTGAGGGCGATCGCGAGGCGCGGCGGCGGGCGTGCGTCACGCGACGAGATCCCTGGCGCCACGCGGCGAGCGAGTGGTCGCGAGATCGGCCGCAAAGCAGCGCGAGCTAGCGGGCGGCGGGCGTGCGTTGGCGAAACCCGGCCATGAGCGGCGGACTTCATGGTCGCGAAGTTTCGACCACGGGCGACGACATCTCGGCGGATGTTCGGCGCTCGGGGCGTAGCCGCGCACGCGTGCTCGACGGGTCGCGGTCGCATTAGCGACCGCGAGGTAGCCCGCGAGGGACACGCGAGCAGGCGGCGGGCAGTAGGCTGGGCGCGCGGCTGGGCTTTGCCCTAGCGCGCGGCCCAGCACAGATTGGGCCGACCCGGCCCAGACCCGTTTTTCCAGCCCAATCCAGATTTTCCGGTCCGTGCCCGTGCACGCGAGGCCCATTTGTTGAATCCGGTCCGTGCCCGTGCACGCGAGGCCCGTTTTCGAAGTTTAATTCTGTACTTTGTATATCTATGTAATAGATTAGATATAAATGTGCAGGTTTCACGATTGGGCCGCGATGAACGTTTTATTTTATTTTTATCGTTCATATGCATGTCGTGGATGTTTAAATTATGCAGTAGCATGCTATGTATGTTTATATTACGTTGACAAACCTTTAAGTGTTTTACGAATTGATGCGCATAGTAAGCATGCTAGGTTTATCGCGTTTATCAAGCATATTTTAGAATTCTCAGCATGTTTTACATGTCGAGTTCTATAGAAAAGCATGCTAGATTACGTGATCTCGCATGGACAAACCTTTTGAATAAAATGACTAAGCAAGCAACCGCACTAATTAATTTTTCAAATTAAAATGTCAAGACCTCCACTTTTGATCTCTAAACAAAGTGAGACGACCGTGAGTAAACGCCCACACACGTGGCTTGCTTGCACTGCTTATCATAAGTTTGTTAGATGAGATTTCTAAATAAAACATTTTAAATCTATTGAGAAGTGGGAGTTTCATGTAAACGCCCACACGCGTGGCTTGTATGTGCGATTTTCATAAGTTCTCTAGAGATAGATATAAAATGAGATAACAAAAGAATTTGAATTGGGCGGTATGGTCCGAGTGAGTATGCCAATTCTAAGAATTCATTTTCTTGTTAAAATTGTGGTCAATGCTTAGACATCACCTCAAGTACAACTTCCCGAAGTCCCTTCGCGATAGTGATGTGGTCTAGTAAGGTCCAATCGTTAATTTCATTTGTCATAAGGATAAGTTGACATGGATTGAAATTAAGCGACTAAAAGGTATATTTTAGTCCAGTCGGGGGTTCATGTAAACGCCCACACGCGCGGCTTGCATGTGGAATTCCTTGGGCGATTGGAGGTTTCAATTAATATTGTTTTATCAAAAGGTTACAATATTATTGTTATGAATTATTGCGATCGTATGCTTATGTGTTTTACATTATCGTTTCAGATATGTCTCTTCGCCGATTATCAATATGCTCGCACAAAATCCGTTATCCGGTCCAAATTTTATCGAGTGGAAGCGAAACATGGAATATGTTCTTATCATTGAAGAACACATGTTTGTTCTCACTACTCCTAAACCCGATGCCCTGCGACACATCGACTAATGAGCGGCGAGAGTCAAGGACTTTGGAATAAGTCAAACAATATGGCTAAATGCTATATGATGACTACGATGTCCAAAGGCTTGCAGCTGCAGCATTAGTCGATGGTAGACACGACTGATATTTGGTCAAGTCTCGAGAGTAAGTTTGGGCAATCGGATCGGACAGTCCGCTTCCACACAATGAGAGAAATCTTGGCGTGTAAGATGGAAGAAGGAAGTTCGGTCCATGAACATGTCTCCCACATGACACATCTCATGGATAGTCTTGATCAGTTAGGAGGAGGTATTGACGGCGAAGCCAAGGTCGATATCATCCTCAATACACTGCCCAAGTCTTTTGAGAACTTTCGAATGCGATCATGAGCAAGACCGAGTTTACACTTAGTCGGTTGCTTAATGATCTCGTGGTCATGGAAGGAGTTATGGGAAAAGGAGCACATGCTCTTGCTAGCACATCTAAGGGCCCAAAATTTTCGTTGCAAAATGGAAATAGAAAAAGGGGTACCAAAGGTGGTAGAGGCAAGGGAAATAGTGGGAGTAATGGGAACAAGAACATGGTTGCCACCGAGGCTCAAGAAGCCAAGGAGAAGGGCAAGTGCTTCAAGTGCGGCAAGACGGGCATTGGAGGCCAAGTGCCCTATGCTCAAGGCTCAAGGTACGCCGTTTGCTTTAGTAACGAAACATGTTTAGCGACTTGTTCTACCCATTCTTGGGTAGTAGATACGCAATCGATCATGTTTGTTACACCTTCCGTGGGTTCCTGCGGACAAGGGAGTCGCTTGATGGCGAGATAACGATCTCCATGGGCAACGCGAGAGAAAGTCGAGGCCGTTGCGCTTGTAGATGTTACTTTATGTTTTGAGAAAACAGTTTTAGTTTTAAAAGACGTTTTATATGTGCGGATTTTCTGGAACCTTGTTTCGCTTGAAATTATTTACTCATGGATATTCTCATTATTTTGAAAGTGGTGTTTCTATCATAAGAAATGACGGTTATCCGTGTTGCACGTTATATAATTCGCTTTATACTATTTCCGCCAAACATAATACCTATAACTATGTTGCATCTTCATCAAACCCTAAAAAGAAAGTTTTCTTGAAGATGACACTACTTTTCTCGGCATCTTAGATTAGGTCACATCAATCTAAATAGGATCCAAAGACGGCTAAGAATGGAGCGTTGGGTAATCTCACGGTTACTCTGCTCCCGATCTGCGAATCCTCAGTATAGAAGGTAAGATGTCGGCGGACCCTTCAAAGCGAAGGGTTATAGAGCCAAAGAAATGTTGGAGTTAGTCCATTCGACTGTGGACCGATGTCCACACAAGCTCGTGGAGGGTACGGTATTTTGTCACTTTCATCGACGACACTCAAGTGCGGATACATATACCGCTTCACCGCAAGTCGAATGCTTTGAGAAATTCAAAGAGTTTAAGGCGGAAGTGGAGCGAAGCTAGGTAAGAGTATCAAGTCATCATGTCTGATCGCGGTGGCGAATACCTCAAGAACGAGTTTATGGACTATCTAGTGAAGTGTGGGATTACATCCCAACAAGATTTCACCGGGCACACCACAAAGAAAATGGTGTGTCGAGGCGAAGAAATAGGACTCTTTTGGAAATGGTTAGATCTATGATGAGTTATGCTACATTGCCTATTTAGCTTACGGGGTATGCCTTAGAGACTGACAGCATACTTGCTAAATCTAGTACCGCCCAAGTCGATCGAAAAGACCCCTTCGAGTTGTGGTTTGGGCGCAAGCCTCAGTTTAAGCCACATAAGGATATGGGGCATCCAAGCACGTCTTTGAACAAGAAGGCGACAAGTTGGAGGCTAGATCCGACGCAAGGTGTTTATTGGCTATCCTAGAGGAACGAAGGTGGTTTATTCTATAGTCCCAAGGATCGAAAGGTCATTATTAGCACTAATGCTCGATTCTTAGAAGAGGACTACATGAAAATCATAAATCCAAAGTTGAAATCATTCTTCAAGAATTAGAAGATGATCGTATTCCACCACCGAATAGGCCAAAGTGCGAGATGTCGAGTCAGTGGGAGGATCGACACCGATACTTCAAGAAATTGAAGTGGGTCGAGTTCCACCGAGATACCGACCGCATGTTGGTACCTACACGACAAGTTGTGCAAGTTAGAGAACCACAAGTATCTGCACCCACCGTTGCCATTGTGCTGTAGAACCTCGTCGTAGTGGGAGGGTTGTTCGTCAACCCGAGCGATTTATGTTCGTGGGTGAATCTTCGGATTTAGTCCCAGCAGACGAACATGCAATAATCGACCCATGGACATACAAGGAGGCGATACAAGATATAGATGCAAGATCATGGCACACCGCTATGGACTTAGAAATGGAGTCCATAACGGCTATGGATGTATATGAAAAGACACCTCTACCGGATGGCAAGGAAGCCATAGGTAGTAAGTGGATATACAAGAGGAAGAGATTCCGATGGAGAGGTTTCGCTTTCAAAGCCGCTTGTGGCGAAAGGGTACACTCAGATTGAGGGCATCGATTTCGATGAGACCTTTTCGCCTGTAGCAATGCTCAAGTCCATCAGAATTCTTCTGGCCATAGCAGCCCACTTGAACCTAGAGGTTTGGCAAATGGATGTTAAAACCGCTTTTCTAAACGGTTACCTTGAGGAAGGTAGAGACATCTATATGCAAGACCCAAGGTTATGTGGTAAAGGGTGAAGAGCATCTAGTATGGAAGCTTAAGTCCATTTATGGACTTAAGCGAACCTCCCGATCATGGAACTTACGCTTTGACGAGGTGGTAAAGTCCTATGGATTTACCCAGTTGCCTAGCGAGAGTTGTGTGTATCGGTTAGATGTCAACGGTGATGTGGTATTTCTTGCACTTTATGTAGATGACATTCTTCTAGTTGGCAACAACGTGAAGCTGTTATCAGACGTAAAGAGTTGGTTATCCGATCAGTTTCAAATGAAAGACCTAGGAGATGCAGCGTACATTCTTGGGATCAAGGTTTACCGAGATCGCAAGAAGAAAATGTTGAGCTTATCTCGGCGTCTTACATCGATCTTGTGATTACTCGTTTTAGTATGCGGACCGCCAAGAAAGGATTGCTACCTTCGGACATGGCGTTCCTTTATCTAAAGACGCAATCACCTATGATTGCAAAGGAGATAGAGGAAATGAGACAAGTTCCTTACGCCTTAGTCGTAGGAAGTCTCATGTACGCAATGCTATGCACGAGGCCCGATATCCGCTATGCGGTAGGCATAGTAGCTAGATATCGCCTAACCTGGACAAGCTCATTGGATCGCGATGAAGCATATACTCAAGCACCGAAAAGGACTCGAGATTATAGGCTAGTTTACCATGCGATAGTCTAGTGCCTTTGGGTTATCTGACTCGGATTTCCAAGCCGACCGTGATGAGAAAAAGTCAACCTCGGTATGTGTTTACCTTGGGAGGTGGAGCCAGATCCCGACGGAGTGCAAAGCGGCGATGCATTGCGGACTCTACTATGGAAGCCGAATATGTAGCCGCTCGAGGCTTCTCATGAGGTCAGATGGTTCAAGAACCACCTCATGGATCTAGATGTGGTACCGGTTTGCCCAAGAGTATCATAGTTTCTTCGTGATAACTCGGTGCGATGGCAAACTCGAAGGAACCACGGACCCACAAGGCGACCAAACACATAGAGAGAAAGTACCATGTCATACGAGAAATCGTTAGACGAGGTGACGTCTTGATTGAAAAGATTGATCGACGGAAAATCTAGCGGATCCATTCACAAAGAGCTCCGCCGCAAAAGTCTACGATGGACACGTTAGAGGACTTGATTATGCTTGATGGCACCCACTTAGAAAGGAAACTTTTGTATAAGTGGGAGAAGCAAAGTGATGGTTGTTTGTAATAGCTAGTAGAAAGACATTGTATACTAAAAGTTTGCTTTAGTATAAGTGGGAGATTGTTGGATTTGTATCTTGAAAGCGGTTTGGTTGAGCTTGTATACAATGTTTCTATTACCACTATTACAATCTCCTATCCGATTTGAATACTTGATTGCATATATCCGGTCCCTTATCTCATATATAAGTTAGATCATACGGTGTGTAGAAGATCACATAAGTCCGTATGATTGGTCAAGCTTAATGAGATATAAAAGTTTCACAAACCGAGACAACTTAAGGACGAGTTGTCGGTTTAGCCGCAGATAGATAAGAAGTGACTTGACTTAGTTGCTTGTCTATGCCGGATGCGCCTCGACGTATCAAGGATCACAATGAGATATGTTCTTCTTCTCGACCGTCGTGAAGAACCAAGATCTCGGTGACTTACGATGATCTAAACCTCGATAAGGTATTAGGTGAGTATGAGTTGTTGACCATCACTTTGACTTGTTATGAGTGAGGGTTATATGTTCTAACCCAAGATTCTCCGCATCTTGGGTGGTGGCGATCTTGTATGTCACACTAGTTATCTCAGACGAGTCACCGTATCCGCTTAGGATGATGACGCCCCTTAAGGAGCTCAAAAGGTTTATTGTACTAAACCCCGCAGTTGAGTTAGCTCAAGTACAATAATAAGGTTGAGTGGTATTACTTAAGAAATGAAGTTATTAATCGCTTTAACCAATCATTGCTATAAATGATTAATGGACGTTCGATATCTTAAATACGAGGATTCGTAATGTCTAAGTGCAAGCCCGACTCAACTTCGGTAATAAAGGGTAAGTCAACATTTATTCTCTAGTGGCATGAATAAATGTTTATAAATTAATTTATGTTCGGGTGAACATAAGATAATTAATTTATTTGAGGCCCATCTTTATTCCTTGCATTTGATCCTGGTGGCCCATCCAGCCCGTAGCTCGTGAAAATCGGCCCCCTATAGCTCTCAAAGGAAAGATTTTATTCTCTTTATCCTACAAGGATATTATTATATTTATGGTATATGCATAGATCATTTCCATATAAGATTATGGTAATAATCATGAGAGTATGGAAATAATCCCGAGAATACGGTATTTTCCATATAGATTATGGTAATTTCCATATAGGATTATGGTAATTTCCATATGGGATTAAGGTAGTGCATTATAAATATAAGGTATGAGATAAAGTCTAGGTTAATGCTCAACAACTAACCTATAATTTTCGGCCATCATCTTTTGATACTCTAGAAAATTGTGAGAGCTCGGGGATTTTCCAAGCATTCTCCATAGATCGTCCTCACTCGACGTTGGAGATTGGGAAACCGGATACGATCCGTAAGGTCAAAGCACGAGTCCGATCCGCTCGATCCATTCATCTTGTTCCATCGACCTCATCGGATCCAAAGGTAAACACGAAAACCCCACGTGTTGCGATTAATTATATAGACGCATGCTAGGTTTATAATCAATGTATGGTGAATTAAATATCCAAGATGGATCCTCGGGCGAGGTTAACATATGTTTTCCCTACAAAACGCTGCTCGATCCGAGCTCTTCACACCATTCCTGAAATTTTTATCCACGAACCGGTGCCGTTGTCCGAGATCGAGATCGCGGTATGCAAGCGGCAGACTATGTTCTCCCACACGAATGTACGAATCTTCCCTGCCGTGAGGCTTGAAAGTGGCTCACCTCGACCCATTTGTGAAGTAATCTACGATGACTAAGTATCGGTCGACACGGTGCTCGGTCGAGCGGGCGAACAATGTCGATCCCCATCGCATGAAAGGCCACGGCTCGCAGTCGCTCGATCGATGCGGGTAGCTTTTCGTGGAGTGCAGTGGCGCTTCGGACATTTTTTGACGAGCTCGGCCGAATCTTGGACGAGGGTGGGCCAGTAATATCCCGACCTCAGCGTCTTCTTTGAGAGAGCTCGTGACCCGATGTGGCTTCCACAAGACCCCCGGTGAATCTCATTGAGCACGTAGTCGGCTTCTTCTTGCCCGAGGCATCTCAGGAGGGGTTGAAGGTAGGACTTCCTGTAGAGAGCGCCCTCATGTACGATGTACTTTTGGGATTTCGCCATCATCTTTTTGGCTTCGAGCCGATCTTGAGGCAGTGCGCCATCTTCCAGGTAGGCCTTTATGAGAGACATCCAGTTCGGTTCTATCTTGGTGAATTGTCGATGTGGGACTCCGCGATGCTCCTGGAATGAACCTCCTCCACTGGTGGACTTGTTGATGACGCAGCTAACTTGCTGAGGACGTCAGCTCGGCTGTTTTCCCCTCGTGGGATTCGATGAACACTGAAGTACCTGAATGAGGTCAGCATCTCCTTTGCCTTCTCAAGGTATTGCTTCATTCGATCCTCCTCGGCCTCAGATTCGCCTAGGACCTGGTTTACCACGACCTGGGAATCTCCGAAGATCTGGATCTTGTCCACTTTCAATTCCTTTGCGAGGCGGAGTCCGGAGATCAGCGCTTCGTACTCCACCTCGTTGTTTGTGGTCGGGAAGGTAAACCGGGGGCGAGGTCATTTCTGTTTGTGCGGGCGAGGAGGAGGATGCATGCCCACCGCCCGTCTTGCATGAAGCTCCGCCCACGTACATCCGCCAGCCATCAGCGGTGCGAGGATGATTCCTCCGCCGTGGGGGGGGGCGTTGGGCGACCTCATTGGTAGAGCCGACCTCGGTGAATTGGCCTCCACCGTGAAGTCGGTGAGCTTGCCTTTCATGGCCGGCCCGGGGAGTACGAGATGTCGTGCTCGCCGAGCTCCAAAGTGCCCACTGGCTATACGTCCGGATGATTCGGCTTTGACAAGACTTGTCTAAAAGGTAAGTCGGTTAGTACCTGGACGGAATGGGCTTGGAAGTAGGGTCGGAGGCGTCGCTTGGCGTTCACCAAGGCCAGTGCTACCTTTTCGAGGCTGGTATACCTTGTCTTCGGTCCTTTGAGAGCTCGGCTGATGAAGTAGATGGGGAGTTGTCATCCGACCTCATCCCGGACCAATACCGTGCTGATTGCCTCGTCAGATGTGGCCAAGTACAAAGAGAGGAGCTCGCCTTCTTTCGGGCGGTCAGGGTGGGCAGGTCGGCGATATACTCTTTCAGCTGCGTGAAGGCGACCTGGTGTTCCTCCTGCCAGGCGAAGTCCGGAGCTCTCCTCAAGATCTTGAAGAGGAAGCCGCTTCTCGGCCCGAGATAAGAATCTGGCGAGGGCGGCTGACACCCGGTGAGTTTGTGGATCTCCGGATGGTCTTCGCACTTACATGTCAAGCAATCGCTTTCACCTTAGTGGGATTTGCCTTCAAACCTTCTTGAGAAACGCAGATCCTAGGAATTTTCCGTCTTCACCATGAATGTACACTTGAGGGGTTGAGTTTGAGGTTGGCCGACCGAGAGGCTGGAGAATAGTTACGAGGTCGCCGCGCAGCTCTCCGCTTTTGACTCTTGACCACGATGTCGTCGACGTAGACCTCGACGATATGCCCGATGTGATCCTTGAATATTGCGTCCACTATTCTTTGATAGGTAGCCCCAGCATTTTCGTATGAAGGGCATCTTCCGTCTGACGCAAAGACAATCAAGTCGGTGATGAATCTTTGTCTTTGGGCGTCCTCCGGCTCATTAGGACTTGGTGGTACCCTTTGTATAGATCTAGGAAGTTGAAGGTCTCATGGCCCACCAAGTGCTTCCACCTTCTTGTCAATGTCGGGAGGGTAGCAATCTTTTGGCGATGTTTGTTGAGCTCGGTGTAGTCGACACACATGCGCCATCCCTCCCGGCTTCGAACCACGATCGGATTAGCCATCCGTGTCGGGTACTGACTTCAACAAGATCTTGGCCTTTTGGAGTTGAGTCACTGCCTCTTATGACCGTTGCTCCGCCGCAAACACCCTCTTCTTTGCCGAACCGGTTTTGTAGCCGGGTCGATGTTGAGGCGATGAGTTATGAGCTCGGGTGAAACTCCGATCATGTCGAGTGGAGACCACGCGAACACGTCCTGTATTCCTCGTAAGCTGCATGACACTCTGCCGAATATCGGTTGGGCCTCGACACCGACCTTGACAACTTTGGAGGGTCGTCAGATAGTCGGAGGTCTTGATCGGTCGTCCGGGTGGCGACCTCGAGGATTCTGTAATTGCTATGCAGGATAAGGCTACATCTTGGGTTGAGACTCGTAGGCACTCTTTAGCTGCCATTTGGTCACCCCGATGCTTAGCACTCCCACCGGGTGGGTATCTTGATGGTGGTGGTATACCGGCGGACGGCCTTGGTGGCATAGAGCCGCCTCCCCGGGATGATGTTGTACGGGAGGGAGCTCGGACGAGAAAAATTGAATGGCCTTGGTGACCGACACAGGAGCTCGTCCCTGACGGAATCGGAAGGGTAATGACACCTCGGGTTGAACCGCCTCTGAGTGAAGCTCCGGCCCGGAGGGAGCGGGATGTACCTGAATTCTTCCGACCTCAAGTTTATCCAGACAGCTCTGGAAGATAATGCTGACGGAGGCACCGATGTCGATGTAGACCCGGTGGACGTTCTTGTTGCCCACCACGGCTTGTATTGTGATGGCGTCTTGGTGGGGCATGATTTTGGACACCGGGTGATCTTTGGAGAACACGATGTCCTCACCATCCCGGAGTCGCTTGTTCTTCGGCTCCTCGGGGGCCGGCCTCCGAGCTTCATTCTTTAACGACGACATCGTCGTCCCTATGGGGAGTCTGGTGATGGCATAGACCTGCTCCATAGCGTTGGGACCTTCGTCCTCGTCATCTTCGGGCTGGGTCGCCATCAAGGTCGGCCCGCAGTTGTTGCCACCGTTGTTCTTCCCTCTGCGCTTTTTGTTCCCTGGCCGAGCTCGGCCGAGGTATTTCTTGAGGGCTCCTTCTTTGATGAGCTCGTCAATCTGCGAACCTAGGTTTCTGCAATCCTCGGTATCGTGACCATACCCCCTGTGATAGTCACAATATTCCTCCGTTGACCTCTTATTGGACCCTCCTTTCATAGGAGGGGGCTTTGGGAAGAGCTCTGCGTGGAGTTCGAATATCTCCGCTCTCGATTTGAGCAGATGAGGTGCTTTGCCGCCAGGGGCTGGCCGAGGTCCGAGCCTGGACTCCAGAGGGCCCTTCCTGATTCTCTCGAAGGCACTTCGGCGTTCAGAGCCTCGACCTCGATCTTCCGCCTCTTCCTTTCGATCATTTTGCTCGTCCTCTCCTCTTCTTTCGGTCCGATTCGTCTCATTTGGACGGTTGTCTACCAGTTCCAGCGACTAGCCGCTCCCGCTTCTCACGGGTGATTTCCTTGTTCGCACCGGGTCGGATCCCGTTCTTGAGCGCGTTGATGATATAGAGATCGTTGCTCTCGCCGATTTTGAGAGACTCCTTGATGAACCTCGAAGCGAAGTTCGACATCGTCTCGTCCCGCCTTAGCGGATTGTGAGCAGGTCGGACGAAGGCTGCTGGGTGGCATTTTCGATAAACGCCACTTAAACCGATCCATGAGATCCAGGCGGTGTATACTATTTTGGCGGGCGAGGTGAACCAAACGGGCGTTGGAGATCGGCACCTCGGGAAGATCTTGCACATATGGAAATCTTCCATTCCTTGATTCGCCATGTTAGTGGTGTAGGTGAAAAGGAAGTCGGAGGGTCCCCAAGGCCATCGTGGCGGCGAATGTTGGGTGCCCTATACGGCGGGGCAAGGCGTGTCGAGAATCTCTCCGGAGAAAGGAGATGATTCTTCGCTCGGTCGAACCCCGAGATCATTGCCATCTCCTCGGAGGGTGGGAGACCGATAACGGCGCTCATCGCCTCCGAGGAGGAGTTCGCTCCGCCTTTCTTCTCTCTGCTCGTCGGCCCTCGGGCGGCATGCCGAGTGGAGAGCGGCCGTGGGTGACGAGGTGGTGAATGATTGTGACCCCTTGGCGAGGTGATTGACTTCGGCGGCGGATTGGTGTACGCGTTCTCGGCTATTATGCCGAGGCGGCGTTGACCGCCTCGGTGGGGTGGCGACCTCGGGCGCCAGATTCGCCGATTCGGGCACTCGGGAGGTGCCCGCTTCATTTGTCCTCCGGTGGAGAAGCTTTGAATCGCCAAGGTTGGCGTTGAGGAATTGGTCACGGCTCGGCCAAGGTCCTCGTGGACTAACGAATCGTCTCTGCTCGTCCTCGCTGAGGTCGGCATCTCCCTCGTTAGGGAGGCGGTCCCGAGGGTGTATGGGAACGTTTTCCATGTAGCCCTCAGGTGTGTGACCGCTTGTGGCGTCTGCGATCTCCTTTCCGTGGCGCTGAGTGACCACCTGGTTGTCCTCGGTAGCGGTTTTGCGACATCGACGGCGGTTATGCGTGTTCTTGCCATTAAGTTTTGTAGAGAAACGAAGCTTTTTTGTTCGTAGGTTCCCACAGACGGCGCCAATGATGAATCTAGTATATACAGATATGCGAGATTTATGTAAAGTAGTAAAGAACACCAAGGCTTTTACGTGGTTCGATCGTTAATGAGATCTACGTCCACGGATGAGTGATTCCTCAATACTTTTACTATGTTTTGATTACAGTGAGTATAGCTAAAAGCTCTTAGTATTCAAGAAGTTGTTAACCCTCATACCTTCGATCTAACTCCTATTTATACATATATGAGGGCCCCTAAGGCGGGAACTGATCCCTCCCATGTAGGGACTCTTAGCCTTCTATGTGTAGGGACTGTTCCTCTTGTCCATAGGGCTTGTTAGCCTTCCGCCTGTAGGGACGCATGGCCTTCTGTGCAAGGTGGCGCCTGATTAGGGTTTGGGGGCTGATTAGGGTTTGAAGGTGGGCCTTGGACTTAACCGCGTGAGCCGCTTCTAATGTCGTACCAAATTCGTTTGGGCTCACAATTGCTACGTGGTTGGGCCATATCCCATCGATGATATTATTCTATACATGATTTATTTGATTTGTCGCAACAATTACTCATTTTTTCCTACTTGTTGCTGATGTAGAGTTTTTGAATAATGAAGGCGAGCTTTAATACACTAAAGTTTTATTTAATTAATTATAGACGTGTACTTAAAAGCATACCAACGTAAATGCATATATTTCACTATTTTGAAACATGATTTTTACTTCATTCGTTTATATTTAATTTTTTTTATCCGTTCATCAAAAACTTATATTTTTCATTTTTCAAAATATCTATTATCCTTATTTATAAAAAAATCACACATGATCAAGCTTTTACTTCCACTATTTATTAATATATATTCATTTATTATCTTTATTAACTTTATATTCATTATAATTTATCAAAACTCTGTGCCACCAAAACTAATACGGAAGGTTATTTATTATTTTTTCTCGAGAAGGACATAATGTGTCACATGATATTTGTACTACATTTTGTTCTCTAACTGTCCGAATAGATTTACTTTTGCTTGCAATTATGTTTGCTTTTTTTACTTCCATTCATTACTGAAGCTGGCGAACGGATAAACATTTTTGTTTAATTAAAAATAAACCTCTGAAATCAAAATATTGCCCATATTTTATCTTCTTATATATGTATATTTGAAGAATTTTGAGATGGAATTAAACAAGTAAGCTAATTAATACTCCTCATGTCCCCTAATTTCCTTCTTAGATTTCCTTTTGGGACGTTCCTCAATTTTTTTCCTATTTATTTATGTAACTATTTTCCCAACTTATTATCCTCAATAATATCGTTTATTTACACATTTTACCATCCATGACCCACCACTATTTCTTTTTTTCATCCTCAATAATCTATTTATTTACACATTTTATTACCTATGACATATCACTAACTAATTTAATATTAATCTAATATAGGACCCTTACTCCACTCGTAATACATTCAACAACTTTTATTAAAACTCGTATTGAAGATTCTCATGAATATATTTTGGAGACGAGTGAGTAACATATAACAAAACCATGTCCATGAATCATAAACCAATTTGTTGACTTCCATGCATGCCCGAGTGAATTTCCATGTGGCAATATTATCACGATTAAATTAGTCTAAAACCGAAAAAGATTTAAACTAAAACCTACAGAATTCAAGAGCGATAAACCAACTTGTCGACTTTCACCCAAGTGGGAACTCCAAGAGGCAATTACTATAACGTTATTTAGGGTTAAGTTAGTCTAAAACCTAATTAAAGACAAGTGAACATTTAGTGGGGATTTAGAGTTGCAAATTTGTGCACTGTGTCGTACTCTATTCATTATCAATTAATGCTACATCAGGATGTTAAACATACATATATATACACATAATTCTTTATTTCACGCGTGTAAAAAATGACTTTAGGTCTAATTTGTAATTTCTTTAGGAAAGAATGCAGTATTATCGTTTGAAGTAGTTTAAAGTAATTATGATCATATATAAACTGCAATGCATGTGATATTCAGAATTACGAATATTGATGTTCAATAACTTATGTCTAAATACAAATTTAATATAATATTGAATCTTGCCAAAGATAATAATAACATCCTCAACTGCTGTTGATAATAATTGAGTGAAAAAAGCTTGAGGAGGAAATTAGGATATATATATATAGGGATGTCAATGGGATCGTTCATAACCCATATTAAATTTAAAGTGACGGTTCTGATTCTGGTTCTGATTTCGGTTCAAGATCCGCTTTACACCCGAACCGTTTAGACCCATAGTTTAATGATTCGGTCCTGTGCAATTTCAGTTCTGGTTCTAGAACCAAAACTCATACTTATTTATTGGTTCTGAGTCGAATAAAATTCGTCTATTGAGCTGGTTTTACCCATTTCGATCCGGAATCACTCATAACCTATTAAATTCTAAAATAACGGTTTCGATTCCAAGTTTTGCTCTAGATCGGTTCTAGTTCTAAACCAGCTCAGATATGAACCATTTTAGACCCATAGTTGATGGTCTGGGTCCAATATCTAATCATCGATTCTAGAATTAAAACTAAAATCAGAATCAATATTTATTTATTGATTCCAATCTAGATAAAACTTGTTCATTGACATCCCTCCATATATGAACTTAAGTTTTTGGGAAATTGTGGGAGGAAGATAAAGAGTGGTGATGGTTTGGCACGTGTAGAGAGAGAGATAGAGAGGACAAAGATGACGGCTGTTTTGAGAGGGAGCTCCAAATTCCCCGTGATGACCATTTGGACCCATCCAATTGAACATCCATTTTTGATGCTTCCCATCTTCACCATTTTCGATAAGAAAATTTTGCCTTTCTACATACAAACAACTGTGTATACATTATATCTATACCTATGTGCACGCAGCCATAATAATTCATGTGTTTCACCCTCACAATCCAACCCATGCTCACGAGCTCATGATTCCTTTCTTCATCAAATACTCACTTCAACTGTTACATGTCAACTTATTATCTTTCTTTTTCTTATATATCTCATATATAAAGCATAATGAACATAGTATACATTATTTATGGAAGAAATCAAATAAAAATCTATTTTTCGTAAAAATCTAAATATCAATGCACTTTACGTTAATTCTTGTCTTCTGAAATATTTAATGCACTTTATTAACTTTGTAGATAAAGTGTATTGGTTTTAGTTTTTTACAAAAAAATATGTTTTATTTTATCTCATCCCTATATATATAACATATTATAACAAAACAAAAGAATATGGTTACTGAGAGAAAGTGAGTATGATAAATCGATCAATTATCAACACACATTTTTTACATTTTTTACGTATTTTACGTAAAACCTAAAATCTACCAGTATGGCTAATGTGAGAACCATACCTAAAACCAAAATCATCACCTCCATCGTATATGTTTTAATGGATTGTGGGTACTACACTCCATTTATTTTATTAAACTACTATATATATAATTTACTCAAGGTTATACATTATATTCTTTTTTGTGTGTTTTATCCTTTTGCCCTTCAATTCACTGTTAAAAATTATAAAAATATGACTATCATAATCAGCTGAGAGTGGTAAGAATGAACAAATTATATATATTAGAACATAAGTTATGATATTTCACTTCGTGAAAGTAGAATCACGATGGTAGATTTACGGTAATGTTTAGTAAAAATTCGATTAAAATTAGTTGTAAATTTCTTTTTATGAGTATTGCAAAACATATATATTTCTCGATGAAAATGCAACTAATTTGTTGGTCGTAATTTGTTTAAATCATGTTATTGCATTAGGGTGGCAATTTTGTCATTAATTATATGGTAATATATGGAATACGGAGATTATTAAAGTTAAGTTTTTGCTTTCCAGTTTTTTTTCTTATAATATGAATGTATTTTTTTTTCTCCTGAGTTTTCAATAGTTTCAACCTTTTTCCCGAGTATTATAAAACCTTTTAATGTCACTACTATTAGAACTTTTCTTAGATGTTTAGTACTTTTTGGTTTGGTCTAATGTAGAAAAGATCGAGGCCTTCTTCATAGATGCTCATTTTTATTTTATAGAGTGGAGTAATGGAATAATCTAAATCCCAAAACTATTCTCGGCTGCCATCTTCAAGTTAACAAGAATAACCAAATTAATTACATCTGAAAAATAACAAGAACTTCATAATGATACTAACAAATTTTATTTTTTGGATATAAGTAGCTTTGTTCCAAAAATGGGAAGCTCTCTCCCGGGAGCCCCACACTCTAGTCCTATGAGAATGTGAGGGAAAAATCAAGAAAATGCAGCAATTAAGAAGCTAGGAGGACTTTTCCTAGTGCCCACAAGGAACCACCCTAAAGGGAGTGAAACTCTAATACTACGGCTGCTAGAATTCGATCCTTAATCTTTGTTTAAAATCTGTTAGAGGTGGTGGAATTCAGACCCATAACATGTCATTCATGAATTTGCTATTCCACCGCTACAATCAAAGTGTAAACTGAGTCAAATCATGTTGAGTAATTACTAGGTCAAGATTGACTCTTTTATGATAATTCCTGGGCTCAACTTGAGTATTTAAAAGATTAAATTGACTGACGATCCTAAAGCTTAATTGAGCATAAATAGATATTCATTAATCAGTTTAGGTTATAATTCTTTATTATTATGTGCTCAAGTCGATTATGTAAAATCTAGATTGTGGTTCATAAATATAATTTAAAGATTGTAAAAAGAACGAAATTTATCACTTTTATGTATTTCATTTTTTTTTACTAAAAAGTATTAGTATAAATCGATAAATTGCTTGCTAGCTTATAATAAGCTAGCTCAGAAGCTTGTAAGTCGAATAATTCTACATCTGCAACTTTAATTGTTGTATTGTTCTCGAGTTGTTAAGTTACTAGCAAGTCGATCACTTTCTCACACCCATACCTACTATTCAAGCTGTGTTTTCAATAAGTGTTTGTAGCATGCATATACTAGTGGAAGATCAGTATCAATGTATACACCAACATATAATTTTAATAATCGAATTTTCTTTTGTTTTTCTTTATCTTCTCATCAATTAATTTAGCAATTCCATAGTGTAAATTTGTGCAACATTTCTAAAATATATATGGAGATATCTATATATAATAATGATAGATTCAACATATAAATTTAATAAATAAAATAAAAGGGTTACCATGTAACGATAATAGGACGGCGAACATGAGTGCGAAACAGAATATTCGTCGTGAGAATACTTGATCACCGGTCAATCTGCAAAATAAGGCCGGAGGAGGGTTTTCAGGTAGACACTCTAACACTCAAGTCAGCTATGTATTATGCTTAAGACTTATGGATAACTTAAGATTACGTACATAACCTTTACGTGATGGAAATATTTATAGGTGCAAATATGACATAAAATAAACATAGATTTTTACTGGATAGGAATATGATACACACAAGTCATCCTAGATTTGAGGTGTACTTGACGAGAATTCTACATAATCCGGAATAGATATGTATGAGGAGAGTCAGCTCTTAATACGGAACAATAGTCCTCATATCTGGTAACTCTAATTGATGATATCGCACATACGTCGTAGTATTCAACTTTACCAGAATAATTCTAGTGATCCAGATCTGTCAATGTGACTTGGCGTTTTGTCTCGTAACGTAGCAATACACCTCAGCATTCCACTTATGTATTTGGATAAGTAAGCACAGTTGGTATTACTCCATATCAAATAAATTAACTTTATAAGTATAAATTAAATAGATCAAGATGTTTTCACTAGTAAAGAAAATGAATTATTTATTTTGAATTACGACACAACATTATGGTTGTGTCTGTGATTGACATGTAAAATTCATAGCTCCTCCTCTTGCTAAAGTGGCAGTAGATTTCTCTATATACAGAAATCACATGTGTACAAATTGGGCCAATCAAAGTAAAGCAGAATCATGCTGTACTCCTGCTGCTATTACCGCCACATTATAGTAAAACCAAAGTTTTATTTCACAGGTTGAGAATACACAAAACACACACACACACACACATATCTAACCACCTATATATATAAATATATAATATTTTTTCTTTCTGATTCTTGGCAGAGAAAAGTTTTTCGTGTTATAATCATATAGTAGCTGCATAATTTGTTTAATAATTATATCTACATTCCTTTACACATGCATACAAACACATAATTAATATACTAATTGATGTATATAGTATTTGCTTTAGTGAGAGAAAGTGAGAATGTGGGAAGCAAACAAACGATGACATTGGTTTGAGAGGGCAACCTTCTCTTTAAAAGGGCAGCAGCTGCGCTCAAAGCAATGGAAATCACACACCAAAGGAAAAAATATTTGCAGGAGGGAAAAAAAAGAAAAAAGAAAAAAAAAATATTATATACAAAACTGCAAAGCTGCAGCAATGGTTTCTCGAGAGCACAAGAGAGATGCGCTTCACGATAAGCTGCAAATTCTTCGTTCTATCACTCACTCTCATGCTGTAAATTCCCTGCCTTTTTTTCGTTTTGATTGGTTACTCAAAAAGTGTTTGTCCCTTAACAATTTTTACATCACTTTTAGGTCTTTGTGTTTTTGAATTTGTTGTTAAGTTTTTCTGATCTGCTTGTGTTTTTTGATTCAATCCCCTTTATTTACATCAAAAGATTTTAATTAAGATCCATTTTTTGGATTAAGGTATTCTGATTTCACAATTATAAATGAGTAACAAAATCAGTGGATTTAAGGTATATATGTATTCAGCAACTTGTTTTCTTTACTTTTTGTACTTGCTAAGCTGGTTACCATCGTGATTCTTAATTATGCAAAGAGAACATGAGAAATTAACTAATATTATGAAAAGGTTGAGATAGATTTTGTGATTGATATGAATATTTTCAACTTTTAGTAAAACATTTCTTGTTATAGTAATTGAGTTTGGGTCTCCATGTTGGCAGATGAATGATACATCAATCGTTCTCGACGCATCAAACTATATCAAAGAGTTGAAACACAAAGTGGAAATATTGAATGAAGAAATTGCAACTACAGAGTGTTCAACCCCTCAGAATATGTGGCCTGTAACATATCCTACCCTATCAATATATATATGGGTTCGATCCAGTGAGAACTATTTTTTTTGGGAACTTGAGAACTATGTACCAACGTATAAAGTTGACGAACAAGCTCTATAAATTTATGTACAATAAAAATATTCTAAAATTGTTGTACAGCAAAACAATTTTAGAAAGTTTTCGTTGTGCACAACGTTATACTGTTTTATGCATCATGTTATCGCCTTATGCATAGTTTGTAAAGTTCTCAAAAAGGATGTAGTTCTCATTTGATCTACTCTATATATATATGCGCGCATGTATAAGTTTAAATATAACGCAACAATAATTCTTGATGTGTATATATACATATTTGCAGAGAGTATCTGTTGAAACCCTAGGAAAGGGTTTCTTAATAAATGTACATTCGGAAAGAAGCTGCCCGAGGCTGCTCGTGTCAATACTCGCAACGTTTGAAGAGCTGGGGCTTAATGTGCTTGAAGCTAGGGTTTCCTGTGCAGACAGCTTCCATATACAAGCTCTTGGAGGAGAAGTAAGAAAATTTAATCCTCCTCTATTTTTTTCTAGTTATTTTTCGCCTTTTTTATTCGTCATGATTATGGTTTTAATATGTTAAATTAAATGATATGTATATTGATGAAGTGATTACATAATTTCGCTGCAGAATGAGGCAGACGAGGACAGCATGGATGCCCAGATGGTGAAACGAGCAATAACAGATACCATCAAGAATTGGAGTGAAAGCATTGAGTAATCAAGAATGCTTCAGCTAATGATGGGCTATAAGTATAAATATATCTTTATTTTCCAATTTGGGTTTTAAAAAAAAATACCAGATCAATCGTTTCGGGTTGTTGGTAGATTGGGGAGTTAACTTTGATGAATGTTCGATCTGAAAATACAAGTGATCAAAGATCGTTTGTTATTTTGATGCAAATTAATCGTTTTGTAGAGAGAATTAATGTAATGAATATGTAACGATTTGATCCTCGTTAATATATTCTGTAATTTCCAACATATAACATGCTCAAAATCCTCTTAATTTTTGTTAGTAAGATACTGTCTCACTAGTTTACAATATTTATAACATCTAGTATTTGCTATAGCATACATATCGTCTTGGTGAGGAAGTGCTTCACCTCTGTCAAAAAAAATCGGATTCTTGATGTTATTGTCATGATCAATTAACATAAATTTCTGTATTAATTATTAACAAAATCGTGAAAGAATAACTCGTTATTAACCTAAAAACTCCAAGAAAGTGGGAATTTCCAAGCATCTTTTGTGTACTATATACCTTCAACCAGAAGTTATGTTGCTCCAGCTTTTTGTCTTTTAATTTGAGGGGGAATAAAAAGAGTTTTATTATTAATTATTATTGCAGCAGTATATATGCGTGTTAATTTGTTCGATAAGGTTAATGAAGGCCAGCTCCACATTTACTTTTATTGTAAAATCAAAAGATGCATGAATATGTGAGGTAGATATGATTTCTTTATTTCAAATATGTTAGCTCTTAACCAATTGAGTTAGATCCGTAGGGATAGATATAATTTCCTATTTTCATATCAATCAGTTTTCATAATGTTATGAAGATGAATTTGGGACCGGAGGAAAAAAGACTTATCCGGTGAAACATATTGTTGGTACATCACCAAGTTTCAGCATCAATCTCAACAACAAATATTTCATTTCATTTAGTTTCATTAATATTTAATATATTATTATTAAGGATAGGGAGATGATGGTAAAAAATAACTTCACCTACCAATAGTGGCGGACGCAAAAATTTCACCAGAAAGGAGTGACTATTGTTCAAATTTCATATATAGGTATTAATTATAAATAAATGGGTTATTGATGTATAAATACACCAATTTTAGGTTCATTTTGGTTTTTCCTACTAACTTTAAAAATTGTCACAAAATATACAAACTTAATCACTTTAGTGATTTTACTACGATTTCAAATATTCTGGATAAAACGGTTGATGATATAAACAATGTTGTTGAGAAAAGACATAAAATATCGCCATTCCATCAAAATAAATTAGATTTCTTGATTTCTAGGGTTCTTCGCATCAACCCTAAAAAAATCACTTCTTTCGTTTGTTTCAACGTCTGGTTCTCGTTGGGATCAAAACAGTCGATGTCCTCTTCTTATAGTGTCGTGTATATTACTGACCGCTTTGTCTACGATAAATTTTTGAGATATATATATCAAGTCATATTTAATTTGGTCTGAATTTGAAATTATGGTAAAATCATTAAAGTGATTAAATTTGTATATTTTGTTATAATTTTTTTAAGTTCATGGAAAAAACCAAAATTGATCCAAATTTGGTGTATTTTTATGCACCAATAACCCCAAATAAATTTCTTTTGATCAGGTGTAGAAAAAGAACTTTTTTTTTGCGATGTGGGATAGCCCAGTCCTTCCACAATCTCGTGATTTCTAGCAATAACATGGAGTGAGATAACCCATAATAATAATAAAAATATAATATAGTTTCCAAGTTTTTATCTAAACATTATTAACTTGATCCAGCAGAGAGAGAGAGAATTTCTTCCATTCTTGAAACTCTGGAGAGGAAGAACTTGAAGGTTCAAGGTGATTTAGGGCTTGTCTCCTAAATCCAAGACCACCACGAGGTAGAAAATCATTTTTCTATAGTTCTACAGTTCCAAATTTCCTTTCCTCTTAATTTTTGGAGAACCCTCACTACAACAAAAAAGTGATTTCCGGACACCAAAAAGTGCCCCAATATATACCCTTTTGGGGCACTTATGATTTTCGGGGCACTTATCATATATGCCTCCAAGTATCGTGTCCCAAAAGAGTTCTGGACACTTTTTTAAGTGCCTCTAAACCAATAACTTTCCAATCACTTTAATATGTCTCAAGATTGTTTTTTCGAGGCACATATAGGTGCCCTAAATAAATTAAAATTTATGTTCATAAATCTATGGGAACACTTATTTGTGTCTATAAAACATAAATTTAGGGACACAAAATGTGTAGCATCAACATTCATTTTAAATTTGATGCACATAATGTGTCGCATAAAACCTCATATGTCAATAAACCAACATTACGAGACACTTATATTTGTCTTTAGGTGAATTCATTAGACACTTATTTGAGCTTTCATATAAACTAGGGTCACTTTTATGTGTAGTATTAAAGATTTGTGCCTCCAAATTAGCATATTTAGGCTCTTATAGGCACCTTGTATTATAAATCTATGTCTTGTGATGGTACATTTTGATAACCCATATTACACAAAAATATAACCATGTCTTTGCTTGTATATCCACTCATGCAAAAAAATATTGCAATACATTTTGAATGTAAATAAACTGTAACATTGTCAACATTTCAATACTAGACATGACAACTACATATAAATCTCATGTCCTATGACTCCTATCATTCATGTCCAACATTTGCAAGAAAAACTCAATGGAGTCACATAATTTGTTTCTACATAATACAAAATGCAAAAATGACACCATCTAAATATAAAAAGTCCTTTAAAGTTGAGTGTTCTTGTACCATCAAATTCTTGCATCGATTTTTTCTTTTTCATCCAAGACAATCTGCATATAGAATAGAGAAAATGTCACACTAATACAAGAAATAAATCATCGATAAATTTGATGATAAAGCATAAGATAATACGGTTTTGCACAACAACAAATTATTGCAAAAATAATATTATTGTACAACACAATTTTATGAAGATTAAGCTAAAATTTTACATGCTTAGAACTCATCAATAGCCATACAACAAACACAAAATGCATGATTGGAGCATATTAAGTAATCTATATATGTTTAGAAGTTTGAAATTACTTACAAGATGTTAGCTTTCGTCACTTGGTTAAATGATTTCACTAAGTTCTACTGAGTTTATCATGATACAATATGAGCATAAAAATCTCTTATGTAGCTCATCACCTCGTGCAGAGTTACCAGCAAAATATAATTGTGATGAGTTGTAGTATACTAGCAAGTACAACAAACACCAATAGACAAGGGTTAAAAGCACTGTAATAAAGTCAATATTTAGGCTTTAGACTCTAAACTTGGAAAAAGAAATGGAAAAGAAAAAACCATGTATGGACAGATCATATAGTTTTGAGCAAGTTTTCTCACTTTCCATCTGCCAAGAGGGTAAAAGAATAATGCCACATTTGCAAAAATGAGAAGTGCAACCATTTCTTCAAACACCAACTATCTAAAAAGTTGAACGAGTGAAGAAAGTGGATAAACTGCCATTTGTTTCTGTCTAAAACTAGGATTTGAGAAAGTAATATAATAAAGCACCCTGATTTAAGAACTCACAGGTGACAATGGAGAAAGGGCAGAGCTTCTGCATTTAGAGAGTGGAAGAGGCGAGGTGTTCAGCCACCGTTTAAAGTAGACGTGGCTATCCGGTTCTGCAAGTGACAAAGCACCTAGAGGAGTGACAGTTATCTGCAATATAAGGACAAGATTAATCACTGAACTACTACATCTCTATTCTCTACACTAAATAGACATACATATCCTTCTAGAAGAGCATGGTGGTCTGAGTCAGCATCCTCATCTTCGACATATGATCCTGTTGCCTAGAAAATAAGATGCAGGCCTCGTAGTCATAGATATGATCTAAGTATATCATACCTGGCATATTAAATTTGCCTCCTAAGCTCATAGTTCTGAACTACTGCTGCTTTTGAGCTAATGAATGAATGTTCTGAATGCAACTGCACAGTTTCACAAGGAGATGGGGAAACTGATTAATTTTACCTCCTCCAATGCCTTATCCTTGAGCGCTTCAGTTGCTCTCAGCGCTCGAATTTCACTTTGAGCTTTTTCCAGTCCCCTCTCCTTCTCTGCAATGGGAAAAGATAAAGTTTGTTATGTCTGTGTGTCACATGTAATTATAGCAAAAACCTCCAAATGCCGCTAATAAGCGTGCAAGAAAACTAGTGAAATCAACGGCAGCACCTTCCAACTGGTTTATTCTTACAGAAGGTCAGAAAATGTTAATGAACATGACGTTATGGTTTTTGAATAGAACTTTATGATTTGATACCTTATTCTCATTTTCTTCAATCCAAGTTTTTGGGAGAGTAAAGAAAACTGGGACCTAACAATAACATGAAGTCTGGCTTCTGAATTAGGAAGCAATGTCTAGATTCTGAATTAGATACTGGAGAAAAGCAGAGCAACAACATTTGGAAAACATTATCAATGATTGGTGGGTCCAGATTTTAGACAGCGTCTACTTTCCAAGATAATCATATATCAAACTCTGACCAGCACATAGTAGACACTTTAAATGAAAAGAAATCCTCAAATATGCTATGATCCCCTAAAAAAGGCAAGAATAATTAAAATCTAAAGCAAGAATGTTTTTCTTCATACAATGTTGCTTCATGAATAAGACCAGTGAAGAGCTGCCAATTGTAGCAACAACTCTGACAACATTGTTGATTCACTAACAGATCCATCAAAAATTACTACTGGTCGCATATAGGCCTCAAAATTGAATACTTTAAATATTAATATTGGTGTATACCTACATTGGAAATGCAAAGAGCCATTCAAGTTCAGATTACTGCACTTCGATACCGAAACAAATCCCAACACAGAGAGAGAACTATGGAGCAATCCCTAAAACAAAATTACACATTTTTAACATCAAGAACTAGAAGTTACTGTGTTTTTTTAATTAAAATCTAGGTGAAAATGCTCACATTATCATGATCCATGTGAAGTAGAAGCTTGATTTCTCATAGTGTCCTCTTTGCATCAATTCTGTTACCAAATGCGTTCCGATCTTCTTAATGGCGACTTCTTCACGTTTCTCGGAGTTTACAGCAGCACTGGAGCAAGTAAAAGAAAGATTCAATTCTGAAACCTCATCTAAAATCTTGGTAAATTAATCTTACAGCAATTTCACACACCAACATTGGTAAATACATTTGATACGGTTCACTTGATAATCAACAATTCCTATTAAAAAGTTGGTAAATCGATTGAATATTATAAACAGAAAAAAAGTTGAATAAATAAAAAGGGCTGTGACAAATGTTGTGCGTTAACTCAGGCATCTTCCATTTGATATGGTTCACTTGACAAAAGTCCTATAAAGGAAACGAGTAAAAGACTATAAATTGCTTAGTCCTAGCTTTACATTTTTACAATCTATTGAAATAATGAAAAGTTGATTAAGAACTATCGATGATGTTGAAGAATAAAGAATCAAGGGGAATCTGAAAAAATGTCTCATGGCTCACCAGATGATCCATGCTCTCAAAATTTGGAAAAAGTAAGATCCATACAGAATAGTGATTGTTGGGGTGAAGAATGGATGTGGACACGAATTGATGCAATATTCAGAAGCAACTGGAGAAAGTGTAGGGATATTAGTTTTTGTTGAGGAGCAGTATGTTTTATGCTATTGGCAGAACATATATACACAAAAGATATGGTTGAAAATGCCAATTTTGGTTAAACAAAATCCAACATGATTAGATTTAATGTCATGAAAAGTCTATAAGGTATTAAGATTATGCATAAACCAGACATTGCAATCCTACGCGCATATTATACATTAATTAAAAAGAGAGATTTTCACTTTTACAATGTATTGTTGTTGCTATGAATTCGTGCCACGGGATGATACAGGCAACGAAAAGAAAATTGATTGTAAATTTAATAATAATATGAAATACTATTTCGTTAAATAATAGAAATCCTAAATGTAAAATAAACTAAATTAGCACCATATAACCAAAAACTTGCCCCGTACATCGTTTACATTCTTCGAGCATAATGAAGGAGATTCCATCAGAAATGTTGGCAAATATGCATTATGCTCTGCTTTTGACAATGTTATATCCGTGCATTCGACATTCTTCTATGGCTTAAACGAACCAATAGTTATAAGCTGGCTAAACTTAACAGCCACAAAAACGTATGATCTAATTTCATACAAAGGAAAAGGTGATTCAATCACTTAGAAAGGGCAAATTGAAATCCATTCACCTATTGATTGTTCCACTGAAAATTAATATATTTCTTTTATTAAAATACAGAATAATTACCTGATTTGGGTAGCGAGACTTTCAGATCGGGAACCACCGATTGGAGAGAAATCACAGCCAGATCGTCTTCGGATTGGCCGGCCGGTAGCTCAGAGCCGTCGGTGACTGTTTGTGAGAGAGGAGTGGCGGTGGCTCCGGCAGGTAGACGGGAAAGAGCAGCCGTGGCTGAATCAGAATGAGAACATGTACACAGATCAACCTTCAAAACTGAGAAACAAGGAAAAATCGTAAAGGAAGAAGAAACAAGGAATATGTTATGTGGAGAGAGAAAGAGAAGAAGAGAGAAGGAAAAAGAAGAGGTGAGAGAAAGAAAAAGAGGTGCATAATTCTTTTGTCCAAAATTAAGGGTTTTGGGTGTTGTGGGATTTTCAGTGAATTTTTTTCTTGTGCCCCAAAATTTTGCGTATCTTAATAATTGTCCCAAAATATATTTTGGAGGCAATTAACAGCAAATGCCTCAAAATAAATGCCCCAATATCCAATTTTTGTTGTAGTGCCTAGTTAAGAAAAGTTTGAGGATGAAGTTAAACATTAAAAATCCATGTACAAAAGATATTTAATTAGGAAGTGATGTGTAAGAAAATCAAAAGAATTTAATGCTGATTACCTTTTAGGAGGAGGCCGAAAATGATTTTGTTATTCTTCTTGCTTTCATGATGTTTTTGTGTTCTAATCATGTTAGGGATGGTATATGATTTATTTGAGCATTTTTGAACCAAGTATGAGGGATTCCATGTGTTGACCGAAAATTTGAGCTTCTTGAGCATGCTTTAGTTTTGTTTTTATTTTGTTTTAGATTCACGCTTGTTATGTTATGAGTATGCTATATGAAATTTAGGAGATTTTATTTCCAAGTATTGGGAAAATGGGGTAATAGCCAAAAATTTAGGACTAGGACATATGTTGGATTTTGAAATTATCTGTGTCATGACTAGAATTTTATGTTCTACATGGTGTGAGGATACTATAATAAATTTTCTGGATTTAAATTCTAAGTTCTTTTTAAAAAAGTGTGTAGGCCAAAAACTTATATATGCTAGGGTTTGAGTTATTGTTTAATCTTATGTGGTTTAAACTTTGCTTATGTGTTCTTATGTTTGTGAAAGAGCATGATACATATGAGTTGATTGGAACACGTATGCTTACTTTCCTTTACAAAACGAAAACTTGATAAGTTTAGGCTTGTTGATTTGTCTAAGATGTTTGTTGGTTAGTATTGTTATGTAGTTGAGTCGAGATTGTACCTCACAAAGTGTTGGTTGTTGATATATTAAGGGGATGTTTGGCTAAGCTTATTTTATAGAGTTTATAAACCCCAAAAACTTATAGGATATTTCAAGAGATAATGTCTCAAGAGTTTATAAGTTGTAAAAATGTTTGGATAATTGATTTTATAAGCTAGAGAAAGAATTGTGAGTTATAGAGAGAAAATCATATTTAACGAGAGGTGAAGTAGTGTATATGTAGGAAATAACGAACTATAATAAGGTTATTTTGATAAATTCATGGTTGCTTATAAGCTTATGAAAAAATAAGTTGGGGTTAAGTAACTTATTTTTAGGGGAGCTTATAAGTTTGTTGAGCTTATTTTCATAATTTATAAGCTGTTTAAAAACTTATTTTGTCAAACACTTTGCAGCAGCTTATAAGCTCCTAAACAGTTTATAAACTGTTTTAAAGAGCTTATAAACTCTACCAAACACCCTCTAAATTGAAGTAATGGTGTGGATGTCTGGAGAATTAGATGTAGGTTCGGATGGAGAATGTATGTTCTCGTCGAACCTATCATTAAGTTTAGGAGTTAGTAATGAAATGTCGAAGTTTTATGCCCTTGAAAAATCAAACGGACTAGATATGTTATATCTCTATGTTTTCCCAAAATTCTGGCAGTTCATCCACCTCTTCTTAAAACTGTTATAATTCTCACCGTGATGCTTGGAATTGAACACAATTGTTTTTGAAGAAAAACTAAACTTCTGTGCGTAAGACACGCTTACTAGAACATAAACAGTTTATTTTCTAAAGTTGACTGTTTGCACATCGTGTTTTCATCCAAAAATGCTTAAGTAAGCTATCAATGTTGGTCTACGTTAAGTGACGTTCGACTTACATATAATCAACACCTAATCGTGTCTAATATATCTCAAAATCCTCTACGGTCACGAAATTAAGACATGCAATAGGAATCGAAACTCAAGAAAGTAAAAGAGTGCTTGAGGAATTGAATACAAAAAATGCAGAATATTTAAACTCAAGGAAAATATGATTTTTTCGTGCTTTCAAAAATTTAACTTAGATGTTTAATTTATATATATTGGTTATATTCTTATCATGCTCCTAGATAATTAACTACAATACATAGGGGTTTTTTCGTGCTTACCTCCGAATTTCTAGCAAAGATGATCAATGACTAACTCCAGTTCTGATCTTCTAAACCGTGTCCCGGATGTCTGTGCTGAGTGAAAGCAATCTTTAGTGAGCATTATATTTTTTTCTTCCTCTTGTAATTTTCGAAAATTAGACAGTATTAGAATACTATTGATTTTCTCATATCCTGTATTTATAGTTCTTTTTAAAATCCTAATGTGATAGGATTCTGGCACCATGGCGCACGACACCCAATGCCCGCTCCATCCGCTTCCGGCATTAGGGCCTCCTCTCGGCAAGTCTCCAGTGAGCTATGCCCAGCTCCAACAGTGTAGTGTCTGGTGCTAGGCGGGCCTTTTTAGGTGCAATTTGGCTTATTTTATGGGCTTGCGGGAGAGTTTATAATTATGGAGCAGCCGCCTCTTCACACAATTCTCTAGACTCACGAATTTTCTGTTTTATTTCTCTTTTCTTTTTGTTCCTTTTCTTTTGAAATCTTGTACTTGGATCAACATTTGGATTATGCGATTTTGGATTTTTGGACGAAGAATTCATCAGTAATCGATTTGTAATTTTTTCTCTTTTTATTATGTCTAATAATTGCTATGAGATTAATTTCTACGTGAGATTGAATTATTGATTTGTAATGAAATAATTGTTGGACTTGTTCGTTGTTTTCGAAGATCACCAAGATACACTAGGGGTCAAAAATTTAGGTGTTCTCCATAGATTACTCTCTCTTAGTATTGGAGATCAGGCATTGATCGCTACTTTTTCTAACACGAAAACATACAAGTAGATATATAGGGTAGTCGAGTATCGTATCTACAAGGATTGCAACGCAAAAATACAGAAGCTAACTCAATAATCCTTCATCATTATCCAAATCACAAATTTGGTTTTGAAAAGGTTTTGGGACTTCAAATCTTAGATTCAAAGTCAAGAACAAAATAAAGCAATAAAGACAAATAAACAAATACTCAAAGAGATAAAAAGACTGAAAGACTAACCCTAGGGATGTATTAATCCTACCCACAGTGTATGTTCATCCTACTTCCTATTAACCAATATTTAATCCAGTCAAGATGGAAGATCACAAAAGTAACCAATAATTTCAGTTATGACAATTGTGGCAGTAGATTACTAACCTTCCCTATTACTATTACGTCTCAAGGTGAAAATTAGCAACTCCAAAAAGATCACAAAGAATAGCTTCCTACGAATGTTCTTATCTCAGCTACGACTCAAGGCTTATTCGTATTGTGCATTCAAGATCGATTGACAATTAAAACTGTTAAGAAATTAACTGGCAACTATGTATGCATCAAGATTGATCAAAAATTAACACATAATATTTAGCACCAAGAATCACAAATCAATGCCTGGAAGGTAAATAGCAACAACAAGAATTACCACACTTAGTATAGAATCATAGAAACCCTTGGATTAGAAAGGAAATTTAGCTAGGCATAGACTTTGGAATAAAATAAGAATTAACCATAAAAATAAGAATTAAATAGATAAAACCCGTAATGTAGAGTTGGAAGAACAATGGTTGGGTTCGTATCCAAACCCAAGTAACAAACGGGAAAATACGAAATTCGTTCGGACGAAATCGTTCCAAAACGATAACAATGCGTAGAACAATGAAAATCTGAAGTCTAGATGAATCTAAATGAAAGCTAGAATGAAAGGAATTGAAAATATGCTGAAAATTGATGAAAAAATGTAAAATAAGTCATTCGTGTTGGGGCGCATGGGCAAGCCTAGGGGTATATATAGGCGCAGGGCTGAACCCTAATTCGCGTCCAGCCGTCACGCCTCACGGCCGGGCTCGCGGCCGCGAGCCTGGTCTCTAGTTTTGAGGCAGAAACTTTTCGCGCAGAACTCGCGGCCACCCTCGCGACCGCTAAGGTGGTCGCTAGCTTGATCTGAGAATCGCGCGACTTATTGCTTATCTCCGTTCTCTCGCGTTCGAACTTCGAATTGCGATCCATTTACGCCTATGGAATCCCATCGAGATACTATTTAACATTTTAAATTTTTCACATCCATACTTTTCATATCCATTTCATCATCTTTGGTTATTTCTTGGCCTTGTGCATCGATTATCACCTGAAAAGCCTACAAAACACCAAAGAGGAACCCCAAGAGCAGTATCTTCCAAAAATATCTAAAAACATTAATATCGACTATATAAACACACTTAAACCAATTTAAATCATCTTAATATAACATTAATAAACGAGTAAAAAGTGCGTTTATCACACCCCCAAACTTGAAGCATTGTTTGTTCTCAAACAAAACAGAACAAACGAAAGACAACCAAAAGACAGGAAATGAGCCGAACTACAACAGCAATGAGCCTTAGAGCAATGAGCAACAAAAGATTCACCTCAAATAAAACAAACCACAACATCTTTCGTTTAACTCCACATATCAAAATAACCATAAGCACAAGCCTTCTCAAACATAAATCCTCACGGCATGTATATATATATATATATATATATATATATATAAGAATCTCAAACACTCAAGTGTATCAAGGAGGATGTGTATACTCTCAAAGTTCATAAGCTTGCAAATCGTCTAATTCTCCATTGCTCAAATATGTTCTCAAGAACCAAGATCAAAAAGGTCTTTATAACGGGTTATAATGTAGGCTCTTTGATAAGGTAGGATATATTTAGGCTAAGTGACTCATAATCCCATAATGAAAACACCATAAGTATCATAAGACACAATTCCCAACTTTTCACAATTCATTTCAATTTTCCATACCAAGGAGTCGTTTTGCTTTTAAGAACATCACACTTATTATATAAGTGATATACTCATCTCAAGCACTAGCTACTTACCCATTTATGTTCTTTTCACACACTAGCGTCAACTTTTTCTTTTTCTTTTCTTTTCCCTTTTTTTTTATTTGAACTTATATGGGTAAGCAACTATTTTCGATTTTCACTTTTCATCTTCTATTTTCTTTTCTCAACCCTCAATTCAAGCGGCCAAATCTCGCACTAACAACATAACCCAACCCACGGCTTCATGAAAGAATAAGGTAGGCTCAAACGGACTCGTCAAAGGATAATATGAATAACAGGTTAGTGTTTGGATAGTATATAGGCTAAGAAAAGAATGCCTAATATCATCTCCCAATTCTTAAGCACATCAATGCAACCTCGAAAAAGATCCAGAGCAAGTTCTAGAGAAACAAATGCTAAACACATGCTATTTCAAACTATTCACACCGAAAGAAACAAGACTGCAAAGATATGACAGTAAAAAAGCTTAAGTCTATCATGTTTCAAAAATGTGATCAAGTTCTCAAAGGCTCAATACTCACAATAATCATAACATGCTTCGTCTTACAAAATCAGTTGCAATCGATTTTCTAATAAAAACAATTATCATCATCGGCTGCTCGTCATTCAACTCAACCCAAAACAGACAAAAAAACAACACAAGAAAAAAAAATGAAAAAACGAAAAAAATAAAACAAAACAAAACAAAAAAATTGGGTTACCTCTCAACAAGTGCTTAATTTAATGTCTTTAGTTAGACCATTTCATACCTCGATCAATCGATCAATCTAGCGTTAAAATTTGATCGCTACTTTTTCTAACACGAAAACGTGCAAGTAGATAGGGTAGTCGAGTATCGTATCAACGGGGATTGCAATGCGAAAATACAGAAGCTAACTCAATAATCCTTCATCATTATCCAAGTGACAAATTTGGTTTTGAAAAGGTTTTGGGACTTCAAATCTTAGATTCAAAGTCAAGAACAAAATAAAGCAATAAAGATAAACAAACAAATACTCAAAGAGATAAAAAGACTAAAAGACTAACCCTAGGGATGTATTAATCGTACCCACAGTGTATGTTCATCCCGCTCCTGTAATATCCCGTAATTTTAATACTGAATTACGATAATAAATTCGTAATTAGGATTATTAATTCGTTAATCAAAATCTAATTAGTCGACTCTTGACTTTGACCGAGCATAATTGGATAATTTCGTGTGAGATTCACGATGCTTAGTGAATTAAGGAATATAATTTTCAATATTCCTTGAGCGTAATTTACTAACGTCGAATAAATTCGACGATTCGTCTTCTGATATTATTAGCGATTAAGCTTAATTTTGAAATTCCTATTATTATAGGAATAAATAAAGTTGTAACAAACTTTATTTTGAACATTTTAGAGATAATTAAACTATGAGAATTTAGAGGCGTTTCAAACGTCTACGTTTAGAGATAATCGATAACTTTAGCATATGATCTCGAATTATAAAATTCAAATTTCTATAATTATATCATTATATAAGAGCATTATTTATCATTAAATAATGCTAGAAAATTTAAGAATGCAATGTACCTTATTTAATGGGTTTCGAAAACCCTAAGTATTTAAATTAGGGTTTTATGATCTAAATTGTTTTTAAATACTTTCTATGATTAAATATATTATCTAAGACATATAATATGTCACATAAATGTGTAGTAGCTATTTTATACAAAGAAATAAAATGTTTGGGAATGTCTTAATAATTTTCGAAAATTGTGGGTTCTAAAGTACAATTTAATATTTAATTCTTATCTAATTAATCATATATGATAATTATTACATCATTATGATGTCATTAAGGACTAAATGAGGTGTATTACAACTTGCACAAGTGGAGGTGCACTTGTGCTACTAAGTGGCTAAAATTTGGGGCTTTTAGTGTGATTTTATGTATAAATATCCTACAACAATTAATGAGAGTAATGAGTTGTATCCTATCTTGTATTAGTTGTAAAGTAGCATTAATTAGCTAATAAAACAAATCATCCAAGGCTCATTAATTGAGAGAGCCGAAAATGTGGAAAAATGGTTGAAAAATATTTGATTTCCTACTATATATTAATGCCATTTGTATAGTTGAAATATTTGACTTTTCTAAAGCAACTTTATACTATAATAATAATTTGATAATAATATAGTATATAAAATGAAAATAATAAAAACTCACCCTATTTATTGGAGCATGGCCGAGAATGTCACACATGTGACATTATGTGATTAATTCATTTTACTCTTGATAAATATGCCATAATTTATAAATTAATTATAACATAGTATAATAAAATATATAATATAGTAATAAAATAAATAATCAATCCTAGTCTATAGAAATAGGCGACACACACACAACACTTGCTACAATGTGATGATTTAATTAAATTAGGATACAATGTATTTAATTAAGGATAAGATGACTTGGTAATGAGTTGTACACACAAAGATCAAATTTTGTCTCATAGCCTAAGGAGGTGGCGATTTTGTTGAAAAAATGGCAAGTGGATTAATGATATTTTAGTGTAATAATTAAGCTACAACTTGTATAAGTCTATAAATATAAGTTGGGCATTACATGCTCCCATTTACAAACCTAAACTACCGAAAATTGAGTGAGGAATTTTGAGAGAGTTCATCAAATTCAATCCCAAACTTAGATCAATTAAACCTTGCCGATCAAAATCCGTCACCGATTAAAGGTTAGAAATCGACGATCTTCGTATACATGCTTAAATTTTCAATTTAAATGCATTAAATTTTAAGATATGATCTTAGTTTATATATGTCATTTTCGAAAATTTTAGATCTTGTGTTAATATGTTTAGATACTATGTTTATATTATGTTATTAAGCATGTATATTAATTATATCATGAAATTAAGCATGCTATTAAATTTATGCTATGGACCGAAAACTTAGGGGTAATATATATTGATGATTATGATTTTTAATTGTTGATTTGAGTATGAAATCATGATCTAGGATATTAATTATGCTTATATGAATTTATGTAGAATTTTTGGAAAACTATAGCTTATATTTTAATGAATACCGAAAATATATGTATATGTTATAGTGTTGTGATATAATTCATATTTAAGTGATATAATAGCATATTAAGTGTGTAGATTCATAATATATGGTTGTGAGAATTTATTGAAATTTATAAAAATTATTTGGACCTAAGTTGAAATTTTCAAACATGACTTAGGTAAATTAAATTCAATAGTTCATAATTAATAACAATTATGTTATAGTAAGCATAGTTGAGGGTGAATAATTGTTATATGAATTTATTGGAATTTTTAAAAATCATTTGTTGGGTTTATTAAGAAAACCGAAAACCATATGTTAAAATACTAAGGTGTATAAATTTTATTTGACTAAGGTAATTACATATTATTAATCACATGATAAAATAGTGTGACATGTGAATTTATAAGAATTTTTGCACAAGTCTAAGCTATTTAATTTATAATGACCGAAAATTTCATAATATGTGTATTAATGATATAAATTTATTTTATCAAGAATAATTACATAATATAATCTAAAATAATGTTTTAGACATAGTATGATTTTATAGGAATTTTTGGAACAAGAATTGCACATAAAATGATAAGAATTTCATAAATAGTTGAAAAAGTCAAAATGTTGACTTTTTGTTGACCAAAGTCAAAATTGTTGACTTTTGGTTGACTTGGTCAAAATAGTTGACCAAAATCGTTGACCAAGGTCAACAGCACGCATGATCGATAATACGTGATCTATGTGACGTGAAGACGTTTAGTAACAATGCTACTTACGTTACGTAAGTACATTAAAACTTACATTATATCTTAAAAGGTAGAATACCCTTTATATGTTGAGAAATTCCATAATCGATATCGATCGATTAGGAAGCGTCAAAATAAGTCCGATGTTAGCCTTATTTGATCGTAGAACGTTATAGACTTTGTTCGTTTCTATCGAGCGTGACCGACGTACTAAAATGATTCTTACGTAAAGGTGGCGTGGACGGGACATTGGCGTAGGAAAAGAGACCTAGTATAAAGACCTACGTGTCTGGTGGGCTTTACTCGAAAACCCTTTTATTTACGACGCTTTATTCGAAAAGTATTTATTTACAAGCTTTCGGTTGAAAATGATTATGAATCTGTTATTGATTACATGCCCAAAATATTTATGTTTTAACGTATGTATCCTATCATGTTGTTGGGCGAGCCAACTATGAATGTGAATCGGTTATTGGGTAGCTCCCAATTTTAAAATCGATATCGGATCTAGTCGGATGCGAAATTCGACTAGGGTTAACGGTACACCAAGCAGTGTGTTGTGAGCCGTTAGCAACATCATCGGCGGTCGTGGATCTGATCGGATCGCGAAATCACGACTATGTGATTGTGAGCCGTTAGCAACATCTTGATCGATCACGGCGTCGGTAGAAGGAGGCCTACTTCACGACGTGAGATCGATTATAAACGATTATGTAAATGATACGGATCATACGAAGCGAAAATGCACGGCGCACGAATCTTTTGAGAAATGATAAAGTATTTTAGTATTCACGAGTTATTTCAACTAAAATCCTCGTGTTATAATTTTGGGCAGTGTAATTAAATGAAATTATTTTGGCATGAGTCCACTAAGTGCAATCTTGTACTTAGCCCTGCATGTTTGTTTTTAAATGTGCAGGTTGAGCTGCTGATGGGATGGACAAGTGTTGAGCAGTCGGAGTTTTTGTCGCTAATAGTTTACCTTGGATGTATATCGTCATATATGCATTCACATGCTTTCATTGCTCAAAACACTTTATTATATTTTGTATATTACTTATGTCACCTCCAGATCAGTTAAATCCTTTTGTTGATGATCTGTTGGTCTAGTTGTATGAAATCGTTGTGTGTTTATCTATAAAAGTTTGAAGTCTTGAAAGGTTGTTGGTCATTATGTTCTTAATCCCTGCTTAATGGTAACAGTCCCGTCTAATCCGTACTTTAGATAGGCGGGCTGTTACAGTTGGTATCAGAGCAGGTCGTCCTTTGAACCCTAAAACCTTCTTTCAAAAGTTAAGTCTAGATTGAGTCACTAGACTTCTAGAAATCAGCTGACTGTGCTCAACACTCCATCACATCAAGCTCAACCGAGAAATAGGTAAATTATTTTCTCAGTTTTGATATTGAAAGTTGAAAGTTGAAACAGTTGAACTTGAAGGTTTGAAAATGAGATTAAATTTATACTTTGAAAGCAGTGAAAATTTTGAAAGTTTTGGAATGTATTCCGAAAAGAATTTTTCAGTGTAATGAGAGATAGTTGACATGATAATGTCAAAAGTGATGTTTGATTTACGAAAGCATGAGTACGGAAGTTATGTTACGATTTTGAAATATTTATTCAAAGTTTACAATTTATTACGAAAATGGGTATGTTATTCCCAAAAGAACATAGATGCTCTAAAGCATGCTCACCTTTGAACATAGAAGTATGAATTCTAGGAGCTTGATCCTCTTGCGAGAACAATAGTGAGATTGATTTACAAGCGAGCGAAAAGTCGACTTGAAACGAACTCGAGTTTCAGCGAAAAGTCGACGAAAGCAAAAGAAAGGATCAAAGGTGCAAGGCGCATGGGTTCGATAAGGACCAAAGAAAGCTAAACAAATCTTGTAAGGAAACTCGTGCGAAGCAGAACATGAGCACGCAATCGTCCGAAAGGAAGTAATTCCCGGCGCACAATCGCGCAGGCAGAAAACTGCACTGCGCAGTGTTTTTGTTTTGACTCGTTGTTATTCGTTTAAACTCCGTTTTGCAAACGGTTTTCGCTCACGTACTCTAATCGCAACGAACTTCAGTTCATATGAAGGACAGAAATCCTGAATCCTTCTCCAGAATTCGTGAGGAACAGTTGGAGTTAGACTGAAAATTTTGCTAAGAATAGAGAACTTAAGAAGTTAAAAGTAGAGACTCCATAAGTGAAATTATGATGTAGGGTGAACATAGGAACTTTGATGTAAACATTTTATCTGCTTATCAGATGTGTTTGCTTTATCTGCTTAACAGATATGTTCTATTCTTTTATCTGCTTATCAGATATAGATTGACTTACGCTAGTATTATCTGTGATAGATGGCCAGTCGTTATTACTCACCAAGGCGAAGGATGATGCCGAGGGTTACCCCAGGAGAAGTCCTTGAAGCCTATCGCACTTACAGTATGGGTTGGGGCGACAGTCTAGGAGAGTTCCTGATGAGTTATCTGCGATTATGGATGGACGCCCATGAGTACGGTGTGACAGGATATGACGGCATCAAGCGGTTACTCACTCGATTGCCAGTTGATTGGGAAGACTATGCAAAAGAGATATCGGGCGACTATATCTATCGTGCGAGCATTGACTATGACCTGATTGGAGATTTACCGAGATTTTTCAGCCACCTCATATATGTCTACAACAGTATATAGGGCTGCACCAAGAGGGCCCTATCTACCACCGAGGGAGTACACTTGGCAGGACGACACACCGGAATGGTTATACACAGAGGTTCCTCGAGTGGTCAACCCTGTAGTGCCAAGGTTCTTGGAAGCGAGAGATCGACCCGAGCATGTGACGAGGGCATCGCAACCCAGGACATTGGGAGTGCCGCCTTCCACCTATGACGTTCGGACATCCGACGCGACCGGCACCACCGCCCACCACCAATGACGGCACCTATCACGAGGGGCATTCATGGAAGCACATGATCATCGGGAAGGCTATGTTCCTATGCGGGACGTGTATCTTGTAGGTGATGATGGAGCTGGACCGTCACGTAGGCGTGCTCGAGAGGAAAGCTCCGAGGAAGAATCCGAAGAGGACCCGGAAGAAGAGGAGGACCCCGAACATGGATGAGAATGAATATTAGTATACGTGTAGTATGTAGTATGTAGTAGTGATGTTAACAAAGTTATAGAAGCATAGTATTTTAAGACGTCTTATAACCGATATGTAGTTTACAGTGGTATACTTAGTACAGTGTGTGTTTAGCTTCCTTTTACGCTTAATGACTTGTACAGAATAGTCCTTTGAGGCAAAGTTTTCCATATATATATGATGATGACCCAAGATGGGCTTTTATGAACATCAAGTTGTGCGAAAAGAATGATGGTTGTTTAAGTTGTTTTATGACACGATTTTATAAAGATGTTATGTATAATCAACTGCAATGAACATTACTCGAATACTAACTACGTTTTATTAACAGAATGCCACCCAGACGAGCACCTCAGCGGGAAGTGAGAGGCAGGGGTAGAGGAAGAGGCGGGCGGGCGAGAATACCCCGGGCTGAAAGTGAAGAGATCTCGGTACCACCCCCACCTCCACCGACCGTAGAGTGGAAGAACTCTTTTTAAGGCAGAACCCGCCCTCCTTCAATGGTAAAGGAAGCCCTGAGGATGCCGAGCAGTGGGTCGGGGCTATCGAGCAATTTTGACTTTCTTGATGTACTACGCAAGAATGGTTATCGTGCGTGACATTTCAACTCACCGGACCGGTGACTTACGGTGGGAGGCGAGGAGAAAGACAACGACCGGAGCAAATGGAATACTTTACAGGACGACTTCAAAACGGAAATGTATGATAAGTACATTCCCAAAAGCTATCGGAACAAAAGGAGATTGAATTTTTCACCACAGGCGAGGCAAGATGTCGGTCATCGAGTACGACCGATCGCTCGCGATATGTCTAGATCGCCGGTTTAGTGAATCGACATGAAAATGTCGAAAAATTCAAGGCAGGGGCGAGACACGAGATAAGGATGTCGCCGGTAGGTCATGGCGACTTAACCTATACTGGAGCTCTTAGTCGGGCGTTAGACATAGAGGCCGCAATGCAGGAGAAATCCGCACCGACCCGACCACAAGATGTAGGTGACAAAGGAAGCGTAAATGGGAAGGGAGTTCAAATAACAACAACTTCAACCGGGAGGTTTCAACAACGACAACAAGAGGCCATGGCGAATAACATGGCTCCACAAGGCAAGGTTGGAGGAGACCAGTATTTACTCCACCTACCGAGATAGTAAGGATTCCACCATGCCCAAATGTAATAAAAGGCACACGGGTATGCATGGTGGAAATCCCATTTGCTATAAGTGTGGCGTGAAGGGCCACTATGCAAATGAATGCCACAGGATTCGCCAGATAACTATGGGGAGGCCAAATCAATCAGGCCCTGCCCAACCATTAAGGGCAATTCAGTACCAACCCCAGCCACAACAACAGCAATGACAGCGACCACAGAGACAAAGAAGAACAAGGCAACAACAAAGAAATCAACAGAGGCAAGCACCTCGCCGGCCGCAACCAGCTCAGGCCAGAGCCTATGCGCTACATAGGCGTCAGAGCGAGCAGAATCAAGGTAACCTAGCGGGTATGGGATTACTTTGCAATATACCTATTATACTGTTCGACACGGTGCTTCGCATTCTTTCATTTCAAAAGCATCGTTGATATGTTAGAACTTAACCACGAGGAAACAAATCAGAAATGAGAATCTCATCACCTATAGGAGGTATTATGACCGTTACGGGCTTGCTCGAACTTAGAATTGAACTTAGTCTCAATTAAGGTTCTAGCAAATAACTGAACGTAATACCCATGGGGATGTAGATATAATCCTAGGGATGGATTGGTTGGCGAAAACCATTCCACGATCTTATGCAAGGAGAGAAGAATTTGATGCAACCACCGGAAAAGAAGCTACAATTTCTATGGGATTAGTATGGGAAAGAAAATCCCAATAATATCCGCACTCCAAGCCCGGAGAATGATGAACAAGAAGGAATGTCAAGCATTCCTTGTATATCTAAATGGAGAGGAAAAGGCGGAAGCAAGGGTCGAAGACGTGGAAATTGTTCGGGAATTTCGGGCGTCTTTCCCGAGACATTACAGTGACTACCCCGGATAGGCGGCTAGAGTTCACAATTGATCCGGGCCGGGATCGGCTCCATATCAAAAGCGCTTCTGAGAATGTTACCCAAGGAACTCGAAGAGTTGAAAATCAAATTCAAGAGTTATTGGACTTGGGTTTTATAAGGCCAAGTGTTTCACCATGGGGAACGCTTTGTCCTATTGTCAAGAAAAAGGATGGTTCGTTAAGAATGTGCATCGATTACGAGAATTAAACAAATTGACGCTTAAGAACAAATATACGCTACCAAGGATAGCGATTTGTTCGATCGGTTGAGAGTGCAAGCGTATTCTCGAAAATCGACACGAAATCAGGATACCATCAGCTAAAGGTACGACCAGAGGATATATCAAAGATGGCATTCCGAACAAGGTATGGTCACTACGAGTTTGTAGTAGTGCCGTTCGGACTAACTAACGCACCTGCCGTGTTTATGGATCTTATGAACCGAGTATTCCATCCATACTTGGATAAGTTTGTCTTAGTCTTTATAGATGATATTCTCATCTATTCAAAGAGCGAGGTGAAACATAGGGAACATTTGAGAACGATGTTACTGCACCTACGAGGCGAACAACTTTATGCTAAATTCAGCAAGTGTGAATTTTGGCTTAAAGAAGTAATATTCCTTGGACACATTGTGTCAGCGGAAGGAATAAAAGTTGATCCGGCAAAGGTCGAGGCTGTGCAAGGATGGAAAGCGCCGACCACTCTAAACGAAATTCGAAGTTTCCTAGGATTAGCTGGCTACTATAGGAGATTCATTGAAGGATTCTCCAAGATAGCAAGGCCAATGACACGACTACTTGAAAGGGATCAAATTCACATGGATGATGAGTGTGAGGCAAGTTTCCAAGCGTTAAAGAGAAACCGACTAGTGCACGGTGTTAGCTGTTCCAGATTCAAACAAGGAATATGTTGTCTATACTGATGCTTCCAAAAATGGACTTGGTTGTGTACTAATGCAAGAGGGGAAGGTAATAGCTTATGCATCACGACAACTTAGGCCACATGAGTTGAACTACCCAACTCACGACTTAGAACTGGCAACTGTGGTCCATGCACTTGATCGCTTAATTTTCTAACACGAAAAGGTGTAAATATAGGTAAGTAAAGAAGTATCGTATCCACGAGGATTGTAATGCGAAAATCTGAAGCTAACTCAACAAGGATTCATCATTATCGAAGCAAAAAAATGGTTTTGTGAGATTTTAGGGCTTGAACTCAATCCAAAGCAAAGGTAACAAAGCAGTAAATTAAAGCAATAAACACTCGGATGTTTAAAAGCAGATAAAGACGACTAACCCTAGGGCTGCATTAATCCTATCTACAACGTATGATTATCCTGTTCCTATTAACCAATTTTAATCCAAACAAAATGGAAGATCACATATATAACCGACAATTTACATTACGACAAAGCGGTCAGAGATTACTAGTTTTCCTATTACATTACGTCTCTGGGTGAAAACAAGTAACTCCAAACGGATCACAAAGAATATGCTTCCTGAATATCCTATCTCATTTCGACTCAAGGCTCATTCGTATCATGTATTCGATATCGATTGACAATTAACACAATTACGTAATTAACCGACAACTAAATATGCATCGACATTGATCGAAACCAACACATATAAATAAGCACAATCGAATCATGAATCAATGCATGGATGGTAAATAACGATAACGAGAATCACAACATATAGGATCGAATCATGCAAACCCTAGGATTAGAACGAAAAACTAGCGGACATAATAAGCGGAATGAAATACGATTTAATCATAAAGACGGAAATTAAATATATAAAACCCGTGATGTAGCGTTGGATGAACACGTTGGGCTTGAATCCCAACCTCAGCGAAAAACGGAAAATTGCAGAGATCGTCCGGACGAAACGTTCCGGATCGTAAACAAAACGTAAACTAACGAAGAACAATCCGTAAAACAACTCTAAAATGAAACTATATGGAAGCTAAAGCTAAAACTCTGAAAAACTTATGAAAAAACTGAGAAAAGAGGCTCTGGAATCGTAGGTCTCAACTTGGGGGCGCGAGGGGGTGTTGCCATATATATAGGCACACCCCAAACCCTAATTTTTCCTTCTGCCGCGCCGTCTCGCGACCACCCTTCGCGGTCGCTAGGTGTGGTCGCGAGGTAAGTCTCGCGCGCGGCCTTCTCGCCCGCGGTCGCCTCTTGCGCTCGCTTCGGTACCTCGCGACCTGACTAGCGGTCGCTAGCCATACTCAAGTGGTCGCGAGAAATCGTCCAGTGGCTTTCTCGACGCTGGGCTTCGCTCGCGGGCACGATTTCGCGGTCGCGGTATGCTGGGTTCTCGCGCGTGTTTCCTAGCGGCCGGCCTAGCGACCGCTAGGCTGGTCGCTAGAAACACGCCAGATTGTGTGTTTTGGCTCGTGCGTCGTTCCTTGCTTCGATTTTCAACATATAGACCTACACAACACCAAAAGAACACCCAAGAGCAGTATCTTCTAAAAATAGATAAAACATTAGGAATCGATACGTAAACGCACATTAAACGAGCTAAACTCATCTTCAAATATCAACTATAAACGTGTAAAATGCGCGTTTATCAGCACTAAAGATTTGGAGACATCATCTTTATGGAGTAAGATGTGAAATCTTTACTGACCACAAAAGTTTAAAATACTTTTTCGAGCAAAAGGATCTGAACATGAGACAAAGGAGATGGCTCGAATTAGTAAAAGACTACGACTGTGGCATAAACTATCATCCAGGAAAAGCTAATGTAGTAGCTGATGCCTTGAGTCGTAAAGGTCAATCAAAGCTAGGATGTCTCTTGACAAAGGAAGGAAAACTCATCGAGGAGTTTGAGAAAATGTCAATAGAGATAGTCGAACCACCAAGGACAATCATGGATAATGTTGCTACACTTACTATGATGTCCGATTTAAGGAATAAAATCATAGAAGAACAAAGAAAGGATGAGGAAATAGAAAAGATAAGAGTTAAAGTGAGAATGGGAGAACGGAAAGGTTTCAAAGAAGCATCTGATAACGCTATATTGTTTGAAGAGAGGCTATGCATCCCAAACAATGACGAGCTTAGAAACGAAATCATGAGTGAAGCTCATGATACTCCTTATACCGCCCACCCAGGCAGTACCAAAATGTACCAAGACCTACGAGGAAAGTTCTGGTGGGAAGGAATGAAGAGAGATATAGCCTCTTTCGTCGAACGTTGTCTCAATTGTCAACAAGTAAAGGCATTACATCAAAGGCCATATGGAAAGCTGCAACCATTGGAGATACCCGAATGGAAATGGGACGACATAGCTATGTATTTTGTAACGGGTTTACCCAAGTCACAAAAGGGTAACACTGCTATATGGGTAGTAGTGGATCGCCTTACAAAATGTGCTCACTTCCTACCAATTCGAATCACCTATGGATCCGACAAGCTAGCCCAACTATATGTGAAGGAAATTGTACGATCGCATGGAATACCAAATCTATCACTTCGATAGAGATTCGAAGTTTACTTCGAGATTTTGGGTAAGCTTACAAAAGGAATTGGGGACGAAGCTGAATTTCAGCACAACTTTTCATCCACAGACAGACGGCCAATCTGAACGAACGATCCAAACACTAGAGGATATGTTGAGAACGGTAGTATTGGATCGAGGCGCAACTTGGGAACAAGTTTTACCGCTTATTGAGTTCGCCTACAATAATAGTTATCAGGCGACAATCAACATGGCCCCATATGAAGCATTGTATGGAAGAAAATGTCGATCACCACTTTACTGGGATGAAGTTGGTGAAAGGAAAATTTTAGGGCCTGATACAGTGGAAGAAATGATTGAAATTGTGCGCCAGATAAGACAAAGAATAAAGGAAGCTCAGGATAGGCAGAAATCATATGCCGATACCGTGAGATCCGAGCTAGAATTTGGGTGTGGAGACAAGGTTTTCCTTAAAGCTTCTCGTCCAAAGGCATTGTAAGATTTGGGGTAAAGGAAAGTGAAACCACGATTTATAGGACCTACGAGATCCTTGAGAAAATCGGTCCCAGTAGCATATGACTAGCATTACCACCAAGCTTGGGTAATGTTCATAATGTGTTTCACGTGTCCCAATTGAGAAAATATGTGTATGACCGAAACACGTAATACATCATGATGACGTGGTCTTAAATCCTGATATGAGCTACGAAGAGGAACCTGTGGCTATTTTGGACCACAAAGATCAACAGTTGAGAAATAAATCAATCCCATTAGTGAAAGTCCTATGGAGGCACCACGGACAGGAAGAAACTACGTGGGAACTCGAGGACGCCATGAAAGAGCGATACCCCGAACTCTTTTGAGGTATGCAAATTTCGAGGACGAATTTTTTTTTAAGGGGGGTAGTATGTAATATCCCGTAATTTTAATACTGAATTACGATAATAAATTCTGTAATTAGGATTATTAATTCGTTAATCAAAATCCTAATTAGTCAACTCTTGACTTTGACCGAGCATAATTGGATAATTTCTGTGTGAGATTCACTGATGCTTAGTGAATTAAGGAATATAATTTTCAATATTCCTTCGAACGTAATTTACTAACGTCGAATAAATTCGACGATTCGTCTTCTGATATTATTAAGCGCTTAAGCTTAATTTTGAAATTCCTATTATTATAGGAATAAATAAAGTTGTAACAAACTTTATTTTGAACATTTAGAGATAATTAAACTATGAGAATTTAGAGGCGTTTCAAGCGTCTACGTTTAGAATAATGCGATAACTTTAGCATATGATCTCGGAATTATAAAATTCAAATTTCTATAATTATATCATTATATAAGAGCATTATTTATCATTAAATAATGCTAGAAAATTTTAGAATGCAATGTACCTTATTTAATGGGTTTCGAAAACCCTAAGTATTTAAATTAGGGTTTTATGATTTAAATTGTTTTTAAATACTTTCTATGATTAAATATATTATCTAAGACATATATGTGTAGTAGCTATTTTATACAAAGAAATAAAATGTTTGGGAATGTCTTAATAATTTTCGAAAATTGTGGGTTCTAAAGTACAATTTAATATTTAATTCTTATCTAATTAATCATATATGATAATTATTACATCATTATGATGTCATTAAGGACTAAATGAGGTGTATTACAACTTGCACAAGTGGAGGTGCACTTGTGCTACTAAGTGGCGAAAATTTGGGGCTTTTTAGTGTGATTTTATGTATAAATATCCTACAACAATTAATGAGAGTAATGAGTTGTATCCTATCTTGTATTAGTTGTAAAGTAGCATTAATTAGCTAATAAACAAATCATCCAAGGCTCATTAATTGAGAGAGCGAAAATATGGAAAATGGTTGAAAAATATTTGATTTCCTACTATATATTAATGCCATTTGTATAGTTGAAATATTTGACTTTTCTAAAGCAACTTTATACTATAATAATAATATGATAATAAGATAGTATATAATATGAAAATAATAAAAACTCACCCTATTTATTGGAGCATGGCCGAGAATGTCACACATGTGACATTATGTGATTAATTCATTTTACTCTTGATAAATATGCCATAATTTATAAATTAATTATAATATAGTATAATAAAATATATAATATAGTAATAAAATAAATAATCAATCCTAGTCTATAGAAATAGGCGACACACACACAACACTTGCTACAATGTGATGATTTAATTAAATTAGGATACAATGTATTTAATTAAGGATAAGATGACTTGGTAATGAGTTGTACATGATAAAGATCAAATTTTGTCTCATAGCCTAAGGAGGTGGCCGATTTTGTTGAAAAAAATGGCAAGTGGATTAATGATATTTTTAGTGTAATAATTAAGCTACAACTTGTATAAGTCTATAAATATAAGTTGGGCATTACATGCTCCCATTTACAAACCTAAACTACCGAAAATTGAGTGAGGAATTTTGAGAGAGTTCATCAAATTCAATCCCAAACTTAGATCAATTAAACCTTGCCGATCAAAATCCGTACCGATTAAAAGGTTAGAAATCGTACGATCTTCGTATACATGCTTAAATTTTCGAATTTCGTCCGTTAAATTTTAAGATATGATCTTAGTTTATATATGTCATTTTCGAAAATTTTAGATCTTGTGTTAATATGTTTAGATACTATGTTTATATTATGTTATTAAGCATGTATATTAATTATATCATGAAATTAAGCATGCTATTGTAGGGATGACATATGTCAGCCCTCGCCAGAGGATCTATCTTGGATATTTAATTCACCATACATTGATTATAAACCCAGCATGCGTCTATTTAATTAATTGCAACACGTAGAGGTTTTCGTGTTTACCTTCTGATCCGTCGAGGTGGATCGAACGGATGAACGGATCGAACGGATCGAACTCGTGCTGACCTTACGGACCGTATCCCGGATGCCCAATCTCCAACGTCGGTGAGGACGATCTATGGAGAATACTACAAGAAATCACCTCAACCCTAGGCAAATTTTTCGAGATCCTCTCTATGGAGTGGACGAAAATAATGCTCTCAATTTTGTGGATTAACCTTGATTCTATCTCTTACCTTATATTTATAATGCATTACCATAATCCCATAAGGAAAAGATCCATGCATATCACATAAATATAATAATATCCTTATAGGATAAAGAGAATCAAATCCTTGCCTTAGAGGGATAGGGGCGCGATTTCATCGAGAGCATCGGGCTGGATGGGCCACCAGGATCAAATGCAAGGAATAAAGATGGGCCTCAAATAAATTAATTATCTTATGTTCACCCGAACATAAATTAATTTATAAACATTCATTCATGCCACTAGAGAATAAATGCCGACTTACCCTTTATTACCGGTTGAGTCGGGCTTGCACTTAGACATTACGAATCCCGTATTTAAGATATCGAACGTCCATTAATCATTTATAGCAATCAATCGCTTAAACGATTAATAACTACATTTCCTTAAGTAGTACCACTCAACCTTATTATTGTACTTGAGCTAACTCAACCCTGCGGGGTTTAGTACAATAAACCTTTGAGCTCCTTAAGGGGCGCCATCATCCTAAACGGATACGGTGACTCGATACAGATAACTAGCGTGACATACAAGCACTGCCATCACCCAAGATGCGGAGAATCTTGGGTTAGAACATTTAACCCTCACTCATAACAAGTCAAAGTGATGGTCAACAACTCATACTCACCTAATACCTTATCGAGGTTTAGATCATCGTAAGTCACCGAGATCTTGGTTCTTCACGACGGTCAGAAAGAAGAACACATCTCACTGTGATCCTTCAATACGCCGAGACGCACCATCATAGACAAGCAACTAAGTCAAGTCACTTCTTATCTATCTGCGGCCTAAACCGACAACTCGTCCTGTTGTCTCGGTGTGAAACTTTTATATCTCATTAAGCTTCGACCAATCATACGGACTTACGTGATCTTCTACACCTTGTATGATCTAACTTATACATGAGATAAGGGGACACGATAAAAGCAATCAAGTATTCAATTCGGATAGGAGATTGTAATAGTGGTAACGAAACATTGTATACAAGCTCAACCAAACGCTTTCGGTATACAAATCCAACAATCTCCCACTTATACTAAAGCAAACTTTTAGTATACAATGTGTCTCTACTAGCTATTACAAACAACCATCACTTTGCTTCTCCCACTTATACAAAAGTTTTTTCTAAGTGGGTGCCATCAAGCATAATCCAAGTCCTCTAACGTGTCCATCGTAGACTTTTGCGGCGGGCTCTTCGTGAATGGATCCGCTAGATTTTCCGTCGTATCAATCTTTTCAATCAACGTCACCGCGTCTAACGATTTCTCGTATGACATGGTATTTTCTCTCTATGTGTTTGGTCGCCTTGTGGGTCCGTGGTTCCTTCGAGTTTGCCATTGCACCGAGTTATCACAAGAAACTATGATACTCTTGGGCAAACCAGTACCACATCTAGATCCATGAGGTAGTTCTTGAACCATCTGCCTCCTTAGAAGCCTCCGGGCGGCTACATATTCGGCTTCCATGGTAGAGTCCGCAATGCATCATTGCTTTGCACTCCGCCAGATACGGCTCCACCTCCCAAGGTAAACACATAGCCCGAGGTTGACTTTTTCTCATCACGGTCAGCTTGGAAATCCAGTGCAGATAACCCAAAGGCATTAGACTATATGCATGGTAAACTAGCCTATAATCTCGAGTCCTTTTCGGTACTTGAGTATATGCTTCTTGCAGTCCAATGAGCTTGTCCAGAGGTTAGATCGATATCTAGCTACTATGCCTACCGCATAGCGTATATCGGGCCTCGTGCATAGCATTGCGTACATGAGACTTCCTACGGCGGGCGTAAGGAACTTGTCTCATTTCTCTATCTCCTTTGCATCATAGGTGATGCGTCTTGATAAAGGAACGCCATGTCCGAAAGCTAGCAATCCTTTCTTGGCGGTGCGCATACTAAAACAGTAATCACGGATCAATGTAAGGCGCTTTGAGATAAGCTCAACATTTTCTTCTTGCGATCTCGGTAAACCTTGATCCCAAGAATGTACGCATCTCCTAAGTCTTTCATTTGAAACCGATCGGATAGCCAACTCTTTACGCCCGATAACACTTCACGTTGTTGCCAACTAGAAGGATGTCATCTACATAAAGTGCAAGAAATACCACATCACGTTGACATCTAACCGATACACACAACTCTCGCTAGCAACTGGTAAATCCATAGACTTTACTACCTCGTCAAAGCGTAAGTTCCATGATCGGGAGGTTCGCTTAAGTCCATAAATGGACTTCTTAAGGTTCCATACTAGATGCTCTTCACCCTTTACCACATAACCTTGAGGTTGTCTGCATATAGATGTCTCTACCTTCCTCAAGGTAACCGTTTAGAAAAGCGGTTTTAATATCCATTTCCCAAACCTCTAGGTTCAGTGGGCTGCTATGGCTAGAAGAATTACGATGGACTTGAGCATTGCTACGGTGAAAGGTCTCATCGAAATCGATGCCCTCAATCTGAGTGTACCCTTTCACCACAAGCCTGGCTTTGAAAGCCGAAACCTCTCCATCGGAATCTCTCTTCCTCTTGTATATCCACTTACTACCTATGGCCTCCTTGCCATCTGGTAGAGGTGTCTTTTCATATACATCCATAGCCGTTATGGACTCCATTTCTAAGTCCATAGCGGTGTGCCATGATCTTGCATCAATATCTTGTATCGCCTCCTTGTATGTCCATGGGTCGATTATTGCTTGTTCGTCTGCTGGGACTAAATCCGAAGATTCACCCACGAACATAAATCGCTCGGGTTGACGAACAACCCTCCCACTCTGACGAGGTTCTACAGCACAATGGCAGCGGTGGGTGCGAGATACTTGTGGTTCTCTAACTTGCACAACTTGTGTGTAGGTACCACTTGTACGATCGGTATCTCCAGTGGAACTCGACCCACTTCAATTTCTTGAAGTATCTGGTGTCGATCCCTCCCACTAGACTCAACATCTCGTACCTTTGGCCTATTCGGTGGTGGAATACGATCATCTTCTAATTCTTGAAGAATGATTTCAACTTTGGATTTATGATTTTTCATGTAGTCCTCTTCTAAGAATCGAGCATTAGTGCTAATAATGACCTTCTGATCCTTAGGACTATAGAATAAACCACCTTTCGTTCCTCTAGGATAGCCAATAAACGGCCTTGCGTCGGATCTAGCCTCCAACTTGTCGACCTTCTTGTTCAAAGACGTCTTTGGATCGCCCATATCCTTATGTGGCTTAAACTGGGCTTGCGCCCAAACCACAACTCGAAAGGGGTCTTTTCGACTGACTTGGACGGTACTAGATTTAGCAAGTATGCCGCCGTTTCTAAGGCATACCCCGGAACGAAATAGGCAATGTTGCATAGCTCATCATTGATCTAACCATTTCTAAAAGAGTCCTATTTCTTCGCTCGACACACCATTTTGGTGTGGTGTGCCCGGTGAAAGTGCGTTGGGAGGTAATCCCACACTTCACTAGATAGTCCATAAACTTATTCTCGAGGTATTCGCCACCGCGATCAGAACGCAGTGACTTGATACTTTTACCTAGCTTCGTCTCCACTTCCGCCTTAAACTCTTTGAATTTCTCAAAGCATTCAGACTTGCGGTGAAGCAGGTATACGTATCCGTACCTTGAGTAATCGTCAATGAAAGTGATAAAATACTCGTACCCTCCACGAGCTTGTGTGGACATCGGTCCACACAGGTCAGAATGGACTAACTCCAACATTTCTTTGGCTCTATAACCCTTCGCTTTGAAGGGTCCGTCGACATCTTACCTTCTATCTGATTCGCGGATGGGAGCAGAGTAACCGTGAGATTACCCAACGCTCCATTCTTAGCCGCCTTTGGATCCTATTTAGATTGATGTGACCTAATCTAAGATGCCGAGAAAAGTAGAGTCATCTTCATGAAGAAAACTTTCTCTTTTGGGTTTGATGAAGATGCAACATAGTTATAGGTATTATGTTTGGCGTAAATAGTATAAAGCGAATTATATAACGTGCAACACGATAACCGTCTTTTCTTATGATAGAAACACCACTATCAAAAATAACGAATATCCATGAGTAAATAATTTGAAAGCGAAACAAGGTTCCATGAAAATCCGGCACATATAAAACGTCTTTCAAAACTAAACTGTTTTCTCAAAACATAAAGTAACATCTCCAACCGCAACGGCCTCGACTTTCGCCGCGTTGCCCATGGAGATCGTTATCTCGCCATCAAGCAGCCCCTTGTCCGCGGAAACCTCGCAAGGTGTAACAAACATGATCGATTCGCCCGTATCTACTACCCAAGAATGGGTAGAACAAGTCGATAAACATGTTTCCGTTACTAAAGCAAACAGCGTACCTTGAGCCTTGAGCATAGGGCAATTGGCCTTCCAATGCCCGCTTACCGCATGAAGCACTTGCCCTTCTCCTTTGGCTTCTTCAAGCCTCCGGTGGCAACCATGTTCTTGTTCCCATTACTCCCACTATTTGCCTCGCTTCTTCCACCTTTGGTATCTATTTCCATTTGCAACGAAAATTTTGGGCCCTTAGATGTGCTAGCAAGAGCATGTGCTCCTTTTCCATAACTCCTTCCGCAGCCACGAGATCATTAAGCAACCGACTAAGTGTAAACTCGGTCTTGCTCATGATCGTATTCATAAAAGTTCTCAAAAGACTTGGGCGGTGTATTGAGGATGATATCGACCTTGGCTTCGCCGTCATACCTCCTCCCAACCGATCAAGACTATCCATGAGATGAGTCATGTGGGAGACATGTTCATGGACCGAACTTCCTTCTTCCATCTTACACGCCAAGATTTCTCTCATTGTGTGGGCGGATCGTCCGATCCGATTGCCCAAACTTACTCGAGACTTGACCAAATATCGGTCGCGTCTACCATCGATCGATCTTTGCGGTACAAGCCTTTGGATATAGTAGTCATCATATAGCATTTAGCCATATTGTTTGACTTATTCCAAAGTCCGCTTGACTCTCGCGCTCATTAGTCGATCGTCGATGGGGGCATCGGGTTTAGGAGTAGTGAGAACAAACATGTGTTCTTCAACGATAAGAACATATTCCATGTTTCGTTTCCACTCGATAAAATTTGGACGGATAGCGGTTTTGTGCGAGCATATTGATAATCGGCGTAAGAGACATATCTGAAGCGATAATGTAAACACATAAGCATACGATCGCATATAATTCGTAACAATAATATTGTAACCTTTTGATAAAATAATATTAATTGAAACCTCCAATCGCCCAGGAATCCCACATGCAAGCCACGCGTGTGGACGTTTACACATGAAACCCTCGACCAGACTAAAATATACCTTTTAGTCGTTTAATTTCAATCCATGTCAACTTATCCTTATGACAAATGAAATTAATGATTGGACCTTACTAGACCACATCACTATCGCAAGAAGGGACTTCATGAAGTTGTACTTGAGGTGATGTCTAAGCATTGACCACAATTTTAACAAATAAAATGAATTCTTAGAATTGGCATACTCACTCGGACCATACCGCTTCCAATTCAAATTCTTTTGTTATCTCTTTTTATATCTATCTCTAGAAACTTATGAAAATCGCACATGCAAGCCAACGCGTGTGGACGTTTACACATGAAACTCCCACTTCTCAATAGATTTAAAAGTTTTATTTAGAAATCTCATCTAACAAACTTATGATAAACAGTGCAAGCAAGCCACGCGGGTGGACGTTTACTCACGATCGTCCTCACTTTGTTTAGAGATCAAAAAGTGGAGGTCTTGACATTTTAATTTTGAAAAATTAATTTGTCGAGTTGCTTGCTTAGTCTTTTTATTCAAAAGGTTTGTCCATGCAGATCACGTAATCCTAGCATGCTTTTCTATAGAACTCAACATGTAAAACAATGTCACATCCCCTCAATCTTAAGTACGGATTAGCAGGGACTATAACTTTAAACATGAATGAACAAACATGGAGACTCTCTTTAATAAAAAGCGTAATACATATGTCATTTATATTTTGGACTATATTACATAATTTGGGGTTCTTGCGGTGGAAGACATGTGATAAGTACATATGACGATGTACTATCAAGGTATAAACTTTTCAATGACAACATTCCTATTGCTCAACACTACTCCATCCATCATCCGCTCAACCCGCACATTTAAAACAAACATGCGGGTCGAGTACAATAATGCACTCGGTGGACTCATGCCAAAACATTTTATTTTCTTTGAATTACATCGCCAACATCATGGTAAGACACAGGGTTTTAGTTGAAAATGCCTTGTGCTTACTAAAATATTTTCATCGCTTAATAAAATCATCGCTGGCCAGGCATTTTTCTGGTGTGTATGATCCGTATCCCTTATCATCATTTCATCATATCATCATAGTCGAAAGTCATGAGGGAGGCCTCCCTCTACGACCCCGTGATCGGCCGTGAATTGTCCTTACAGCACACAGTCACCTTAGGTGTACACGTTAATCCTAGCTAGGTATAAGTCTTCCAGCATAGGATCCGATATCGATTTTCATTCATAAGTTAGGAGCGACCCAACAACATTCATAACATTTCATAGATAAGATACATACACAAAACATAAACATTTTGGCGGTAATCATGTAAATATTTTATCAACAAGTTGAAATAAGCATCGTAAATAAATATTTCAAAAGCATTTTATTTTTGAGTAGAGTAAAGCCCACCGGACCGTAGATTGCCTTAATCCCATTTCTTGGATCAGTAAGTCCTAGCTTTAGCCTATCTATTCTCGGCCTTGAGGTTTTGGAGTGGAAAAATCCATTAGGTCTTAGAACCCATATTTCTACTTTAGTGTATATCATGGTATGATATACACTCAATTAACCATGTGGTAGCACTAGTCAAATATTTCACGTTAAGATATGCTTTCGTGAAAATATCGTATCATGATGTTTTATCATAATTCGTACATCTTATAATGCTCTATCGTACCTTGCGACATAACCTAATGAATGCATCGATTAATAGCATGTTAGTCACATAAGGCATACTTCACATAGGGGTTTCCAATACTTAGTCAAATTTCAAGTGTTTAATTTCAGCAAAAACAGCTTGAAGCAACCCAAGTGACGTACTTTGACGATCCATAACTCTCGATTCAGAATACATATGGTCGCACAAAGATACATTCTGGAAACCTCTAAACATGTACTACAAGTTCTAAGAAGGAATTAAATCCAAAAGAGTCGTGGTTCTGGAGATATAGGTTCTCAAAGTGGGCAACTCAAACTGACTTCTATACTTAGAAATTTTTTCAGAATTTTCAGTTTTAGCTTAACGACGAGGGGTTTTACGAGGCTCGTAACTTTTGACTCGCAATGCCAAAATGGCTGCAGGCTACCAATTTAGAAACCTTGTAACAAGTGCTACATATGTCATGAAGACCATACTGGAAAATATCTAACTCATCGAGAAATACATAAGTCCAAAGTTGACTAGTTGGAAATGGACAGTTTCCAGTAGGTGACTTTGGGTCGATGAAAGGTATACCTATAAAATTTGGTTTGGGATCAAACTTTCCAGATTATAACTAGACATGGTGAGGAACATTTCTTCTGAAGAAACCCAAGTCCAAATCGGACTACAAATGGCTTGAACATCTCACGTAAAAGTCATACTCGAACAGCCTATTAACATAGAAATTTTCTAAGGCAGTTTGTCCAAAAAGGCTTACTGAAATACGTTAACTTTAAAAATTCACTGTGAGTTAATTATAAGGAATCTGGAAATGCAACCAATCATATTAAAAAGCCACTTAAGTCTAGTTTAATCCAGAAAAAGCCTCACTCAATGATTCACAATAGATTGGGAGATAAAAATATTTTACCACAAGCTATCACTCCCGTGATAATTTTGTGAAGTTAGCTTGTAAAATCTGGAATAAATAGTAAAGATTTTTAGAAAATTATGAAAATTTACAGGAATCTTTTAGACATGCTGAATTATGTTTCTGCCAAATTTTAGAGTTCTATCATTAGCCAAACTTAAAACGAAAGCCACGCACTATGGGTGATAAACACGGCGATTTCGCAGATTTGTGCAGTGGTTTTGATAAATACAAATAAAATATCAAATCAAGTTTGATGGACTTGAAATTTTACAGAGGCATACTAGACACATATAATATCAACATATCAAAATTCACAATCATCGGACCACTGAAACTTAGTCAAATAAATTCGTGAAGTTTCTGTTCGTCCAGGTAATCAACATGCAATGATCAAAAGTATTGAATCTACCTATTAAATCAACATGCAATCACTTTCAAGCATAGACACAACACATTCAAGCATATTGATGAACATGCATGTGTATATCTTGATCATCCCTAGGATCTAAGGAGGTGGTATCTACCTTAGCCACGAAATTGGCAGAGAATCGAGAGGGATGAAGAGTGGATTGGGGCTATCCACTTTGAGGAGCCTTCTTGCCGTGAGATGAAAGTGGGGAAAACTCTTGGCCTCCTTGCAGACTTTAGAGAGAGGAGGAGAGAGAGGAGTCGGTTGTGTGTGTGGAGAAAGAATGGCTGGAGTTTGGGGGGGGGGGGTATGTGGTAGTGGGGTGCTTGTGGGTGCTTATGGGTGACAATTGTCACCCTTACACATTCAAGTTGACACCTACACACACATGCACGAAAATATACATATATATATGTATATATATATATCAGATTTTAATAGTGTAGTTAGGATATAATTAATCCAATGTCACTTAGATACATGTAATAGGTAAATCAACAAATAAGTGCTTAGTATATATGTGTATATAGCTCTCGCTATTACACTATGCCAAAGGGTCCAAATTTTATTTTCCATGCCAAACATTGATATATGTTATGACATATAGTTTAGATGATAAATAATATCATAGGATAAATTAATGGCATCATTTTATGCGACAAAAATCGAGTTCGAAAATTAGGGTTTTCGAGCGTTTGAAAAAATGGTCACTCTCAATTCTTGTTGATCTAGCATTGATTTAATGCTTAATAATACTGTAATTACATATACTAATCATAGGAAATTAATTCCTATAATTCCTTGATCGATTAAAACGCTTTTCTTTCATCTCAAAACGTTAACGTTTGTAAGCGTTAAAACGTTCAATATCGACTCATCTTGAAATGGTCGTCATCACTTTATTACATTATTCCATTAATAATAGAATTTAATTCTAAGCAATTGCTTAGAAAATATCATGAATTTTAACTATTGATACGCGATCGACGTTAAAATAATCTGGCGATATACTTCATATACTTTTATTTCTTAATTCACAATTCTCGGTGAATATAAAATAGATTTCATTCCTTCGTAATTAATCGAAGTCATTATTCGATATCATTCGATTGAATATCTCGTGAAAGCTTTGATTTACGGTTTTAAATACCGTAATTAGGCATTTAATTCTGGGTATTACAAACATGCTCAGTAATTCTAAAATATGCTTGATAAACGCGATAAACCTAGCATGCTTACTATGCGCATCCAATTCGTAAAACACTTAAAGGTTTGTGAGCGTAATATAAACATACATAGCATGCTCTTGCATAAATAAAACATCCACGACATGCATATGAGCGATAAAAATAAAATAAAGCGTTCATCGCGCCCAATCGTGAAACACGCACATTTAAATCTAATCTATTACATAGATTTACAAAGTGTAATTAAACTTGAAAGGGGCTCTCGCGTGCGCGCACGGACGGATTCAACAAATGGGCCTCGCGTGCGCACGGATCGAAAAATCTGGGTTGGGGTGAAAAAGGGTGCGGGCGGGTCGGCCCATTGTCATGTCTTGGGCGCGCGCTGAGGCAAAGCCCAGCCGCTACCAGCCTTCTCACGCCGCCGCTCGCGTGTTCCTCGCGGGCTACCTCGCGGTCACTAATGCGACCATGACCCGTCGAGCACGCGTCTTGCCACGCCCGAGCGCCGAACATCCGCCGAGAGATGTCGCCCCGGCGAAAACTCACGATCGCGAGTCCGCCGCGGCGCCGGGTTTCGCGAATCGCGCGCCGCCGCCCGCTAGCTCGCTCGCTAGCTTTGCTTGGCGGCGAATCTCGCGACCACTCGCTCGCTCGCGTGGCGTCGGGGATCTCGTGTGCGACGCGCCCGTCGCCAGCGCCCTCGCGATCGCCCTCGCGACCGCGAGGCTCGCTTCATGAAAACCGCCGAGGGCCGCCGAGACCCGCTGTTTTCCCGTCGTTTCGTTCTTCGTTCTTTCGTCTTCGTTCTTCTTTACGGATAAGATTTACGAATAAAATCTAATCTAACCACGGATTTTCTCGTGGTGAAACAACAAAATCCGACAAAATAATAAGCGAGCCATGATGAGCAGCGGATCCACAATTAATAAAACACGTAATAATCAAACGTGAATTAATCCAGCGGGCGAAGATTACGATCCCGTGCTCGATACCAATTGTAGGGATGACATATGTCAGCCACCGCCCGAGGATCTATCTTGGATATTTAATTCACCATACATTGATTATAAACCTAGCATCGTCTATTTAATTAATTGCAACACATAGATGTTTTCGTGTTTACCTTCGGATGCAGCCGAGGTGGATCGAGCGGATCGGACTCGTGCTTTGACCTTCCGGATCGTATCCGGATGCCCAATCTCCAACGCGTCGGTGAGGGCGATCTATGGAGAATACTACAAGAAATCACCCTCAACCCTAGGCAAAATTTTCGAGATCCTCTCTTATGGAGTGGACGAAAATAATGCTCTCAATTTTTGGATTAACCTTGATTCTATCTCTTACCTTATATTTATAATGCATTACCATAATCCCATAAGGAAAAGATCCATGCATATCCCATAAATATAATAATATCCTTATAGGATAAAGAGAATCAAATCCTTGCCTTAGAGGATAGGGGCGCGATTTCATCGAGAGCTTGAACTGGATGGGCCACCAGGGATCAAATGCAAGGAATAAAGATGGGCCTCAAATAAATTAATTATCTTATGTTCACCCGAACATAAATTAATTTATAAACATTCATTCATGCCACTAGAGAATAAATCTTGACTTACCCTTTATTACCAAGTTGAGTCGGGCTTGCACTTAGACATTCTGAATCCCGTATTTAAGATATCGAGCGTCCATTAATCATTTATAGCAATCATTGCTTAAAGCGATTAATAACTACATTTCTTAAGTAGTACCACTCAACCTTATTATTGTACTTGAGCTAACTCGACTGCGGGGTTTAGTACAATAAACCTTTGAGCTCCTTAAGGGGCGTCATCATCCTAAACGGATACGGTGACTCGTCTGAGATAACTAGCGTGACATACAAGATTGCCATCACCCAAGATGCGGAGAATCTTGGGTTAGAACATTAACCTCGCTCATAACAAGTCAGTGATGGTCGACAACTCATACTCACCTAATACCTTATCGAGGTTTAGATCATCGTAAGTCACGAGATCTTGGTTCTTCACGACGGTCGAAAGAAGAACACATCTCACCGTGATCCTTGATACGTCGAGGCGTGCCGGCATAGACAAGCAACTAAGTCAGTCACTTATTATCTATCTGCTGCTAAACCGACAACTCGTCCTTAAGTTGTCTCAATCAGAAACTTTTATATCTCATTAAGCTTGACCAATCATACGGACTTCGTGATCTTCTACACACCGTATGATCTAACTTATACATGAGATAAGGGGACACGATAAAAGCAATCAAGTATTGATTCGGATAGGAGATTGTAATAATGGTAACGAAACATTGTATACAAGCTCAACCAAACTGCTTCGATACAAATCCAACAACTATTAAATTTATCTTATGGACCGAAAACTTAGGGGTAATATATATTGATGATTATGATTTTTAATTGTTGATTTGAGTATGAAATCATGATCTAGGATATTAATTATGCTTATATGAATTTATGTAGAATTTTTGGAAAACTATAGCTTATATTTTAATGAATACCGAAAATATATGTATATGTTATAGTGTTGTGATATAATTCATATTTAAGTGATATAATAGCATATTAAGTGTGTAGATTCATAATATATGGTTGTGAGAATTTATTGAAATTTATAAAAATTATTTGGACCTAAGTTGAAATTTTCAAACATGACTTAGGTAAATTAAATTCAATAGTTCATAATAAATAACAATTATGTTATAGTAAGCATAGTTGAGGGTGAATAATTGTTATATGAATTTATTGGAATTTTTAAAAATCATTTGTTGGGTTTATTAAGAAAACCGAAAACCATATGTTAAAATACTAAGGTGTATAAACTTTATTTGACTAAGGTAATTACATATTATTAATCACATGATAAAATAGTGTGACATGTGAATTTATGGGAAATTTTGCACAAGTCTAAGCTATTTAATTTATAATGACCGAAAATTTCATAATATGTGTATTAATGATATAAATTTATTTTATCAAGAATAATTACATAATATGATCTAAAATAATGTTTTAGACATAGTATGATTTTATAGGAATTTTTGGAACAAGAATTGCACATAAAATGATAAAATTTCATAAATAATTGAAAAAGTCAAAATGTTGACTTTTTGTTGACCAAAGTCAAAATTGTTGACTTTTGGTTGACTTGGTCAAAATAGTTGACCAAAATCGTTGACCAAGGTCAGCAGACGCATGGACGATGTCGTGATCTATGTGGCGTGAAGCGTTTAGTAACAATGTTACTTACGTTACGTAAGTACATTAAAGCGTCATTATATACTAAAAGGTAGAATACCCTTTATATGTTGAGAAATTTCATAATCGACATCAATCGATTAGGAAGCGTCGAAATAAGTCCGATGTTAGCCTTATTTGATCGTGAAACGTTATAGACTATGTTCGTTTCTATCGAGCGTGACCGACGTACTAAAATGATTCTTACGTAAAGGTGATACGTGGACGGGACATTGACGTAGGAAAAGAGACCCTAGTAAAAAGACCTATGTATACAAGGTGGGCTTTACTCGAAAACCCTTTTATTTGCGACGCTTTATTCGAAAAGTATTTATTTACAAGCTTTCAGTTGAAAATGATTATGAGCTGTTATTCAATTACATGCCCAAAATATTTATGTTTTAACGTATGTATCATATCATGTTGTTGGGCGAGCCAACTATGAATGTGAATCAGTTATTGGGTAGCTCCCAATTTTAAAATCGATATCGGATCCTAGTCAGATGCAGAATTCCTGACTAGGGTTAACGTGTACACCAGTGTGTGTCTGTGAGCCGTTAGCAACATCATCGGCGATCGTGGATCTGGTCGGATCGCGTAATCACGACTATGTGATTGTGAGCCGTTAGCAACATCTTGATCGATCACGGCGTCGGTAGAAGGAGACCTACTTCTGACGTGAGATCGATTATAAACGATTATGTAAATGATACGGATCATACGAAGCGAAAAATGCCCGGCGGCGAATCTTTTGAGAAATGATAAAGTATTTTAGTATTCACGAGTTATTTCAACTAAAATCCTCGTGTTATACTTATAGGCGATGTAATTAAATGAAATTATTTTGGCATGAGTCCACTAAGTGCAATCTTGTACTTAGCCCTGCATGTTTGTTTTTAAATGTGCAGGTTGAGCTGCTGATGGGATGGACAAGTGTTGAGCAGTCGGAGTTTTTGTCGCTAATAGTTTACCTTGGATGTATATCGTCATATATGCATTCACATGCTTTCCGCTGTTCAAAACACTTTATTATATTTTGGATATTACTTATGTCACCTCCAGATCAGTTAAATCCTTTTGTTGATGATCTGTTGGTCTAGTTGTATGAAATCGTTGTGTGTTTATCTATAAAAGTTTGAAGTCTTGAAAGGTTGTTGGTCATTATGTTCTTAATCCCTACTTAATGGTAACAATCCCGTCTAATCCGTACTTTAGATAGGCGGGCTGTTACAGCTTCCTATTAACCAATATTTAATCCAGTCAAGATGAAAGATCACAAAAGTAACCAACAATTTCAGTTACGACAATTGTGACAATAGATTACTAATCTTCCCTATTACTGTTACGTCTCTAGGTGAAAATTAACAACTCTAAAAAGATCACAAAGAATAGCTTCCTACGAATGTTCCTATCTCAGCTACGACTCAAGGCTTATTCGTATTGTGCATTCAAGATCGATTGACAATTAAAACTGTTAAGAAATTAACTGGCAACTATGTATGCATCAAGATGATCAGAAATTAACACATAATATTTAGCACCAAGAATTACAAATCAATGCCTGGAAGGTAAATAGCAACATCAAGAATCAACACTTAGGATAAAATCATACAAACCCTTGGATTAGAAAGGAAATTTAGCTAGACATAGACTTTGGAATAAAATAAGAATTAACCATAAAAATAAGAATTAAATAGATAAAACCCGTAATGTAGCGTTGGAAGAAGAATGGTTGGGTTCGTATCCAAACCTAAGTAACAAACGGGAAAATACAGAATTCGTTCGGACGAAATCGTTCCAAAACGATAACAATGCGTAGAACAATGAAAATCTGAAGTCTAGATGAATCTAAATGAAAGCTATAATGAAAGGAATTGAAAATATGCTGGCGGATGGAAAAACATGTAAAAATAAGTGCATTCCGTGTTAGGCGCATGGGCAAGCTAGGGGTATATATAGCACGTGAACCTAATCGCGCCCGGCCGTCACGCGTCGTGACCGCGAGCCTGGTCGCTAGATTTGAGGCAGAAACTTTTCGCGCAGAACTCACGACCACCCTCGCGACCGCTAGGGTGGTCGCTAGCTTCAGTGCAGAATGCGTAACTTCGTTGTTTCGCTCCGTTCTCTCGCGTTCGAACTCTGAATTGCGATCCATTTGCCCCTATGGACTCTTATCGAGATACTCTTTAATATTGTAAACTTTTCACATCCATAATTGTCATATCCATTTCATCATCTTCGGTTACTTCTTTGCCTTGTGCATCGATTATCACATGAAAAGCCTATAAAACACCAAAGAGGAACCCCAAGAGTAGTATCTTCCAAAAATAGCTAAAAACATTAATATCGACTATATAAACACACTTAAACCAATCTAAATCATCTTAATATAACATTAATAAACGAGTAAAAAGTGCGTTTATTAGGCATCCGGGACACAATCCAAAAGATCAAAGCTAGAGTCAGCACAGATCATATTTGCCAGAAATTTATAGGTAAATACGAGAAAACTCTTATTTGTTACAATTAATTATCTAGGAGCATACTAGGAATATAATCAATGTATGGTGAATTTAACATATATGATAGATCCTCGGGAGTACGATTAAATTAAGATTTCTCATCACTTCCATGTAAATCTGGTTCATATCCAAAATCGACAGTTCATCAGTTTCTTCCACAAGCTGGCTTCGTTGGGCAACCAGCTCGTGGATCTTCATCTATAATTATATATGTACATATTAATGTATGAATGATGTACATTTCTAATAATGAAATTACATTTAAGCTAACACATACCCCAACGATATGGATGTCCCATCAGTATATAATCCTGTAGTAGCCCGAAAATCTTTTAGTAATTACTAAAGCCTAATTAGGTATAATTAAGGGCTTAAAAGCTATTCAGTTCATAAGAAATTATAAAATTTCATATAATAAAATATTAATCGGTAGAAATTCGATTATTTTGTGATTGAAGTATATGAGATTAGAAAATGTAAAGATTTATTAGAAATGAGTTTATTAGCGATAAAAAGTGAATTATGTGAATTATTAAGGTATGTTTAAATGAAAATGCTATTAAATAGAAATTAAACTATGAAATGCCTTAATTATTTTTATATGGATATTTTTTATAAAATGAAATGAATCATTATTAAAACTATTAATTTGCTTGAATAAATTTATTTTAGCAATATTTAGTGATAAAAGAATCAATTGATGGAATTTTCGAAAATTAAGAAGCTTAATTATAAATATTTGAATTTTAACATATGAAATAATTTAAATTATGCTATATGAATCTAAATTAAATTATGAATATAAGTTTTATTAGACTTTATAATTTATTAGAGATATAATCCTATTAGTTAAATTATACTAAAGTATGGAATTAGCAAAATTAGAGGTGCAATTATAATATTCTTGAAATTAGAGTTTAATCATCTTGAAATTATGAATAAATGCACATTAAATTTAAATCTAACATCTAGAACTATATAGATATAATACATATGTCATCCCTAACCTTATTTTCTCCCAAGTTTTTGGCCCTCACACACTAGAGCACACACAAATTTTAATTTTCCACTTTTAATCCATAATCAATCTTGGAATTAAGGGCAAATCATCCCAAGTGAGGTAATTCCTTGATTTAGCTTAAGTTTATGTAATTTAAATTCATGAAAAACATGTTCTATACTTCTAAGGTTTTCGAAAATTATGGGGTGTGTGATTATGGTTGATTTGCTTAAATTTTGTTATGTTTATTGATTTAATTATAATTATGAAGCTTGATTAATATATACTATGGATTTAATTTGCTCAAATTCATGAAGATTAAAAAATTCAAGAATCTAACTTAAACCCTAAATTTTGGATATGATTCATATGTTATGATTTGGTTGAATTAAGCTTGAATATATGTTTAGGGATGATTATAAACACTATATGAATGAAGAAATTAAAAATTAAATCATGCTTGTAAATTATGTGAAATTTTCGAGAACTATAAGGCGTATGCACTTAAGGATTTTGACTTTAATTGATGTATTTGACATGATAATTATGCTTAAGGATATAAATAATGCATAAAATGAATTTATAGGAATTTAATCTAAACATATACAATTAATCCCAAATTTTCGAAAATAAAGGGGAACCTTAGAACTTTGATTTCTTGATTTTATTTGATGTATTTGATTTGATATTTGAGATCTATGATAAAAATAATGCTTAAGTAGAATTTATAGGAATTTTTGAACATAAGTATTAAAAGTTAGAAAAATTAAAGTTTAGGCTAAAGTTATGCTTATATGTGATGAACTTGATTAGTGATGAAATGGATCATGAATTAATGATCATTGATGTTAATTGAGTATAATTATAAAATATTTGATGTTTAATGGATTGTAGATATTAAAAATATTGAAATTTTCTATATACATAGTTGAAGGGCCTTAGGCGATTAAAAAAGAAATGAATGAATTTAATCTTGTTTTAAATTCCTAAATGCATACTTAAGTATATGATGATGATTTTTGTAATATCCCGAAGAATTAAAAGCCTAATTACGATAATAAAATTCGTAAATTAAGGTTTCGCCGTGAAAAGAGAATTATTAAATTATCGAATAATGTTTTCGATTATTTATGAGATAATGAATTCCTATATCATATTCACTAATGATTGTGAATTAAGGAATATAATTATATAAATTATTTCGGTAGTAAAATTTTAACGTTGATTGAATATCGATAGTTAAAATTTCGTAAAATTTTCTAAGTGACGAAGCTTAGAATTAAATTCCATTATAAATGGGATGATTTAATAAAGTGATTACGACTTTATTACGACCTTTTTGAGATAGGTCGATTATGAACGTTTTGAGACGTTTCAAACGTCAACGTTTAGAGATGATTAGAAAAATGAGTCTAATGATCAAGGAATTATAATATTTAAATTCCTATGATTATTTTATGTAATTAGAGTATTATTTAGCATTAAAATAATACTAGGGAATTAAGGAATAATCATGGGATAAGGGTTGTAATTTTCGAAAACCCTAAAATAGAAAATTAGGGTTTTCACATGAAATAATTCTAATTATTTTTTCTATGATATAATTTATCATCTAAGACATATATTAAGATATATAGCTACTTATAGCATGAAAATTTAAATGTTGGACAAATATTCCATGAATGTGCCATGAACTATTTCCTATTAGAATATAATGGATTGAATTTTTGTTACCTACCAACATGTTATGAAATAGTGGTTTCAATTACACATTAACCAAGGTAATTAATTGGAGATCAAGTGGAGGCTTCTTGTGTTGTGTAGGTAGCCGTATATTCTTGACTTTTGAGGTTGGAAAGATTATTACAACTCTTAATTGATGATGTATTACATTGGTAAGAGCATAGATATTATATATCATGGAATAAGACAAAAAAAATTAAAAGTACTCCTCTCTTGTACAATAAGGTGACCGACGGGTATGAGGGTACAAAGTAGGATTAGTTTTGACTCCATTCTTCTAATTGTGTAAGTGATGACATGTTGTGAGTATGTCATCAAATAAAAATCTTGAAAATATTATGAGTACATGAGAGAGAGTTGACGTATGGCTTAAAGTATGAAATCATTTTGATTCCCTTCATTTACTTTTGTTTAAGTTGTGACATATTATTAGTGGTGAGTCATCAAATAATTTGTGTTTGCTTTGTATTGTGAGTGAGGGCCGAGAGTTGTAGGAATAAGTTAAGTCTTTTTTTCATTTTGCATCAAGTATTAAGTGATAGATTTACATCAAACCAAAACACATTTCTCTTCCCAAGCAAAACTACCGAGAGCTTACCAAAAGAAAAACTTGAGTATTCATCTCTTTCTTCACCAAAAGCTTCTTTGCTAAAGCCTTTACACAATTAATCGACACCGTTAAAGAGGTTAGAAATCGAGCGAGCTTCGATTATCGTTAAATTTCAATTTTAATGGTTTGATTTTAAATTATAAGCATGTGTACGTTCTTAGTAAGAAATTATGCTAGCGTGTGTAGTTGTTCATTAATAATGTTTAGTGTAGTGTATATGTTTCATATTGATGATTATTTAAAGCTAAGCATGTTATATAATTTTCATAGTGATTACCGAAAAATTCTTAGGATTTATTTAATGATGGATTTATGTTATATTATAGTAGATGAGCTCATAGTGATTATTTGAGGATTTTAAAAAAATCATATGCTATAGTTTTGTAAATTACCGAAAATAATGAAAAAACATATGTTGATCTTGAACCTTGATTATGTACCATGGGATTTTACTAGAATTTTTAGAAATTATTTGTACATTTTATAAAAATTTCGAGAGCTATATAGGTTGGATACATGATATGTGAGTTGATTTTGTTAGATATTATGGTGAATTATTGTTACATAATGATGTTTAGGCCTAGTTTAATTTTGTAGGATTTTTACAAAAATGTTTGGTATATCTTTGCTAGGAACCGTGAACCATAGAGAATGATACCTTGATGTAGGAATTGATTATGTTGGAAATTATGTTATAATTATGTTATAGATTAATGTTGAGGCCTTGTGTAATATTATTAGAATTTTAGAAAATAGTATGGTTGCATTTTGAAAAAAAATTCGAGAGCTATAAGACTTGGATAGGTGATGTCCAAATTTTCTATAGTTAATATTAATACATATTAATGATCATATGATAAAATAGTGTACTATATGAATTTAGAGGAATTTTTGGAAAAGTTTAAGAAATTTTCACAAAAGAACCGTGAGCTTTAGATGAGTTATTAAAGGTTTTTTTTTTAAATCCTTTTTATTAAGATAAATAATACATTATATGTCTAGAAATTATTTTAGACATATTAAGAATTTATGGAATTTTATAAACATAGTATACTATGTTTACGACGAAACGTTATATTAAATAACGTTAGAAATGAAAATTAATGTAAAATGAATAAGTTAATTCGTATTAAAGTAAAATATTAATAAAGTTTATTGATTAGCGTGAAAAATCGAGAATTAGGGTTTTACGAAAAGAAATCGAAATCGATTTCTATAGAAAATAGTTATAAAATATGTGGAGAAAAGTCAAAACGTTGACTTAAGATTGAACGTATGAAATCGTTGAGTAAATCGCTAATACGTGTAAACGTATTAATTTTATAAGAATGTCTCAATTGTGAAAAGATTTCACAATTGAAACCAATTATCAAAAGACGTTAGTATAAGTTGAACGTTTAACCTAAGTGGTTAATATGAGATCGTAGATCATATTACGTCTCTATCAAGCACGAAAATATTTAGTTAAGATACGCGTTGAAACTACGTATTAAAATTAGTTAAGGGATTCGAGTTATTACTTTATAAGTTATCAAAGTTTATTAAACTTTGAAAATCTCGAAAAACTTGACCAACGTACTAAAGTAGTTTTTACGTAAAGGTTGAACGTGGACGTGACGAGTTGACAAAGCAAGAAATCGATTAAGGCGATCAATAGTCCAGGTGGGCTTTACTCTACTCAAAAAGTTCAAATGTTTTATTTACGATGCTTTATTCGCAAGAAATGATAATGAAATGATTTATTTAATTACACCCCAAAATATTTATGTTTTATGTATGTATCCTATCCATGCTCGATTTATGAATCTTTGTTGGGTAGCCCCATGTGAAATGTTTGAATTCGTATCCTTGTAAGTACCCACAAGAATGATTGAGAATTAGTATCCCATCTTAGGAGTGGCAAGGATTTTGTGCACTATTTTGTATTTGTGTCTTTGAAAGGGTGCTCGGCGGTCACGGCGTCCGTGAAGAGGCCTCACTCTGGTAGAAGATAAAATTAATGAGATGAGATAATGGAATTGTTGTGATTAATGGAAAGGATATGGATCATACATCTGAGTAAAATATATCCGCCGCATTTAATATTTATGGAAAATGACGTAAAATGTTTAGTAAGCACAGTATTTAAATTAAAACCTCGTGTATTCTTGTGATAGGCGATGTAATTTAAATTTGATAAATTGTTTTGGCATGAGTTCACTGAGTGCATTCTTGTACTCAGCCCTGCATGTTTGTTTTTAAATGTGTAGGTTGAGCAGATGGTGGATGGAGGCGTGTTGAGTAGTCAAGCCTTTTTGATAATGTTTGTTAGAAACCTTGAATGCATATCTTCATATATGCATTCACATGCTTCTCCTCTGCGTTTGAATATTAGGTTTATGTATTGATATTGATAGTTAAATCCATCTGAATCAGTGCACCTTTTTGTTAAAGAACTTGTAGCCTTTCTATATGTAAATTACGTGTGCCTTGTAAATAAGGGTTGAACTTCGTTGTTAAGCTTGATGTTTTAAGTATAATCCTTTGATTAATTACGGTTAAATGTTACGTAATTCTTGTTCCAAGTTCCAGTCCTCATTAATCCGTCCTTAGGGTTGAGGGTTTGTACAATTTGGATGAGTTTGGTGTATTTGGGCTATACATATTACAGACGTTACTCTGTCGAAATTTCAAGAGAAATTATTTATTAATAAAACGTTATAAGAAATTAGGTAGTAAAAGTATAACAAACATGTGAAATGTGATCACATGAAGTTGTTTAACTCCTTTGATTATAAGTATGTATTATAAGTTGATGAGTAGTTAGATTGTTAAGAAAATAATATAAAAGAAGTAAATAAGTTTAATGTAAGTTAGAATAGGCAAAATTATGATTTGGTGATAATATGTCTTGATGGATAATGAAGTTACTAAAATCTGGCGACAATCTTATTTTACTGAGGAACGAGCAGGGAAGGCGAGAAGTGAAAGTCGAAGAAGCAAATATTTTGGAATAAACGTCACGAGGTGGGTAATGCCTCTCAAAGTTATTTTAAGCAAAAGAATTTATGTTATGATTGAACTTGTTTTATTATGAAATTACTTTCAATCACCACATGATGAATATGTTGAAAATGAATGTTTTACCACATTGTGGGTATGACGGCGATTTACCTATCTACGGTAGGAAAATGTTATGTACTGTGCACAGGTAGATGGCTGTGAGCTTGCAAATGTAGGCCGGCCATGGTACTGGGGAGGAGTCCTACTTCCCTTTACCGAATGACGTAGATAGAGTATGACCGTAGTTGTGATCCTTTGGGACCAACTCGGGTATGTGATGCCGGTATGTTTCAAAAAACAAAAGTGTGGTGATATGATATGTTATGATAATGAAAGTTTCTTATGAACAATCAATCACTCAAATTGTATTATTAACTATTATTTGAAGGAATGCTTACTTGAACGAAATTTATAAGTTTTTGAAGGTTATGTTGGCATTCACCCATTGAGTACTTCTAGTACTCACACCCGATAGGTGTTTTATGATGCAGGTTGAGCATGGAAGAGGTGTGGCTTAGAACTGAGTTGAATAGTTATTTTGTTTTCTTATTGTGAACCATTGTGCCCGAATGTCATGTCTTCATACATGACATTCGCTAATCTTCCGCTGTCAAACTTTGAAAATGTGAAACCATACTTTTGATAAACCTTGTAAATATTTTGGAAACATCTATGTATGTATTATAGAGACTATGCACTCACTTGTTGTTATTGCGGTTGTTGGTTATTTTCTGAATACAGGTTGGTTTATCTATATTTAAGAGGTTATGCTGCCCGTTTATTGGAAAATTTTATTTCTTTAAACCAATTGTTGTTGGAGATTATCATGCCTTAAACCGTCACGGCTCAATTATTTAGTTAATTAAGTGATTAAATAGTCGGGTCGTGAGAGAGTGGTATCAGAGCAGTCTTCGCTTTGGTCCTGTGAAATTTCTTTCTTTGAGCCAACCTTTATTGTAAACCCTTGAGTCATTGATAAGAGCTCAGTGTTCGATCCATCTCTTATTCGACTAGGTAAAGTAAATTGAAAATTTTGCGTGTACGTGAATAATTTGTGATTATGTTGAATCTTATGATATAGTATGTATGAATATAGATGGTATGTGACCATTCTTATTCTGATCGATATAAGTGATATTTGATTATAGGATGCCAGGATAAAAGTCACCGCTCGAAAGAATGTCGAGTATAGGCGCGAGGATTAGGAGATATCAACAAATTCTATGCTTTCTACGAATGAGAGAGGAGCGGGGCATACAGTTTTCCTTCACCACTACACGATGATGTGGGAATCGGTTAGAAGTCGTGGAGTAACCGAGTTGGATGGGCTGCTCCAACTAGTCTGCGTTGTCTCTGTTGGAGAGGATGGGCATCCGAGCGGCTTTATATTTTGTACATCCCGATATGGAGCTTAGAGTTCTTGGTAATCTTGAAAAATTTATGAATTTTATCGAAACTCGATATAGGACGGAAGGAGATCCTCTAGTAGTACCTTACCGTCCCTTCGATCAATTCATTCCTTATTTTAATCAAATCTTATCAGACATATTAGATCCAAAAGCAAAGAAATCAAACACAGAATCTCACGGTGGTTAAAGCTAGTCCTAATCGAGTTCTTCTCGATGATGATACTCCATTTGTCATCGAATCACGGTGGACTTTTATTGATATGGATCTCTACGGTTAACCTTTTGCATTAAGAACTCCTTCACTTCCTTATCTCCCTTCCAGAAGTTACATTAGCTTTGACCTCTGTTGAAGTACTTTGGGAATTTGAGCAACAATCATCCGTTGGCACTTCTAGTTTACAACCCTTGTCTATTAATGAAATGCCTTGGTTGTCGGATCCATCCATTCTCTTGCCGAGAGCCCGCTAATTGCTACATTGATCACACTCCAGCTCACGAAGAAGAAGACCACCAAGAAGAAGATCGAAGAGGATCACGAAGAGGATGTAGGTGGTTAAGGAAATTAGTTTAACTAATCGAGACGATATCTTGGAACTATCACCTGTAAATATGAAACTAACTTGTTTGTAAAAGCCTTCGATGAGGCAATTTTCTTGTAAATTATAAATGCGTGTTGTCCTTGTTATGATTAAGTGGTTTATGCCTTTAAATTCTGTTGATAATTGCATTTTGTTACACCTGAAATTTATTTTCTCTACCTTGATGTCTTGTCTCATCAATTGTTGTGGAAGCAATAATTTTCTTTTGAATCAGTATGCCACCTCGAAGAAGAAATCTGAACATGGAAGAAAGAGTAAGTGAAGCCACTCTATAAAACTTTCCTGAACCAAACCTTCCTGATCGTGAACCCTCTCCTCCAAACCGAAAAATAGCGGAACTTTTTCTTCGTCAGAATCCACCCAACTTCACAGGTGGTATTCCGTTGGCCGAGGAATGGGTGCGTCCGTGGAAAGGATATTCAAATTTCGGAATGCTGACGACCGGGAATGTTTGTTGTGCATAAACTTCTTGATGAAAGGACCATGATTTACGGTGGGAGGCGAATGAAAACCCTCACCCCGAACAACCGGCAACCTTTACAGGATTAGTTCAAAGAAGAATCATGCAAAATTTATTCCGCGAAGTTATCGAAAGAAAAAGAGATTGAGTTTATGAATTTGAAGTAAGGAAATAAGAGTGTGGCGAGTACGATCGGGAATTTCGCACGTTATCGATATGCACCATACAAAGTGGAAACCGATGAAAAGATGGCGAGATGTTTCGTTCGGGACTACGACCGAAATTCGGATCATTCTAGTCGCTCAACCACCCATGTCTTACGCAGAACTCTTAATCGCTAGAGACATGGAAATGGAGATACAATCGAGAGAAGACGACGACTGAATTGAATGCAGGGGTATCACAAGGCTTTGTTCCATCGAAATCCTCCCAAATGGAAAAAGGTATAAAGGAAAAAGGAAATGGGAGACCAGAGGAAATCCAAGTAAAAAGCCATTTCAGAGGCAGGGATCTATGGCATCGAGATCATTTCGACCACCGACAACCGGACAGGCATTCTTTCCCCCGAACCAGATAAGGCCGCCTATGTGCCCTCAGTGTAATTGTCCACACTTCGGCCTATGCCGAAGCGGAAGCAACACTTGTTATTCGTGCGGACAGTTCGGCCACTTTGCTTCTGCCTGTCCGTATAGACAGAATATAGTTGGGAGAGGAGAAAGAGTAAAGCCTCCTCGACCCGTTCAAACAGTGAAAGCCATGACTGGTTATTCACAACCATCTCGTTACCAACTTCCTTCACCACAAGTGATTTCTAACCCGAAACTTACATTCGTGACGCCCAATCTCTTCAAATTCAACCTCAACATCAGCAAGTATATGCGCTTAAACAGAAACAACCGGAGAAGAGCACGGGCAATATGATAGGTATGGCCCGGTTAAAGGTGTACCTATTATAGTTTTGTTTGATACGGAGCTTCAGATTCCTTTATTTCTACCGCATGTGTAGATAATCTTAAACTCCTATAGAACAAACCGAAATAGGTTTCAAAGTGATTACTCGGTAGGTGGGCGACGGTAGTTGATAAAGTATGTCCTAACATAGAATTTGAGTTAGGATCACTTGAGTTGAAAGCTAAATCATTACGTCTCCTATGCATGTGGGATGTAGATATCATTTAGGTATGGATTGGTTAGCGGAGAATTTTGCAACGATTCATTGTGAGCAGAGAACGCATTTCAACCACCGTAAAAGAACCTACTCGTTTTATGGGATTGATGAGAGGAAAAGATGGGTGCCTGTAATTTCGGCGTTGCGGCGCAGAGAAATTGTTAAGATATAAAGAAACTCGTGCTTACCTCGTGTCCGAGCAAGGAAAACAAGAAAGATAGAAAGATTGACGATGTGCGATTGTTCGAGAATATCCGGATGTATTCCCGGAAAAGTTACCCGTGTACACCGGATCGACAATTAGATTTCGTTATCGATTTAGAACCAAGCGGCACCCATTTCTAAAGCGCCGTATTGGATGGCTCCAAAGGAACTGCAAGAACTGAAAGTCCAATTACATGAACTTTTTGACTTAGGATTCATCCGACCAAGCGCCTCACCCTGGGGAGCACCGGTTTTATTCGTCAAAAAGAAGGATGGCACCTTAAGGATGTGAATCGATTACCGAGAATTGAATAAGGTGATGTTAAAGAACAAATACCCGCTTCCCCGAATTGATGACTTATTTGACCAGTTGAAAGGAGCAAGAGTATTCTCGAAGATTGATCTGAGGTCGGGTTACCATCAAGTGAAGATTAAACCTGAAGATATACCAAAAACCGCTTTTAGGACCCGATACGGACACTACGAATTTTTAGTGATGCCGTTTGGACTGACCAATGCTCTAGCCGTGTTCATGGATCTCATGAACCGTGTATTCCCTGAATATCTCGATAAATTCGTGTTAGTGTTTATTGATGATATTCGATCTATTCAAAGAGTGAACAAGAACACGAAGTGCACTTGCGGTGTATTAGAAAAGTTGAGAGCACAAAGATTATCGCTAAGTTTAGCAAGTATGACTTTTGGTGAAGGAAGTAAATTTCACAGGGCATATAGTTTCGATTGAAGGAATCAAGGTGGATCTGTCAAGGTCCAAGCGATGCAGAGTGGAAATCACCTCGACTCCAAATGAGATTCGTAGTTTTACGGCTTAGCGGATATTACGTAAGATTTATCGAAGGATTTTCAAAATTTCTAAGCCAATGACCCAATTCTTTGAAGAAGGGTAAAATTTCAATGGACCTCGGAATGTGAAGACACTTCCAAGAACTCAAAGAAAGATTGACTAACGCTCCTATCTTAACAATACGATCCGGAAAAGATTATACCATATACACGGATCGTCGAGAAACGGAGTAGGATGCGTTTTAATGCAAGAAGGGAAGGTCGTCGCATATGCTTCACGACAATTGAAGATCCACGAACAAAATTATCCCATTCATGACTTGGAACTTGCAGCTGTGGTCCACGCATTGAAAATTTGGAGACATTATTTATATGGATCAAAATGCAAAATTTTCACGGATCACAAAAGTTTGAAGTACTTCTTCGAGCAAAAAGATTTAAATATGCGGCAACGAAGATGGCTCGAGTTGGTCAAGGACTATGATTGCGAGATCAAATATCATCCATGAAAAGCTAACGTCGTCGCAGACGCTCTGAGCAGGAAAAGTCAAGAAAGATTAGGAACTCTTTTGACAGATCAAGAAGAATTATTAAAAGAGTTTGAAAGGATGAAACTGGAGACCGTATTGCCTCCTCAGGACATTCGAGGAATCGTAGCATCGTTAGTTGTACTTCCGGATTTGAGAGCTCGTATAATTGAAGTGCAAAGGCGAGATGATCAATTCGAAACATTGCTAGCAAAAATCAGAACGGGAAATCTTCGGAATACCACGAAGCGAGTGATAATGCGATTATGTTCGATAATCGCATATATGTACCTAACGATGAAGGGTTGAAGAATGAAATTATGAGTGAAGCTCATAATGTTCCTTATGTTGCGCATCCTGGAAGCACGAAGATGTACCAAGATCTCAAACAGAAATTCGTGTGATAGGAATGAAACAAGACATCGCATCTTACGTTGAACGATGTTTAGCGTGTCAACAAGTAAAAGCATTGCATCAAAGACCATATGGAAAGTTGCAGCCCTTGAAGTTCGGAATGGAAATGGGATCATATTGCGATGGACTTCAGAATTGGATTGCCAGTGTCTAGGCGAAAATCTCGCTATCTGGGTAATCATTGATCGGTTAACTAAGAGCGCCCATTTCATCCCAATTCCAATAACGTATGGAGCGGATAAGTTGGCACAGATTTATATTCGAGAAATCGTTCGTCTACACGGAGTACCGATATCGATTACTTCGGATCGTGATGCCAAATTCACCTCTCGGTTCTGGACGACCTTTCAAAAAAAATTGGGTACTCGATTAAATTTTAGTACCGCTTTTAATCCCCAGACATATGGTCAGACCGAAAGAACAATTCAAACAATAGAAGACATGCTTAGAACAGTGGTGCTCGATCGAGGAGACCAATGGGAACAAGTTCTACCATTGATCAAATTTGCTTATAATAATAGTTATCAAGCTACAATCAACATGGCTCCCTATGAAGCATTTTATGGCAAGAAATACCGATCACCTCTTTATTGTGACGAAGTGGGAGAACGAAAGATTCTTGGCCCTGAGGCAATCGAAGAAATAGTCCAGATGATACGACAGATAAAGCAAAGAATGAAAGAAGCCCAAGATAGACAAAAATCCTATGCTGATAATCGTCGTATAGAATTGAAGTTTGAGGTAGGAGATAAAGTTTTTCTCAAAGTTTCCCCAACCAAAGGAGTTCATCGCTTTGGAATAAAAGGGAAACTTAAACCAAGATTCATTGGACCTTATGAAATATTGGAACGGATTGGGCCTGTAGCTTATAGATTAGCGTTGCCCCCAAACTTCGCTAACGTACATGATGTCTTCCATGTATCACAGCTCAGGAAGTATGTGTATGACCACAACACATCCTTCATTATGATAAAATAGTTCCCGATGCTGATCTAAGCTATGAGGAAAAGCCTGAATGTATTCTGGACCGGAAAGAACAAAAGTTAATGAATAAAGTTATTCCTTTAGTGAAAATTCAATGGAAACATCATGGTTCAGAAGAAGTGACGTGTGAACTAGAAGAACAGATGAAAGAGAAGTACCTCGATTTATTTTGACAAGGTACTAAATTTCGAGGACGGAATTTCTTTAAGGAGGAAGGAATGTAGTAGCCCGAAAATCTTTTAGTAATTACTAAAGCCTAATTAGGTATAATTAAGGGCTTAAAAGCTATTCAATTCATAAGAAATTATAAAATTTCATATAATAAAATATTAATCGGTAGAAATTCGATTATTTTGTGATTGAAGTATATGAGATTAGAAAATGTAAAGATTTATTAGAAATGAGTTTATTAGCGATAAAAAGTGAATTATGTGAATTATTAAGGTATGTTTAAATGAAAAATGCTATTAAATAGAAATTAAGCTATGAAATGCCTTAATTATTTTTATATGGATATTTTTTTTATAAAATGAAATGAATCATTGTTCAAACTATTAATTTGCTTGAATAAATTTATTTTAGCAATATTTAGTGATACAAGAATTAATTGATGGAATTTTTGAAAATTAAGAAGCTTAATTATAAATATTTGAATTTTAACATATGAAATAATTTAAATTATGCTATATGAATCTAAATTAAATTATGAATATAAGTTGTATTGACTTTATAATTTATTAGAGATATAATCCTATTAGTTAAATTATACTAAAGTATGGAATTAGCAAAATTAGAGGTGCAATTATAATATTCTTGAAATTAGTGTTTAATCATCTTGAAATTATGAATAAATGCACATTAAATTTAAATATAACATCTAGAACTATATAGATATAATACATATATCATCCCTAACTTTATTTTCTCCCAAGTTTTCGGCCCTCACATACTAGAGTACACACAAATTTTAATTTTCAACTTTTAATCCATAATCAATCTTGGAATTAAGGGCAAATCATCCCAAGTGAGGTAATTCCTTGATTTAGCTTAAGTTTATGTAATTTAAATTCATGAAAAACATGTTCTATACTTCTAAGGTTTTCAAAATTATGGGGTGTGTGATTATGGTTGATTTGTTTGAATTTTGTTATGTTTATTGATTTAATTATGATTATGGAGCTTGATTAATATATACTATGGATTTAATTTGCTCAAATTTATGAAGATTAAAAAATTCAAGAATCTAACTTAAACCCTAAATTTTGGATATGATTCATATGTTATGATTTGGTTGAATTAAGCTTGAATATATGTTTAGGGATGATTATAAACACTATATGAATGAAGAAATTAAAGATTAAACCATGCTTGTAAATTATGTGAAATTTTCGAGAACTATAAGGTGTATGCACTTAAGGATTTTGATTTTAATTGATGTATTTGACATGATAATTATGCTTAAGGATATAAATAATGCATAAAATGAATTTATAGGAATTTAATCTAAACATATACAATTAATCCCAAATTTTCGAAAATGAAGGGGAACCTTAGAACTTTGATTTCTTGATTTTATTTGATGTATTTGATTTTATATTTGAGATCTATGATAAAAATAATGCATAAGTAGAATTTATGGGAATTTTTTAACATAAGTATTAAAAGTTAGAAAAATTAAAGTTTAGGCTAAAGTTATGCTTATATGTGATGAACTTGATTAGTGATGAAATGGATCATGAATTAATGATCATTGATGTTAATGGAGTATAATTATAAAATATTTGATGTTTAATAGATTGTAGATATTAAAAATATTAAAATTTTCTATATACATAGTTGAAGGGCCATAGGCGATTAAAGAGGAAATGAATGAATTTAATCTTGTTTTAAATTCCTAAATGCATACTTAAGTATATGATGATGATTTTGGATGAGTTTGGTGTATTTGGGCTATACATATTACAGACGTTACTCTGCCGAAATTTCAGTAGAAATTATTTATTAATAAAACGTTATAAGAAATTAGGTAGTAAAAGTATAACAAACATGTGAAATGTGATCACATGAAGTTGTTTAACTCCTTTGATTATAAGTATGTATTATAAGTTGATGAGTAGTTAGATTGTTAAGAAAATAGTATAAAAGAAGTAAATAAGTTTAATTGTAAGTTAGAATAGGCAAAATTATGATTTGGTGATAATATGTCTTGATGGATAATGAAGTTACTAAAATACAACGACAATCTTATTTTACAAGGAACGAGCAAGGGAAGACGAGAAGTGAAAGTCGAAGAAGCAAATATTTTGGAATAAACGTCACGAGGTGGGTAATACCTCTCAAAGTTATTTTAAGCAAAAGAATTTATGTTATGATTGAACTTATTTTATTATGAAATTACTTTCAATCACCACATGATGAATATGTTGAAAATGAATGTTTTACCACATTGTGGGTATGACGCGATTTACCTATCTACGGTAGGAAAATGTTATGTCTTGTGCAGTGTAGATGGATGTGAGCTTGCAAATGTAGGTCGCCCATGGTGCTCGTGGAGGAGGCCTACTTCCTTTACCGAATAGCGTAGATAGGGTATGACCGTAGTTGTGATCCTTCGGACCAACTCGGTATGTGATGCGGTATGTTTCAAAAACAAAAGTGTGGTGATATGATATGTTATGATAATGAAAGTTTCTTATGAACAATCAATCACTCAAATTGTTTTATTAACTATTATTTGAAGGAATGCTTACTGAGCGAAATTTATAAGTTTTGAAGGTTATGTTGGCATTCACCCATTGAGTACTTCTAGTACTCACACCCGATAGGTGTTTTATGATGCGCAGTTGAGCATGGAAGAGGTGTGGCTTGGAACTGAGTTGAATAGTTATTTTGTTTTCTTATTGTGAACCATTGTGCCCGAATGTCATGTCTTCATACATGACATTCGCTAATCTTCCGCTGTCAACTTTGAAAATGTGAAACCATACTTTTGATAAACCTTGTAAATATTTTGGAAACATCTATGTATGTATTATAGATGCTATGCACTCACTTGTTGTTATTGCGGTTGTTGGTTATTTTCTGAATATAGGTTGGTTTATCTATATTTAAGAGGTTATGCTACCCGTTTATTGGAAAATTTTATTTCTATAAACCAATTGTTGTTGGAGATTATCATGCCTTAAACCGTCACGGCTCAATTATTTAGTTAATTAAGTGATTAAATAGTCGGGTCGGGACAAATCCATCCTTGTTGACGTGAATGATGTTATAAGCTTAAAAAAACAGTTGCTCGGATCAACTCCTCCCTGTGCAGCCTATTGAATGTCACAAAAATTAAATAACTTAATATGTATAAACATTAATAATAAAATGTTACGGAATCCAATAAAAGTGAAGCTATTTACCAGTTTTGTAGCATATTGAAGAATAGTTTTAGACCCTCCTTTTGTGCTTCACTTGTCCCGTTCCTGGTCCTATTAACTCTAATATTCGGTGCTTCTTTGATATCTCTGAATTCTCTTTCTCCTCCTCGAAATCCCAATAAGCAAGCTAATTTGGCCACTCATCCACATGAATCGAAGGAGGTCTTGCCTTTTTCGGGCCATCTTTTTTTTCTTGATGTCGTGCACAAAGTCTCTATATCTCCATGCTGTAATATGGTTCCAAAGGCCATATATCACTAGGGGTGAGCATTCGGATTTCGGTTCGGATTTTTGCCTAATCCGAACCGATCGGAAAATTCGAATTTTGAGAGAAAAAAATCCGATCCGAACCGAATATTCGAAAATCCAAAAATTCAATTTTTTATAAAAAAATCCGAACCGAACCGAAAAATCCGAAATTATGAAAAAACCAAAAATCTAAAACCAAATTTTATTAATTCTTATATATATTTATAATAAATTTAAATATATTTAAACAAAATATTATTTTTATATATATTATAATTCGGATTTTGGATTTTGGATTTAAAAAATCTGATTCTTAAAAATCCGAACCGAATTTTAAATTTCGGTTTGGTTCGGATCGGATATTCGGTTTTAAGATTTTTTGCTCACCCCTATATATCACCTCATCTGCAATTGCGTCATCCCATTTAAAATGCTTATGTCTTCAACAAAAAGATAAAAAGTATGATTAACAACAATTGAAACTAATTAACAATACTTATATCTATAAATACAATTTTATTTTACCTAAAACTCATTGAAATAATCATTCTTCACATACTACATCGTCACTCTCCAACTAAAACCCCTTGGATTTCTAACATGCTTAAAGATACGAGTGCAGGCGCAAGGAACCCATTATATGGAACTAAGTTATTGCATAAGACATTGATATCATTATTCAACATCAATTAAAAATACATATTTAATTGAAAGTAACATATATCCAAGAGAATCTATGGTGATGCAGATATTGAATCCTCCCCCAAACGCATAGTTTCAATCAAAGTGTTCTCTTAATTGACTCATAATCGAATGAGGTGTTGTAATAGGAAAAGTTAACCCTAGTCGTCTCTCAAAGAAAACTTAACAGAGCTTATTGTTCGTGTCAAACACATAAAGCGGTAAATCCTAACACTCTAATACCAACATGGGTTTTTGAACAAACGGGAATTGAAAAGCTGAAAGGAAATATAAATAACAGGAAGTAATCTAAGTAGGGGTTGTCAATCCCAAGAGGAGAACCTAAGAAATCACGAAAGCACGAAAGCAGGAAGCTAAGCGAAGAACAAACTAATCTAAATCTTCAAGCGAAAGCAATAAAATCCATTAGAAAGATTGACATATAACTAAAATCGAATATCAAATGCATAGACCGTAAACTTATCAAATGCGATGTAAAACCAATAATCACTAATTATGTAATTGATCCACGATTCTTAAAGCGAAACACGTAAATGATCTAAAGGAATTTAACAGGAATTGTAAATCAAATAAAACTATAAATCCAATCCAACAGAAATCAGCGCTAGAATTCGTAAATCAAAAGTAAAACTAAGTGCAACAATCGAAAGGATGAAAACATAAATCAATACTCTTAATCTGATGATCTATCTCTCTCTCGTCGCAAAAAAAAGCTCCCAAGTCGAAGAACAGGGGCCGCGGCGAAAAAAATTAGAACTCCCCCAAAATTATGACCTAACACGTATATATATTAAGTGAGAGTGAGCGTCCGTTGCAATGTGAGCGAGCGTGGAGCGGAGCTTCTGTTCCAAAGTGAACGCCGGCTTAGACCGAGCGCTCGCTCACAAGAGTGCATGACTCAGAAGCGAACGCCGGCTCAAAGGTGAGCGTGCGCGCGGGCGGACGAGTGCCAGGTGAGGTGTGAGCGCACGAGGGAAAAGTGCAAGCGGGCGCTCGCGGTTGAGCACCGGATGGCCGAGTGTAGCGGGCGAGCGGGCGCTCGCGTTGAGCGTCGGATGGGCGAGCTCTATCGAGCGAGCAGGCGCTGGCGATGCGCGGGCGCTAGTCGCTGGAACGGGCACTCGCACCGAGCATTGGCGACAATGTGCACGGGGCACGCGGGATGCACGGGCATGCTCTGGGGTGACACGGTGCTCGATCGATCACCGGGTGATTGCCAAGCGCCGGATGATTGGGCGACAATGCGTGTGGGGTGCGCGGGATGTACGGGCACGCGCTGGGATGGCACGGTGCTCGGCCGAGCGTCGGGTGATTGCCGAGCACCGGATGATTGGGCAATAACGTGTGTGGGGTGTGCAGAATGCACGTGCGCGCGCTGGGGTGGCACGGTGCTCGGCGAGCATCGGGTGATGCATGCGACGGGGCGTGCGACTTTGACTATTCGTCCCGTTCTCCCTCGTTTGAACTCCGAATTAGAATCCGTTTACACCTACGGACTCCTGTCAAGATACTCTTCAATAAAGTTAACTCTTGGCAGATCCATTTCATCCTATTTAATGCCGTGTTTCTACAAAATATCAAAACATATCAAGTAAGTCCGAATCGATAAATACTAATCAAACCAACGGCATAAATAGGACAAACCACTGAAAACAACATGCAAAACAAAACCAAGAATAAGCATAAATTGAAACTAAACAACTCCTCCACACTTATTCATTTGCTTGTCCTCAAGCAAAGTCTATACTAATAAGAGTAGAAGAATAACTCATGCAACTTAACTCTTAATCCAATCAATCAAACCTCTTTTTGCAATTCCCCAAACATGATGAATACATAATCAAAGTTAATGTGAAACAAATATAAGATTGTGAAAATATCAAATAAACAAGTAGATTATTTTTGCTCAGACCCAACTCTCCGCTAGGGGTGAATTAACTAAAATGGTTACCTTTAGCAACAAGTTTCTTTGATAACATAAAAAGTATTAACAGATTTTGGAACAATGTTTGAAAGGTGAGTTCTCGATGAACTCGAGTCTCCTATCATGGTTTCCCATGCCCATTTCTCAATTTACAAAGAAAGAGGGGCATAATCCCATCCCCATTTCAACAATCTCAACAATAAACTGGAGTTTTCATTCTCCACATTTTCATACTCCTTTTTTTTTTGAAACAAGTATATAGGTAACCACACTGTTAACACTACCACTAGCATTAGTCGGATAAATCACATCAATAACCCCCGATTTAAGATTAATTCACACAATCTCATCAATTCACATTGCACTTCAATAACATAACATCAAGATAAACGAGAATACATCAAGGTTTGACCAATACCACAGAGTTCAGGTGCACAAATCACAATCCTAACTTATTCTCATAGACAAAAACTTTAAGTTCAAAAGGTCAAAATCAACATAAATCCATATTGCCAATCATGCACATCAACAGAGCACGTCATATAATCAACAACTCTCCCCCACACATAAATTGGTATTGTCCCCGAGCTCTAAACATATTTATCAAAATAAGGCCAATAGAGGATGAGACTTCCACGATAATAGATGGCGAAAGAGGGTCGTTCAGAAATCGAGTCCCAAGAATAGCTGCGGCAGACACCATAAAAGCGAGGAAAAACACACCACAATAGGAAAGGAAATAACCACGAAATAAGGACGAGAAAATAAAATAAAGAAATATATACATACTCTCAACGGTGAAGCATCACCGTTGGTCCGTGATAGGGCGGTGGATAGGCGATGTGGGATAGGGACCAGGCGTCCCATTGGGCTTGAAGGTCGACCAGATCTTTGCTCTGTGTCTCTAATCGCCGCAAACATCTTGACGGAAATCCCCAAACTTTCTTGTGAAGATTGGTGAAGTCGTTGAGCTGGCGAGATTGGGTGTCGAGACGATATACCTCATCACGGAACTCTCCAAAACCCTGGGTCGTTGTTTGATTGAAATCTGTGAATTGTTGATCCATCTGCTGCCTATACTCCTCAAAGTTCTGATTCCAAGAGGAGCTAAAGTCCCCAAACTGCTTTGAAGTGGCCTGCTGAAACTAGCCAAAGATGGAATCAAAATGAGCCCTAAGATCACTGAAAGTGTCGCCGTGGGGCTGATGGGAGTAGGGGTAAGCCAGGAGGGCGTGTCATGTGCTCCCGCCTCTCCTTCTTCGGCGGCCTCATCCTCGGGGATATCTTCATCCATCGGGGTAGCTGTACCAGCATGAGACCTAGACGGACGGTTCTGCTTAATCATAATATACTCTTAGACACTACGCCGTGCTTCATAAGGAAGCAATGTAGCCGGATGAGATGCAATCACCCGAAAGTCGCTGAACGTGATGGGAAAATTATCAACGACACTGGAGCCCGATCTTGGAAAATCTTCTTCAGTTAATCCCCCAAATAACTTGGCCAGAATCAAGGGATAGTGTCTCAAAGACAGATGCGCCTTACGGTGTCGCCTCATGTAATCAAATCACCGCCACAAGAACGGTGCTGCACTAATCTTCTTGTTATTCACAACACACCACAAGAAGAAAACTTCCTGAGCACTAACTTTATTTGCCTACTCTTTCCCTGTGAGGTTGTATGCAAGGAATATATGGGCGATAACTAGAGCTGGGTCCTTAATAAAGGCACTAGAAGTGCCTGCTGATGACCAATTATCAAAACCAGATAAAATTCTCCATGTTTCAGTGAGAGGAAGATCATTTGGTACATCAGAAAACCTACCAACATGAAAACCAAATACATCATGCATAACCTTTGGTGTAATAGCACATCTACCCCCTCCCAACCGACAGTAAGCTGATTTAAAATTTGGACTGATCTCGAGCATCACACAAAATTCCCTAAGAACATTCTTAATACCATATTTCGGTTCCCTTATTGCCAAATCAAGCAGACCCCACAATTTCAAATATCATTTCACAGTTGCATCAACACCCAACGAAGCCAAAATATTCCAATCATAAGAACGTGGGTGACTGATCTCCTTAAAATGGATAACAGAGAAGAAAATACCTTCTTGGGGCGAATAAAAAGAGAACGGAGCGTTGTAATTCTCCCGTAAATCTTCGGGCGGTTCATTGGATCTTGAAGCGCCTGCGTCTGTTCTTGCTCTTTTCGCCAAAGAGGTGAGAGGATTTTTTATTCGAACCATGATGAAGAGATGCCGAGAGATTAGCTTGGAAAGGTCTCAGTGCTATGCAAACAGGCTGCCGAGCGTTGGGATGAGGTGAGAGCGGGCGAGCGCATGCTGGAAGGCAAACACCAGAAGAGCGAATGAGGATCTGGGTGAGGACACGCGAACGGACATGTGGGCAAGAGCGCCGGCTGGGCGAGCACGTAGGACGAGCACCGGTTGTGGAGACGGGAGCTGAGCTGGGCGTGCGTTGGGGTGAGGAAGAGTGCCGGCTGAAGAACGTCGGTTGTGAAGGCAGTGCGCGCGGGTGATGCGGAGCGGGCGCTGTAAGGTTAGCGCCAGTTGACTGAGCGGGCGCACGGGGCACGGTGTAAATGGGCGCACGTGCTGGCGAGTGGGCGCTCGGTGTACAGCGTCGGTTGGGCGTTGGGCGAGAGGGCTAGACGGAGAGCGAGCACGTGAGGTTGAACGCCGACTGAGCGCGGTGGAACGGCGGAGGAGTTGCAGCGGGTGCGCTGGGGTAAAGAACACCGGCTCCGACGATGCTACGAGAGCCGGTGGACGGTGAACGGGAGCTGGGCTAGGCTGGCGGTTGGACGGTGTCTTGGCTGAAAGCTAGCACCGATCGAAAGCGCGCGACGAGACAGCGATCGAGGAAGGCGGAGGAGGTGCGGCGTGCTGAAATCAACTTTTGGAATGAAGAGCAATAGGGCATGGTGCCCTAATATAGGGCTGGTTCAGGGAGGCATGCCGGTTCAGGGATCTAGCGTCGATTAGTTGGTGAGCGTTGGTTCATTTTTTTTTATATGTGCGAGCGCCGGCTCAGGATTGAGCGCCGGTTTAGGCGGGTTGAGCGCTGGATTGGAGGTCCTTCATCGTCATCTTGAGCCTAGAGCTTGCATTGAGCGTAGGTTGGAGAAACATTCTGTCCAACTCTTGGGCACTGGTTCAGAATGAACGTCGGATGGAGAAACACTCTGTCCAACTTTTGGTATTGGTTCGAGTTGAGCGCCAATTGTGAAAGACTTTTTATTACTCTTGGCGCTGGTTCGACTTGAGCGCCATTGTGAATAATGGCTTGAACTCTTGGCGCCGTTCGCTTTAACGCCGGTTGTGGATGAAACACGTATTACTCGTGAGCGGGTTCGCTTTAGCGCCGGTTGGATGGCTTACGACATTACTCGTGAATGCGACCACTTGAGCGCCGATTCTGAAGAGCAAATGTACATTTTTAAACGCCAATCTCAACCTCGGTTAGCTTTATTTCCACACCTGAACAAAAAACAGAGAAAAAGAGATAGATCAAAAAGATAAAAAGAAACAAACAAAAAGAAAAAGAAAAGGAAAGACAAGAGAAATTCGTGGATAAACTTCCACATAGTACTCAATTTTAACGTCGTGAGCACGATCTAATGAGATCAGAGATATTGAGGATCGATGAGCAAAATGCTCTCCACTTCTTCCAACTCCTCTCGATCAAAGTATGGTTTCACTCGCTGTCCGTTCACAGTAAATGATCCGTTGGTGTTAGGATCGCAAAGTAAAACCGCTCCATAGGGAAATACCTCCTCAACAATATAGGGACCACTCCACCTGGAGTTGAGCTTTCTGGGAAAAAGTTTTAAACGAGACTGAATAAGTAACACCTTTATTCCCGGCCTTAAATCCTTACGAACTATTCGCTGATCATGAATCCGCTTAACTTTGTCCTTGTAAATACGGGCATTCTCATATGCTTCGTCCCGTAATTCTTCGAGTTCGGTCATCTGGAAAGCTCTACCCTTACCTGCTTCTGTGATGTCGAGATTCATGGCCTTTATTCCCAATAAGCTTTGTGTTCAATCTCAACGGGTAAATAACATGTCTTTCCATATACAAGCCTATATGGACTCATTCCCAAAATTCTCTTGAACGCAGTACGGTATGCCCAAAGTGCAGCATTCAACTTCATTGACCAGTAATTCCTGGATGGTTGGACCGTCTTTTCGAGCACTCCTTTGATCTGCTTGTTGCTCGTCTCAACCTGTCCTGAAGTTTGTGGATGATATGGCGTGGCCCCCTTGTGGGTGATGCCATTCTTCTCCATGAGCTTCTTGAACAACTTATTACAGAAATGCGCCCCATCACTTATGATCGCCTTCGGAAAACTAAACCTGCAAAGAATGTTCTCCTGCACAAACTTCAAGACAACATTAGCATCACTAGTCCGCGTGGGAATTGCTTCAACCCACTTGGACACATAATCAACAGCAAGCAAAATGTATTCAAATCCGTTAGATTTTGGGAAAGGCCCTATAAAATCAATACAACATACGTCCAAAATTTCAACGACAAGAATATTGTTGGTGGCATCTCATTTCTTCTCCCATTGCCCACTCGTTGGCATCAGTCACATGAGAGGTAGAAGGCGTGGGCATCCTTGAAAAGAGTTGGCCAAAAGAGACCACTCTGCAACACTTTAAAAGCCGTCTTGCGCCCACCAAAATATCCTCCGAAGTGGGCCTCATGACACAACCTTAAAACTTGACCTTGCTACTCATCGAATGCATCTTCTAACCACCTCGTCCTTCCCAAGCTTGAAAGATATGGATCATCCCAAAATAATTCCTGCGTACACTAAGAAATCTCTTCGTTTCTTGGGAAGTCAAATCAGTCTCAAGGAGCCACAAGCGAGTAATTAACAATATCGATACCAAGGTGATGAATTGATTTCCAAAGCATGCTCAAAAGGATAAGACTCGGCAAGACTCTCACAGGCGGGTTAAACAAATAGGGACTCGAGGCGAGACAAATGGTCGACTCGCCATTGTCACTACCTTTCACATATAATTTCTAGATCAAACTCTTGCGGAAGAAGAACCCAACGAATTAATCTAGGTTTAGCCTGGGATTTAGTCAACAAATATCTTAAAGCAGCATGATCACTGTGAACAATTACTTTAGAACCAATGATATAAGCACGAAACTTATCTAAAGCAAAGATAACATCAAACAACTCCTTTTCAGTAGTTGTGTAATTCACTTGAGCAAAACTTAAAGTTAAGCTAGCATAATAAATCACACACAATATTTTATCCACACGTTGACCTAAAACAGCTCCCACAACCACATTGCTAGCATCACACATTATTTCGAAAGGTAGTGACCAATTTGGGGCAACAACAACAGGAGCAGTAGTCAATTTCTCCTTGAGCAAATTGAAAGCATGCAAACATTTATCATCAAATTTGAAAAGAACATCTTGAGCAAGTAGATGGCAAAAGGTTAGCTTATCTTAGAAAATCTTTTATAAACCTACGGTAAAACCCCGCATGTCTAAAAACTCCTAATGCCCTTAACATCAACGGGTGGAGGTAATTTTCAATTACATCCACTTTAGCCTGTCAACCTCAATGCCATTTCTAGACACAATATGCCCCAATACAATCCCACTTTTTACCATAAAGTGACTCTTTTCCCAACTAAGAGTGAGATTGCTCTCCACACAACGTTTAAGCACACGATCAATCTTATCTAGGCAATCATGAAAAGAAGATCCAAAACCAAAAATCATCCATGAATACCTCAAGAAATCTCCAATCATCTTGGAAAATTGACATCATGCATCGTGAAAAGTGCACAGTGCATTACACAGTAAAAGGCATCTGGTGAGCATATGTACCAAAAGGACTTGTAAACGCCGTCTTGGCCTGATCCTCTGGATCAATAGCAACCTTATAGTAACCAGATAAACCATCAAGAAAAGAAAAATATTCATGTCCGGCTAACCTATCAAGCATTTGATCAATAAAATGGAGAGGCAAATGGTCATTTTTCATCCCGGCATTCAACTTCCGGTAGTCGATGCACATGCGCCAACCGGTAGTAGCCCTTGTACGTACCATCTCTCATTTCTTATTCTTCACCACTGTGATGCCTCCCTTCTTGGGCACCACATGTACTAGGCTAACCCACTCACTGTCCGAGATAGGGTAGATAAGTCCTTCGATAAGAAGATTCAAAATCTCATTCTTCACCACTTCACTGAGGATCGGGTTCAATTTCCTTTGGGCATCAATCACAGGCTTCACTCCATCCTCAAGTGCGATATGATGCATGCATGTCCCTGGGTTGATTCCCTTGATGTCGGCTGGACTCCACCCAAAGGCAAGCTTATTCTTTCTCAGAACCGAAAACAGTTCTTCTTCTTCAACATTTGAAAGCTCAGCGGAGATGATAACTGGCTTTTTATTCCCCTCCTCCAAGAATACGTACTTCAAATGTTGTGGCAGTTCCTTCATTTCTAGAGTGGGCTTTGGCATGCTAGCAACTTCAAGTGCCCACTCTTCCTCGTCAGCCGATCCTACAAAAACTTCCTCGAGGCTATGCTCCTGCAACAACACATTCTCGGCCAATGGATCAATAGTATCAATGAAAGCACAATCATCAATAGACTTAACAGAAGGAAACATCACACTGTCCCTAACAGAAAAAGACACGGTTTCACCAAGCACAGTCATTTTTAAAGTGCCACTCTTAACGTCAATAAGTGTGTTGGTTGTGGCCATAAATGGCCTCCCCAATAACAATGTCTTTTTCGTCCTCCCTAACCTCACCAATTTCCAAAACAACGAAGTCAACGGGTACTATCAACCCACCCACTTTCACTAAAATGTCCTCAATAATACCCTTGGGATATCTGACGGACCTATCGGCTAGTTGTAAACACATACGAGTGGGTTTAAGTTCGCCTAATTCTAATTGTTTGAAAATTGAATAAGGTATCAAATTAATCCCGATCCCCAAATAAAGCATGCCAGAAGCTTCTTTACCATTACCTAAAGCAATTTTAATGATAAAACTACCTGGATCCCGGAGTTTGGGAGGCAATCGTGCTGCGGGATGGAATTAGCGCCTCGAAGACCACAACCTTCTCGTACTCTCCAAACCTTTTTTTCTTTGAGGCCGACTCCTTGAAAAACTTGGCGTGGGCGGCACATTTCGATCACGTCCAACAAAGGCAAATTGACATTCACCTCGGGCGGAGTTTGTAGAACTCGTTGAATTCTTGATCTTGTTTCTCATTTTCACCGGTGTGGGAAGGGTATCGGTGGAGTATAAGGCTTTCTTTGCCTTATGCAATTTGACCTCGGTCTCTTTCTCATTCTCCACCTCCCGAGATTTCATACATTTCTTAGATGTCTCTCCACCTTATTCTCAATCACCCGACCACTCCTCAAAACAAAGGATCACCGAGCACGATGGGGTTGGCTAGGAAGTTTCCCACGCTCTTTCTTTGCAATAGCTCATTCAGCGTGCTAGCAATATGTCCCATTTGCGTCTCTAAACACTTGTTTGTGGAGTCTTGAGCATCTATCCTTTGGGCGAAGGCATCCATTCTTTGGGTGATCATATCCTCAAAAGCTGGTCTCTGAGGTGGTGGTGGAGGTGCTCGCTGATACTGCTGCTGCTGCGGGAACTGCTGCTGCGAGAACTGCTGTAGTGGGGCTGCTGCTGCTGTGGGTATTGCATCTGCTACTGAAACTATTGCGGCTGTGGCAGTCTTCGGTATGGGACACTCTGATTTGAACTCTGCCCTTGACTCTAATTCCTCCACCCCACGTTAGGTTAATTCCTTCACCCCGAGCCAAACTGTTGCTGATTAGACTCGAACTGTTGCCGGGGTTGGAATCCTTGCATCGCATAGGCTTCTGCTTCGCCTTCAAGAGTAAGCTCCCCCATCCTGGGGCTCGTATCTACATTGTGCCCGGGTTCGTTGCAGATACCACAAGGTTCAATAAATTCCTCGTGCTGGGCTGGTGGATCTGGTTTTCTCATCTTCAACTCTTGTACTTCCCTCATCAATTCAGCCACTTGTTTATTCATGTCGTAAGAAGGATTCACGGCATGTGCCTTGGCTCTTCCACCTCGACTGGACTTTTGCTGTGAAGTAGCAGCCATAGCTTCAAAAATGTCAACGATATCTGCCGCCGTTCGAGAACCAATATCTCCACCTGCAGCATTGTCCACCATGTATTGAAAGCTCTGAGTCAATCCGTCATAAAAGAATTGATAAAGAATTTCATCTGGCAAGGCATGGTGGGGGCACTTCTGCAATAAGTCCCTGAACCGTTCCCAAGCTTCATGGAATGGCTCATCTGACGTCTGATTAAAGGTCATGATCTGTGACCTCAACTCCTGACTCTTTTTATTGGGGTAGTAATTCTTCATGAATTTATCTACCACGACATTCCAACTCTGCGAGAGGGTGGCGGAAATGCCAGGAACCACAACTTTGCCCTATCGTTTAGGGTGTATAGGAAACAACATCTTCAACTGGTCTTCATTTAGTCCTCCCAAAGGGAAGGACTGCAATACCGAGCAAAATTCCCTTATGAATCCCAAGGCATCCTCACTAGCAAGCCCATGGAAAGTAGGCATGAGCGAGAAATGATTCGGCTTAAGCTCATAGTCTCTGGCTGCCGGTCCAAGAACAATTGGGGAAGTAGCGGCCTCAATCACAGGTCTGTAGAAATCACGCAGAGCTCGTGTATTTTCACCCATATCTCTCAACGGGGGTGTATTCTCTACCACAAGTTGATCTCTGATTATCGGCTCTGACTGTTCACCACTCACAGAAGTGTCACCAAACTCCTCCAATTCCGGGAGAAGTGATCTTTTATACCTTCGAGTGCGGTCCAACGTGGTAGCAAGCGGTCTATTTAGATTGCGGCGACCTAGCATACACAACACTCAAACAAGAAAAGATCACACGCAACTGGAGAATAACAAAATAAAAACAAAAAGAAACACAGAAAATAATCAACACAAACAATTCACCTAAAGTTTTCCCCGGCAACGATGACAAAATTTGTTTCAATCAAATGTGTTCTCTAAATTGACTCATAATCGAATAAGGTGTTGTAATAGGAAAAGTTAAACCTAGTCGTCTCTCAAGGAAAACTTAACAGGGCTTATTGTTCGTGTCAAACACATAAAGCGGTAAATCCTAACACTCTAATACCAACATGGGTTTTTGAACAAACGAGAATTGAAAAGCTGAAAGGAAATATAAATAACAGGAAGCAATCTAACTAGGGGTTGTCAATCCCAAGAGGAGAACCTAAGAAATCACAAAAGCACGAAAGCAGGAAGCTAAGCGAAGAACAAACTAATCTAAATCTTCAAACAGAAAGCAATAAAATCCATCGGAGAAAGATTCAACATATAACTAAAATCCAATATCAAATGCATAGACCGTAAACTTATCAAATGCCAATGTAAAAACAAATAATCCAATATCAATTATGTAATTCAATCCACAGTACTCATAAAGCAGAACACGTAAATGATCTAAAGGAATTCAACAGGAATTGTAAATCAAATAAAACTATAAATCCAATCCAACAGAAATCAGCGCTAGAATTCGTAAATCCAAAGTAAAACTAAGTGCAACAATCGAAAGGATGAAAACAGAAATCAATACTCTTAATCTGATGATCTATCTCTCTCTCGTCGCAAGACAAGTTCCCAAGTCGAAGAACAGCGGCCGCGGCGAAAAAAAATCAGAACTCCCCCAAAATTATGACCTAACGCGTATATATATTAAGTGAGAGTGAGTGCCGGTTGCAATGTGAGCGAGCGAGGAGCGGAGCTTCTGTTCCAAAGTGAATGCGGCTTAGATTGAGCGCTCGCTCACAAGAGTGCATGACTCAGAAGTGAACACCGGCTCAAGGGTGAGCGTGCGCGCGGGAGGACGAGTGCCGGGTGAGGCATGAGCACACGAGGGAAAAGCACGAGCGGGCGCTCACGGTTGAGCACCGGATGGCTGAGGGCAGTGGGCGAGCGGGCGCTCATGTTGAGCGCCGGATGGGCGAGCGCTGTCGAGCGAGCTGGCGCTGGCGATGCACGGGCACTGGTCGTTGGAACGGGCGCTCGCACTGAGCGCCGGATGATTGGGTGACAATGCGCGCGGGGTACGCGGGATGCACGGGCATGTGCTGGGGTGGCACGGTGCTCGGTCGAGCGTCGGGTGATTGTCGAGCGCTAGATGATTGGGCGACAACGCGGGGGCGCGCGATGCAGGCGTCTTGTTGGGGTGCAGCCTCGATTGAGCACCGGATGATTGGGAGACAACACGCGCGGGGTGCACGGAATGCACGTGCGCGCGCTGGGATGGCACGGTGCTCGGTCGAGCGTCGTGTGATGCGTACGACGGGGGCCATGCGCGACTTTGACTATTCGCCCCGTTCTCCCTCGTCTGAACTCCGAATTAGAATCCGTTTACGCCTACGGACTCCTGTCAAGATACTCTTCAATAAACTTAACTCTTGGCTGATCCATTTCATCCTATTTAATGCATTTTTCTACAAAATATAAAAAAAAACCAAGTAAGTCCGAATCGATAAATACTAATCAAACCAACGGCATAAATAGGACAAACAACTGAAAACAACATGCAAAACAAAACCAAAAATAAGCACAAATTGAAACCAAACACGCATAACTCGAACATAGTGATTTGTACCCCCTGATTATGATGACAACGAAGACTGTGAGGACCGACGTCCTCTTGTACTATCTGTGCCACGTACTCGACCTTGTCCCCTAGGCATTTGCCAAAATAAAACAACAATTTACTTTAAATATAAGATGTGGTCAAAACAATCTACTATCAAACCAACAATTTACTATGAAAATAATTCATATATATGAGGATGTAATTACAAATAAACCTTTTATTAATTTTCATCATCGTCATAACCATCGTCATTATTATCTTCGTCACTTATCAAGTATGTACCTTCATCTTATTCAGTATTTGTTTTCATCGATGTCTATCAAATCGCCACGTGGATGCACTATTGTATTGTCATCATCTATATCTGGATTGGTTGAGATGATTATGTTATCTTCTTGATAAGGTTGGTCTGATGGTATTTCAGATATTGAAATGAGACTTCAACTTTGGATCTAACTTTTATCTTACAAACTTTCCACCAATCCTTTCTAGATTGATTCATACTGGGATAACTATAATAGTATACTTGAATGGCTTAATCTGCTAGCGCAAATGGTTTGTACTTGTTATACCGACACATGGGATTTATATAAATCAGTTTAAACTAAGAATGCACTAAAGTCCCAGAAGTAGAAGGATCAAACCATTCACACTTGAACAATGTAGTCATCTTGTTAGGTAGACTGTGATACTCTAGCCCACACACCTCCAACAAATGTCCATAATAATCGAGTTCACAATTACCATCTGAATCATAACTATCGTCTTTTATGCAGACACCACTGGTCATAGTGGCTCGCGATGTTCCATGAGACATCGTGTGGAATTTATATCCATTCACATAGTATCCACGGTATGTCGTGACTAATGTTAAGGGACCTTCTGCAAGAGCAATCAAAAATTCATTCAAAATATTGCTAACAGGGTATAAGACCTATAATAGTAAGGTAATACTCCTATAAGCCACTACTACAAATTTGACTTTTCTCTACACCTCATAGACTACGTTTTTCTTAAAATCGTAGTCTATATGTATAGACTACGTTTTTTATCAAACCCTAGTCTATGTGCGAAAATTGTTGAAATATAGAGTACGGTGTACTTAATATGTGTAGTCTTTATGAAGTAATGACTGCGATTAACAAAAACCGTAGTGTATGTGCATGTTTTTGACACCCAATACACTACAGCTATCAAAAAAGCGTAGTATATGTGCATAAATTTTTTTAAAAAAAATATTTACAGCATTAAGTTTCGAACTCGCGACGTGTGAGTTAGTGATAAATGCCTTAAACATCTTCACCAACAATTCAACATCTATTATGTTGGACTTTATTTATTTTTACATTTACGAGTTTGACAGAAGTTTACATAGGAAAGCATTGACTTCATACTTTATTTCGGACTTAGACTAATTTTCGAAACCCTCACTCCCGTCGTGCGACCCATCCCTCAGTCTTACCCTTCTTGCCGCTCACTGTTGTTCCATCGACGACGGTCTCATCGTCGAGAGCCACCACTGCTGCGCCACCACCGCTGCTCTGACATAAATATACCTCTATTTTCCTTCTTATACTTTCCCTCTCTCCGCTGTCATCCACCGCACTCCCTATTCTCTTCCGCCGCCGCTCGGTGAGTTCTCGCTCTCTCTGCTCAGAGAAGGCATGTGATTTCAATTGATTTCAGAGAAACCTCCATTAATGCTGTTTCTGAAGATATTGATTTCAATTTATTTTATTTTTTGATTCTTCTTTATTATTGTTTATTTGTTAATAAATATTTTGCATAATGTTGTTTTTTGTTATCCTCGATCTAGCTCAGTAACTTTACTTCATTCTCGATCTTTGTTTCATAATCGATCGGAGCAAGTGTTTCTACGACGATCTGACAGTTTGCGTCCTCTCATCTGTGTTTTTGCTTCTAGAATTCAGCGATTCAGCTTGAGCTTTAGAGAAAGAGAGAGAGACAGTTGATTTGGTCTCTCTCTTGTGGTTCTGGTTGTATTTTTATGCATTATTTTAGAGAGAAAAAAAAAATGTTGAAATTCCTCTTTGCCTTTATAGTTGGTAAGAAGTATCCATACCTTTTTCGTTCATTTGTTGTGTTAATTTTTTTCTCTGTTTTCTGCTTATGTATTTACACAATGTAAATGCTAAATAATTAGTATTGTGCGAACTTTAGGTATCTGTGGTCTCATTATACTCAATTCTTGACGAAAAAATATTCTGAAGTTTTTGTTGCTTCTTTCAACTTTAATTGCTTTTCTTTGACTGCGGATGAAGGCTTCATTATGTGAACTAGAGGTTTACTTATTCTAGCTTCTGACGGCTTGTTTTCCTTACAATAATAATTTTATGTTTCTTTCCTTCTCATGTTTTGTGGCATGTGATGCTTTCTTTAAAGCTATAGTAGGTATCAGACAATGCTTTTTCGGCTCTAAGCTTAGCACATCCCTTTAGATCCTTGTCCGGTTTGCATTCCTTATTCCCTTTTCCTTAGGCACTTTCTGATGCTCCAGTTCATTAATATTTTTTCCGAATTTGTGCAGTCATAATTTGAGGTGTTACAAACAAGTCTGGTTATTGCTTGTAGATATTCGTTTCTGTTGAGGTAGTAAGACTTGGCTTGATTTACTGTTGGAAATGGCGGGGCAATGGTGGAGGGAACGATCCACTCACCGCCACATCATTTCCACCACTATTGGAGGAAAAATGTCGAGCCCAAGCGGGTGGTGTTGATTCCTTTTTGAGGTTTTATTCTTGTGACCTTTATACTGCGGAAAGATTTGATATCTTGAGAATACATAGCTCACGTTAGATACTATTTGATAACGGGGAACCGCTAGACTATTAGTTGTTTGATTAATGTGTGATGTTTGTAAGTAATTTGTTACTTGCATCGGTCATCCTTTAAAGGGAAGAAAACGACTAACCTTTGATGCTTTGTCCGAGACAATTAGTTACATGGCGGAGCGTGTTGTGGAGTACAGGATCATTTAGAATAGTTTTTCGGTGAGTTTCTATGATGATAAAAGACATGTGGTCATCTTGAGGTAATATTTGGTGCTAATCAATTGCAGCTATTTTTCCACAGCAAAATGCTTGGAAACCGGAGAGACAATGGCCATAAAAAGGTCCTCTAAGATAAGCGACATAAAAATCTTGAATCAGCGATTAATGCGGTGATGGATCATGCAAATGTGATTTCTCTTAACCTTGTTTCTTTTCTCGACAACCAGAGATGAGTTTTCCTTAATTTAGTCATGGATTATGTCCACGAAACTATGTACAAGGTCCTAAAACATTACACCAATTCTAATCAAAGGATGCCATTGATTTATATCAAACTCTATACCTATCGGTATTGGTTATCTGTTTGTGTTTTGTCATTTCTCGAAAAACATTTGCATTTCAATTATCTCTAACTTAAAAATTTCTATATCTGTTTCGATTATTTGGGGTTAGGATATATGCATTCAGTGGTGGGGTTTCCACAAGGATATAAAGCCTCAAAATATATTGGTAAGCTAATCAAGATTTCTGTCCTTCTATACTTTAATTCTTAATCATATGTTCTCTCCTTGATCAGTTGAACTTTTATTTTGGTATGTGTGATGTGATAGAATGATCCGCTAACTGTGTTTAGATAATTTGATTTAAGTTTTTGTTATAGGTTGATCCAGCTAACTCACGGTCGCTGAGGGCAGCGATTTAGATAATTTCGATTTAAGTTTTTGTTTATTTTATTGTTGGTAGATATTAATGGAGACACATTACATGGTGCCGGTATGGGATTGCCGCCACCGCGTGGGTCGACGCTTCCGTAGTAGCCGGGCGATCGTCTGCTGTGCTGTGGTCGAGGTTGTCGGTTCCAGCCGTCGGTGCAGTCGCCGCCGCCACCACCGAGCCGCCGCCGCCTCCCATCGCTCACACTTCACACTTTTCCACTTCTACTCATATTTAGGTTTTCTATCATATTTAGAGTTATTACCATTAAATAACTATTGGTATTGGGCCTATTTATTGGGCTATATTTAAGAGTTTAAGTATTAATTAATTATTGGTGTTGGGCCTTTTGTTATTGGACTTTATTTAAGAATTTGAAGTCTTAATAACTAACTATTTATTTTCTTTGTTTTGATATGAATGTGTTTTGTATAATTTTCACAATATTATTACTAATGAAGTATAAAAATATAAACGTATTTTAAACGTATTCGTATTTTAATTTTTAAAAGATGAACGTATTTTCGTATTCGTATCGTATCGTATTTTGTATTCGTATTCGTATTCGTGCTTCCTAGGCTGAATGTCACCACAGCCAGAGTTGGCAAATTAGAGATTATGGTCAGTAGGTTCGCCACTTGTCTAATTCAAAAATTGTAAATTGGTGCTTGTCAAGTGAGAATTTTATGATTTATTTGATCATGGATATGAAGAATCTGAACTTTAAGTAGAACCGTTGTGCTGCTGTTTTGACTTAACAGTTCATTTCTTTCAATTTTGAAGCTCCCTTTAGTGAGCAACGTACAAGTAAAGCCAATCATGGTGCAAATTGATCGGTTGGATCTGGTCTTAGTGGAAAATGATGATATAGATGTACCTAGTAACCCGAGCAGTTATGCTGACGGGTTGAAGAAGCTCTGTTTGATTATCACTCTTGTGGATGCGGTTGGCCTGCAAGCTTGAATTATCATTTTTTACCGTCTGTCCTCCTGCAGTGCTTCGACCTCAACAAGTCCTGGAAAGGGTAATGGATATGGATTCGCTGACAAGGTTAATCTTGTGCTATCTGATTGTATAATTCTGCATTTCCATATTCTGAGTAACAGGCTTCTCCTATTAATTTTTATGAGAACTACATTACCTTATAATAACATTTGGGGTTGTACAGAAAAAAAGATCATTTGAGTTCATATCATCTTTGATTTGTGGATGTGATCATGCATCTGTAAGAGCTAGCTGAACATACCTTCTGCTTTGGTTTGTTACTAGGAATTTACTTACATTAAGTATTGTTCTTAGAATTTAATAGTGAAAGAGAAACCCTTCTCTTAGTAATTATATGTGTTAAGGGTCCAATAAGCGTAATAAGTCTACGTGGATCAATTTCTTCTATTGTTTTTGTTAAGAAGCAAGAAGTTGCCAGAGAAATATGAAGGATATGACAAATTTTCCTATAGTTCTCTCCTTCAGCTTCTACTAATCATTTTTAATCCAACAGGGCATCTCCAATGACTTCCATCACTATACGGAACCTTATACTCTGCACAACAAATGAGAACTGGGAGGTTGTGCTCTACATGTTAGACTCGTTTTTTTCTTCTTGTGCATTTTTAGAAGAACAAATCTCTTATTAAAGTTGACTCCTATTAGTAGGTTGTAAATCTTAAGGAAGCAAGAGAATTTTCTACTGGCAAGAAGTTTATATATGTGTTCAAAGTAAAGATGTCGAGGAAGCATAACCACATTAAAGATGTCGAGAAGGCTAGTCCTAATTTGAGCTAAGTCAGCAAGCAGTCCATTCTTGGGTTCTTTGGAACATTTAGTCATAAATGCTTGTATCAAATGTTACTATATGTTTGCATTTACTTGTATCTAACTACTATTAATTGCTTGAAGTGCAATTTTTATGTTTAATGCAAAATTGGAGAAAAGAGGGAAGAAAAAACCAACTTGGAAAATCATAAAGGTATTTTCATTTATCAAATCACGCTTGTTTTCTTTTTTATGTTGGATTTAATATACATGCATTCTTGCTAATATTTGATATTTTAAAAAGTGTCAAAGACAACCCGATTCCAAGTAATACGAGTTCTTTGTACTACGTTTCATGAAAGATATCATTGAAGAAGTTATGAAGAGTGGTTCTATTTCTGTACGTTCACATATAAGATAAACATTTCATTTATGTTCTTATTGGGTAAAAAATCTTTAATATAATCATTTTTTACCTCAAAGAGTGCTAATATTCTATTTTTGAATTGTTAATAGTTTCAAAATCGGACTTACTCTCGAGAGGACATTGATGAAGTTCGTGTTGAATGGGCCAATCTCATGCTTCTTCACATATAGTATTGTGATGTTTTAGTTGTAAGCTATTGATCTTTTGAATTATTTTGTATTGTGATATGTGGGATACGTTCTTATTATTTTGTTATGTGATGTAGCCAATATTTTTGTATAGTGATTTTGTAGTAGTAATGAAAACATATTGTAAATTTTTGCATAATAATTTTGAACGTAATGAAAGCAAGTATATTTTAATCTCATTTGCTATTAGATTGTGCGGTATTAATTGTACATGTTTTAAATAAAGAAATGGTTGAAATTGAAAAACCGTAGTACAAAAGATATATTGACTACGGTTTAAAAAGTCAATCGTAGTCGTTATGCTAAATTGACTACGGTTGTAATAGAAAAAGCGTAGTATATAAAATATAAAATTTGGCATAAAAACCGTAGTAAATTATAAAAAAACCGTAGTAAATTTGGCATTAAGACTACGCTTTTTCCCCAAAAACTGTAGTATAATTTAAAAAGTGTAAATCGATTTTAACGACTTTAAACTACGCATAAAACGCATAGTGTATGTAAAATTAAGTGTAGTCCATAGTCAAATAGACTACGATTAAAAAATATAGTGTATGTGCGAAATTAAGTGTAATCTATAGTCGATGTAGACTATGCTTAAAAAGCGTTGTGTGTGTGCGAAATTAAGCGTAATCTTTAGTCGGTATAGACTACACATAAAAAGCGTATTCTATGTGCGCCTAGCTTTCTCTACACCACTTTTCTCTACGGTTCAATATGCACATAGACTACATATTTTATGCGTAGTTAAAGCTGTTTTTTCTAGTAGTGAGCCTTTGTTTTATAATAATCATATATTATTAATATATAAAGTATGAAAAATCTCACATATGATCGAAACTATGATGCAAAATGAGTTTCCATATTATGGTTAATTTCTTGCTCTGAGATCGAATGCATGCATGCGGGCAGCTGATCCACAAAAAACCTTAAGCACAACATGTACGCTACATAGTTAGTAAAAAAATGTACTTGAGATATCTCTCTTTCACTTCTACACAGTTGAGTAGAACATATATATCAGCATCTTGATACTCTTTATCGTATATGTATCTCTTAGACAATGTTCCTAAATAATGTTTTTTTGTTTGAATATTGATGGTCTATCTGGATGTCCATCAAATATGTCAGCATTTTTACCATCATAGTTACGAGGCACATTCTTATGCCTCGTGCTCATATGTTCCTCAAAGTAATATGAGTAGAAAATGGATGCTTCTTCCATTAGGTACGCATTGCAAATAGAATCTTCTTCTCTAGCTTTATTCCTTACATTATTTTTTGACTTTCATAGGTACCTATACACCAATCAAGTTAAAAATTACCCCAATTTTGCAATATATACGAGTAACCATGTTACTTTCAGTTACCTTTTAAATGCGTACATCCATCGATATTGAACTAGCTTGCAAGCCAAGCTTCACCACCTAAATGCCTTGGAAGATGCTCCATTGAATCAAAAGAACTTGGTGGATAATGTGATACGAATATTGTCACTAAGTCTGCACGTCTTCAATATTAATACCTTGTGAGCTTAAATCTTTGAAGAATAAACTCATTTATGTGATTGCCTTCCACACATGAAATGGGAGCCATGTAATACGAACATGCAAGTCTTTCAGTGGTACTCCACCTAGACAACATGGAGTAGACAGGAAAATCGCTATTGTCCACATCAATGATGCTCGCATTTGAAAGTTATGCTTCACTGACACATCATATGTAAGCACACCTACATTCCACAATATCAGCTCTGATATCAGCGACTGTAGAAACATATCTAATTTATCCTTTAAATTGCATAGACCGGGGACTAAGATTGTCAGGAACATATATTGTTCCTTCATACACATCCATGGTGGCAGATTGTAGGCTATAATGTGATGGGAAATCTTATTTTACCCATGCTCCCAAGGATCTATCTTGAATGATTAATTCATTATACATTGATTATATTCCTAGCATACTCCTATATAATTAATTACAACACATGGATTTTTTCGTGTTTATCTGTAAATTTCTAGCAAATCTGATCAACTGCTGACTCCAACTTTGATCTTCTGGACTGTATTTTGGATGCTTGATCTCCAATACTGAGTGAGAGTAATCTATGGAGAACACCAAAATTTTACCCCCTAGCTTTGGTCTGTGATTTTCTCAAATCACAGCTGTTAGAAGATGGATGATCTGATTTTCTACTAGCTTTTGTTTATATTGCTCTTCCTAGAATCATATTGTGATAGGACTCTAGCACATCTAACATAATTATCTTCTTCTTTGAACATAATTCTTTTCTAGAATAATTATCTCTTGATATCTAATGATATAAGATAATATCTATCTAAACTATGAGATGTATTAAATAAATAATACCTATAGGGGTGGCTGAAAATTACCTTGGCAATATGCCTTGATAGACTAGTCCAGTGATCAAATACAAGGAATAAAGAAGAGTTTTAAATTAATTAATTATCTTATGTTTAGCCTATGACATAAATTAATTCATAAACATTTATTCATTCCACTATAGAACAAATGTTGACATACCCATTTATTACCGAAATTGATTCGTACTTGTACTTAGACTTACGAATCCTTGTAGTTAAGATATCGCACGTCCATTAATTATTTATACCCCTCTAACAATTTAAAATAATTAATCTCATTAATTCTTTAAGTAGTACCACTCGAGTTTATTATTGTACTTGAGTTAACTCAACCTGAAAGGTTTAGTACAATAAATATTTTGAGCTCCTTAAGGAGACATCATCATCCTAAATGGATATGGTGACTCGATACAGGTAACCAGCATGACATACAAGCACTGCCACTACCCAAGAAGCGGAGAATATTGGTTTATCCCATGTAACCCTCACCCATAACAAGTCAAAGTGATGATCAGTAACTCACACTCACCTAAAATCTTATCGAAAGTTAGATCAACATAAAGTCACCGAGATCTAGGTTATTCACGACGGTCAGATAGAAAAACTCATCTCACTGTGATCCATCGACATACTAGTATAGACAAGCAACCAAGTCAAATTACTTTTTATCTATACTACAACTTGTACCAACAACTCGTCCTCATGTTGTTTTGATCGTGATCCTTTTTGTATCTCAACCACCTTTATCAATCATAAAGAATTCTGTGATATTCTACATACGTATGATCTAATATTTGATGAGATAAATGGACAACATATGCAATCAAGTAAACAATTCAGATAGAAGATCAGAATAGTGGTAAATGGAAACATTGAATACAAACTCAACCAATCTGCTTTCAGTAGATACATGTCACACCCCAATTTCCTTAACCATAATTTAGTCAAGTAATTAGGCCGTAACGCAGGTTAAGAAAGAAATTCTGATAATCGATAACAATATATAACATTAACTTTCATCATGAAGGAATCAAACATTTATGATCAAATGATGTAGAATAGAGTTTGACAAATGATGTTTCTAAGTCCTCAAACCACAATGAAGAATTTAATTGAAAAAGAACAACGATGAAGGACCAATAATCACAACGGAATATTCAATACCAAGGATATATTTTATCAAGAGTAATCAAATTGGTGATTTACAAATCAACCAAATATCGAGTAACAACTTGAAGAATCATAAAACTCTTCAACCAACAAACATGTGAAATCCTTGTTCACAGAAACAAGTCTACATCGTAATAGAAATATCGAGATCATAACAACAATATAAAGACTGCCATCTAGATTTGATCGATTCAGCATAAGAAAACAACAAAGTAGGTAAAGGCCAAAGCTCGGCAACGGGAAGTGTAGCTGTGAATTATGTATGATGACATAAAACTCTGAGTAACAAAACATGTTAGCATCAAATGAACAACATGTTTGGTATGAATCTGTGCTGATTCTTGGTATTGTTTTGCATGTTGTCTTCATTAGTTTATCACATTTATGCCGTTAGTTCAATTATTATTTATCGTTTGGACTTACTTGGTTCGTTTCAATATTTTGCAGAAAATCGGCATTAAATAGGATGAAATCTATCTACCAAGGATCAGGTATAATGAAGAGCATCGCGATAGGGTTCATAAGCGGCGGATCCTATTTGGAGTTCGGACGAAGGAGAGCAAGCAATTGTTGAAGTCGCGCCGCGACCCGTCGCATGGCCGAAATCATCGCGCGCGCACGCGCATACGCCGGCCCCCATGCCGCCCTCCGTTCACGCTGCTGACGCCGGCTCACTCCGGCGCGCGTTCCCAATTTCCCTCGCGCTCGGGTGAGCGCGGCTCGCCCGCCGCCTCCAGCTCGCCCGTGATCGAGCGCCGGCTCGCTCCGGCGGCGTTCCCAATTTACGCGCGCTCGGGGTGGCCTTCGCTCCCTCACTGCCTCGCTCGCCCGCGCGCCTCGCCTCGCCCGCTCGCCTCGCCTCGCCCGCTTCTCCTCCTCGCCGCCAGCCTCGCCACCCACCTTGCGCCACGCCCCTCTCTGCGCGTTCTTTTCAATAGGCGCTCGGTTGCCTTCCTATATAGCCTATTTTAGGTTATTTTGAAGTCGGACTTCGTATTTTACATTTTCATTCGCCATTCTTGTGATGGCTGATTCTTGACTTGTTCGATCCGGACATTAGTTCACATTGGTACTCTATTTGTTTATGAATTCTAGCAGCGTCGATAATTTTATTCTGATTCTTGCAATACATTGTGTAATTTTGGATTTGGATTGAAAGTAATTGATCGACTTTTGTTCAATTGTTCTTGATCATTCGTTTACATGTTGATTAGTTACGCTTTCGATTATTCCACATCTTGATTAGGTTCTTGATTAGTTCTTGTTTACGGGTTTAATAATCTGAATTCTATGCAAGTGGTGTTGAACTTTAAATTCATGTTTAATCGTTCTTTGTTGAATTTCATTGATCCTTGTTTGAAGATCTAATTTAATTGTTTTGATTTATTTCACATTCTGTGTTTGGTAGTTAATCATCTAGGGTTTGACACCTCAGTTTAGATCTTTTGTTTCGTAATTTAGCTCGGGATTGACAACCACGGCTTAGGTTTTTGTTTAATTCTCGTGTTTGATTCCTCATTATGTTTAAAATCCCTTATTGGTATTAGAGTGTTTAGGATTTAATCGCTTTCGTGAGCAACACGAACATTAGGCCTGTTAAGTTTTCCTTGAGGGCAGTAGGGTTAGCTTTCCCTACTATAACACCTCAAATGCGATTGCGAGTCGATTGAAAGTATACTTTGGTTGAACACAACATCAACAAGTGAACAATATCATCACGAGTCAAAACATCTAGAAAGCTTCTTTGCACAACATTCGATTCCGCGTCCTCTTGAGCTCGACACCACGTTTAGAAATACATGCGGGCGTGAGTACAAAATGCTTTCGATGGGTATGTGCCGAAAACATTTAAACATTTCCCTTAGGGTTATAGGATTGACTTGCCATACATTTGCAACACACATGGGTTTTAGTGTAATAATCTGTGCATGCATCATAAATAAACACTTACTTGCTTTCATATTCATAGCATCATAACAAATGCATATATATGTTCTAAGTATGCAAACAACTTTTCTTTCTCTTTCCATATCCACAGACTTTCTCTATGTGTTGAGAAGTAGGCCTCTTTCTCAAACACGCCTTGACCCGAAGGTCACTACCTGACGTCAGTAAATTCTTTCTTTCTTTCTTTCTTTCTTTCTTTCTTTCTTTTCCGTGGATAGGTAAATGCAATATGCTCATGCTCGTTACTCAAAATTAAATGAGTCGGTCGATTTTGCAAATAAATGCAAATCATATCATTTTGAAAATATCATATCATTTTTAGAAAATATTTTTACCCACCTGGCAACAGTCACTCGGGTGGACTGTAATTTTTGTCTTTTACTTCTTTCTTCTTCTCACTTGATCCTTTAATCGACATAGATCGGCATAAAGCCTGCAAAAATCAAACAAAAATAATTTTTAATCCAGTCGTCGACACGACTATAACTTATTGATATACAAGACTCTATGATCTATAAACCCTTGGGTCATTGCATCCTCTAACATCTTAAACATATAACAACTTTTAACTAAGCCTCATATGGTTAAACAAACATAGAAGACTCAACAACACGCGTAAACCATCTAATCTTATCCAATAGCCAACAATACCTTACAAACCAAGCTTATGTCCAACGTGAAAAATCGTGTAAGATGTCGTCTATCTTAGAAGAACCTCTATATATGCTCAACTATCATAAAAGATCACTAATTAAGCATCAAAACTTAAAGATCAAAGCTTTAGCATCAAAACCCAAATTTGACGTCAAACTAAAATTTTTCAACTTTTGAATACGTCGGTCGAAAAATCCGAATAAATCATTTTAAGCATTATTCATATCATAGAATCCAAAATATGAACTCAAAATGATCAAATAAAATCAAAAATCCAACATTATAAGGGCTTAGGGTTCGGCCACTTTAGGGTTTTGCATATAGATTCGATTTCAAACGTTTTTCTTGCTCAAAATATGTTTATATCAAACCAACAATACATATATGAAGGAATATCAAGCATATAAACATCATTAATTCAATCAAGATCCTCAAAATTTTCAAAAATCATCACAATTTCAAGAATAAACATATGCTCAAAATTGACGTTAAACAACTGGTCGTGATTAATCTAACACAATATCAAAGATAATCGAACATAAACATATTCCTTCACAAATCTTCAATATGACCGAAAACATAGCTCAAAAGTTCATGTTTTCAATTTTCAAACCGTAGATGTGTTCTAAGGATGAAAGTATTCACGAATCTGAAGACGGATCGTAAATTCAGCAGTTAGATTTGGTAAAATTAGACTTGAAATTTTCAAAAATTTGTGTGTGTGTAGTGTGTGTTGGATGAAAATTTTGGGAAAAATTAATGAAGATGATGAATAGTAATGTATATATATAAGCCCACAAATTTTCTATTTTATTTTTCTTTTCTTTAATAGGTGATTATTCACACTTTCTAGATTATTCCTTTTCTTTTCCATTTTCATTTTCTTTAATCATAATGAATAATCATATTCTAGAAAATGCATGCTTTCTAGAAATTAATACTAATGTTATAAATACATGCTATTAATTAAATACTGTTTTGATTTAAACTTCGATTTACGATAAAGCGTTCTCTGCTTGAAATTCTCTTTTAAAATACAAATAACATATTATAAACATTAAAAATTTGATTATAAAAACATTTTGGTCTCAAAAACCATTTTGGGTATTCTGCGATGATTCGGGTTTATCTGACTAGCGTATATATCGAAAGAGCAAAACTACGAAATTAAAAACTACGAGATCATGACTTACATGAGTGCATACTATCGTCTCAAGACTCTTGAAATCTAAATCTTCTTATTCTAGACAAGACTTAAGAATCTATTTGATTCTATCTTATCGACTCGAGCTTAACATAAAAGCTTCAGCTTAAACAACTTCTTTCTTAAGGATCGATGCATTCTTATGTGCAATTAACATGAAATATTAACTTTAAACACCAACTAAATATTTATAATATGAACTAAATGCTTGTAATTTTGGTCCTTACACATATATTTCGTGTTCAAAAATTTCCAACAAAGCAAAATAGATTCATATTATTTCCAAAAATCATATTTAATATTATTTTGACAAATAAACTCAAAATAATGTTTAAAATATATGTATAAATTTAGTTCCTTTTTGAAAAACAGGAGTAGTGTTTCAATAATTTAAAGATTAATATATGGTATTCATATCATATATTAAACATTATCTCAACTATTTTCCAACAAATAAAATCAAAATAATTCTAAAATTATGAATATTATTAGAGCCTCTACAAGAAAATAGGAGAAGTGTTTCAATAATTTCAAGATTAATATATGATGTTCATATCATATATTAAACATTATATCTCAATTATTTTCAACAAACAAAATCAAAATAATGGCTTAAAATTCCATCAAAGTTTGACCTTTTCAAAAAAAAAATATAAGAAATAATTCAAAATTCTCATATTTATTCTATATGCTCTAACACATCAAAAACCAACAATATGAAATAATATTCACAAAATCATGGTTTATCTTCTATAAAAATAATCTAACAAAAATTTGAAAATAATAAAAATGCTCCAAAAATTCCCAAACTTTAAACACAACCTTAACACATTTATAAGAATATTTAATTCATGGCTTGAGATCATTTGATGGCTCAAAAGTTATGAGGAATATGAAGAATAAAAATTAGGGTTCTTCGTGAAAGAATTTGAAAAAATCTAGAAAAATTCTACTACATTACAAATGAAGAGTATGATGATTGCTACATTTGTATGATCTTAGAAATTTATTTTAAGGGTTGGAATGGGTTGGAATGGAGGATTAAAGCAAGGAAAGTGAACAAAGTGAAGAAACAAAGAGAATTGTGTTGAAAGAAGAGAGAGAGAGAGAGAGAGAGAGAGAGAGAGAGAATGCATGAGATGATACTGTTAAATGAGCTGTTGGGCAGCCTATGTGGCTATCCTTTGTGGTGGTTGGGAGGGGACTAGTCAAAGTAACCCGATTTGGTATGTTATCTGGGTTCTTTAAGTTTTATCGCGTTTTCGATTGATTTCTCGGAACCTTAAGGTTACATTAGCTTAAATAGCCTTAAAATAGTTATTTCATAGTTTATAATAATTTTATGAAGTTTGGATTTGATCCGGTAAGTCAATTCTTAATTATAGCGGAAAAACGACGTCCGCCGATTAAATCATGTTTATTCAAAATTCTATTGAATTCTTGAGATTTCATTATTAATTCGAGTCATATAAACCATTTCTTATTTATTTAGACCCTTGGTTCGAGTTTCGGTTCGTTCGGATCAGTTTAGGGTTTTTCCAGTATATTTTCCTGGCGTTCGGTTAAGTTCTTGGGAATTTCGTTCAAAAATTGATTCTTATGAATTCTAAATTAATAATAATATATTTATCCATGAATTTGATTGTTATCATTAATTTTCATGATTAGCACGGACTAGAAGTTGATCCGGCTCGTGAATAGTACTTTTGAGACTGACCGGGCAAGCAAGCCCGAAAATTCTAATTCCTTGGTTTCTCATATGTTTTCATGAGGCGATTCTAGAAATAAAATCCTTTTGTTGAGATTCATTCTAGATCTTTCATTCTAGGTTAAGTCTATTCAGAAACCCTAATCTAGTAGGACTAGTCACTAGTTTTTGATTTCTCTAGTTTTCGATCTCCGAATCAATTCTAATTCGTTTCGTTGGTCTTCTTAAACATAATTAAGGTCTTAGAACTCTAAGTAATTGGTTTAAGCATCTCTAATTCTAATTAGTTTGAGGTTATTACATACCGTCCCTTAAAATAAATTTAGTCGAAATTTGCTAACATGGAAAAGATACGTGTATTTCTCTTTCATAGCTGATTCGATTCCCGGTTCTTCTTCTTATCCATGGTGTCGTCATAGAACTTTCACTAACGATATCTCTTTGATCCTTAGCTTTCGGATACGTCGGTCCAAGATTTTCGTAGGTAATTCTACATAACTCATATTGTCATCGAGGACAATATCTGTCGGGGTATCACATGGCTGGGGTCATGTATGTAATTCATTAGTTGTGAAACATCGAACATATTGTGCACGTTTCCAAAACTTGGAGGCAATCCAAGTCTATAAGCTGTTGGCCCTATCATTTCCAAAATTTCATAGGGTCCTATGAAATGTGGTCGCAACTTCCCTTTGATTCCTAATCTCATGATTCCTTTTGATGGAGAAATCTTCAAGAAGACTTTATCTCTCACTTCAAAATGCAGCTACGTGCGATGTTTGTCGTCGTCGACTTACAGCCGGTCTTGGGCCTCCTTGATCCATTGGCGGATCATCTCGCAATCTCGATCATTTCTCCCACGAGTCGGGTCCTAATACTCTTCTTCTCCGCCACATCCCGGTAAAGTGGTGATCAACATTTCTTTCCATAAAAGCGGCTTCATCAGGGGCCATTCAATAGTCGCTTGGTAGTTGTTGTTGTGGCGAATTCTGAGTGGTAATACTTGTTCCCAACTTTCTCCTCTATCCGGGACAACGATCCTCAACATGTCTTATATGAAATCGATTTTAACCCTCTCCAGGATCTATCTTGGATGTTTAATTCACCATACATTGATTATATACCTAGCATGCACCTATATAATTAATTGCAACACGTTGGTGTTTTCGTATTTACACAGAATTTGCGGGCAAGGATTGGATCGAGACTCGTGCTTTGATCTTACGGGCGTGTCCGATTGCCTAAACTCGATGCCAGTGAGGACAATCTATGGAGAGTCTTATAAATTAGCCTTCTTCCTTACCACTAGAGTTTTCGAAAATCTCACTATGTTGAATAGTAATTCTCAAAATTTTCACTTGTGGATTAGGGTTTGATTTTCTCTCACCTTATATTTATAATGCAATCCTAAATCATATCAAGATAGAATTTATGCATATCTAATAAATATAATAATATCACTTAAGATAGAGAGGATCAGAGCGAGTCGAGAGGGACTCTAAAGGAGGATGAAAATCTCATAGCTCCGGGCACGGATGGGCCAGCCAGGATCAAATGCAAGGAATAAAGATGGGCCTCAAATAAATTAATTATCTTATGTTCAGCCCGAACATAAATTAATTCATAAACATTTATTCATACCACTAGAGAATAAATCTTGACTTACCTCTTTATTTTGAAGTTGAGTCGGGCTTGCATTAGAACTTCATGAATCCGTATTTAAGATATCGTCGTCCGTTAATTATTCACGGTGTTACGACTACTTAAAATAATTAATATCTTTAATTCCTTAAGTAGTACCACTCAACCTTATTATTGTACTTGAGATAACTCGACTGCGGGGTTTAGTACAATAAACCTTTGAGTTCATAAGGGGCGTCATCGTCCTAGCGGATACGGTGACTCGACGGGTAACTAGCATGACATCTGGCTGCGCCACTACCTAAGATGCGAGAGAATCTCGGGTTAACTCATGTAACCCTCGCTTGTAAGTCAGTGATGGTCACGCCTCGTACTCACCTAATACCTTATCGGGGTTTAGATCAACATAAAGTCACCGAGATCTAAGTTCTTCGCAGCGGTCGGATTAGAAGAACTCATCTCACTATGATCCATCAATACGTCGGGGCGTACCGGCATAGACAAACAACCAAGTCAGTTACTTCTTATCTATACCATGACTTTACAGACAACTCGTCCTCAAGTTATCTCATTGTGATTCTTTTTATATCTCATTAAGCTTGACCAATCATACGGACTTACGTGATCTACAACACTTCGTATGATCTAACATATATGAGATAAAGGGACATACATATGTAATCAAGTAAACAATTCGGATAGAAGATTGTAATAGTGGTAACGAGAAACATTGTATCTGAAGCTCAACCAAAGCTAGCTTCCAATATACAAATCCAACAATCTTCCACTTATACTAAAGCAAAACTTTTAGTATACAATGTGTCTCTCTACTAGTTATTACAAACAACACCATCACTTTGCTTCTCAACTTATACAAAGTTTCCTTTCTAAGTGGTTGCCATCTTCGCAATCGAGTCCTCGAATATATCTTCACCAGACTTTTGCGGTGAGCTCTTCGTGAATGGGTCGACTAGGTTATCCATGATGCCAATCTTTTCAATCAGCACGTCTCCTCGTCTAACGATTTCTCGTATGACATGGTACTTTCTCTCTATGTGTTTGGTTACCTTGTGGGTCGTCTTCCTTCGAGGTTTGCTGCTTGCGCGAGTTATCACGATGAAACTATGATACTCTTGGACAAACCCAGTACCACGTCTAGATCCATGAGGTAGTTCTTGAACCATCTGACCTCTTTAATGACCTCAAAGCGGCTACATATTCGGCTTCCATGGTGGAGTCCATAATGCATCAACTTGCTTTCACTCCGAGAACTCTTCCGTCTTCATGGTAAACCACTTGGCGCAGGGTTGACTTTTCGTCACGGCTAGCTTGAAAATCCAGTGCACATAACCCAGACATTAGACTATTGCATGGTAAACTAGCCTATAATCTCGAGTCATTTTCGGTATTTAAGTATATGCTTTACCGATCGATCAGGTGAGCTTGTCGGGAGTTGAATTGATATCTTGCTACTATACTACTGCATAGTGAATGTCAGATCTCGTACATAGCATTGCATACATGAGACTTCCCTACCCAGCGGCGTGAAGACTTGTCTCATTCCTCTATCTCGCTTTGCGGTCATAGGTGGCTCTTTCATGGAATCAAAGAACACCATGCTTGAAAGTAGCAATCCTTTCTTGGCGGTGCGCATCTAAAATGAGTAATCACAGTGTCGATATAAGGCGCACGAGATAAGCTCAACATTTTCCTCTTGCGATCTCGGTTGCCAGTCAAAGATATCTGTTGTATCTCTCCTAAGCCTTTCATTGAAAGCGATGGGATAACGACTCTTTCGTCGATAACAACTTCACCATTGTTGCGAGTAGAAGGATGTCGTCGTAAAGTGCAACTCTGCGCGTCGCCGTTGACATCGAGCGATCGCGCTGACTTTTAGCTGGAAGCTCTTGGGTAAAATCCATAGGACTTGCCACCTCGTCAGCGTAAGTTCCATGATCGGGAAGCTTGCTTAAGTCCATAAATGGACTTCTTAAGCTTCCATAATAGATCTTCTTCTGCCGCCCACATAACCTTGGTTCTTTGCGTATAGATGTCTCTGCAGCTTGAGGTAACCATTTAGAAGCGGTTTCACGTCCATTTGCCAAACCTCAAGGTTTAAATGAGCTGTTATGGCGGAAGAATTACGATGGACTTGAGCATTGCTACGGTGAAAGATGCCATCGAAATCGATGCCCTCCAATGCTGAGGTGTACCCTTTACAAGCCCGGCTTTAAAAGCGAAAACCTCTCCATCGAATCTCTCTTCCTCTTGTGCGCTTTACTACCTATGAACCGCTTGCGGTTGTGCCATGTATCGTACTCATTTGTATGTCCGTGGGTGGGTTATGCACCTTTCGTTTCTTGGGACTAAATTGAAGATTACCCACGAACATAAATCGCTCGGGTTGACGAACAACCCTCCCACTACGATGGTAGCCTCTTGGCACAATGGCAATGATGGGTGCGATAACGTTGTGGTTCTCCCCATCTTGCACACTTCTTTGGATAGGTGCCCTTTGTCTTTATCGATATCTAATCGGAACTCGACCCACGATTTCTTGAAGTATCTGGTGTCGATCCTCCCACTAGACGCGACATCTATTGCCTTTAGTTTAATCGATGGCGGAATACGATCGTCTTCTAATTCTTAAAGAATGATTTCAACTTTGGATTTATGGTTTCATATAATCTCTTCTAAGAAATTGGGCATTAGTGCTAATAATGACCTTGATCCTTGGGACTATAGATAACCACATTTAGTTTCCCTAGGATAGCCCGATAAGCGACCTTTGCATCGGATCTAGCCTCCAACTTGTCGGCCTTCTTGTTCACCACATGTCTTTGGCTGCCAGTATCATATGTGGTTTAAACTGAGCTCAGCCCAAACCTGGCTTCGAGCGGGGTCTTTCGGTGATTTGGATGGTACTAGATGGAGCAAGTATGCATTGTTTCTAAGGCATATACTAAACGAAATGAAGCGATGCATACATCTTCGTCATTGATCTAACCATTTCTAAAAGAGTCGTATTTCTTACGCTCGACCGCCATTTTGTTGTGGTATGCCGGTGTAGTGGTGGGAGGTAATCCCTGCTTGCATCAAATATTCCATAAACTTCGTTCTTGAGGTATTAGCCCCAGTGATCGAGACCGCGGTGACTTGATACTTTACGAGCTTAGTCTCAACCGCCATTAATTCTTTGAATTTCTCAAAGCATTCAAGACTTGCGGTGAGCGGTATATGTATCCGTACCGGAAATGTCGTCGATGAAAGTGATAAAATACTCGTACCCGCCGCGACTTGTGTGGACATAGGTCCACGCGAGTCGAAATGGACTAGTTCGACATTTCTTTGGCTCATAACCACTTGCTTTGATGGAGTGCTTGTCGATATCTTTCCTATCTATCTGAGGGTTAAAACTAGGAGCAGATGGCAATCGGTGCTTTAGTAGAACACATGGCCGAGACTAAAAACCTAAGACGTGGCAAAGGTGGCCGTTGGCCCGCAAATCGGCTACCATTAAGGCGACGGCGGCGGCGGTCGTGAGCCAGAATCGACGGCCTCGGCCGTTTTCTCGTCCGTCCTTTAGAAACCCGGGTTCGCTATGCTATCTGATCGAGCTAAAACACTCCAAATTCACTTTCATGATAAATGCGAAGTAATCGTGGCGTGGTGAAGTTAACACAGTCGTCTCTCGAGGAAAACTTGCGGGGCTTATTGTTACGTGTGCGCCTGACGATTAAATCCTAAACATTCTAACATCAGCGGTTGAAACATACGAGGAATTGAAATACGGAGAATTAACATCCTAAGCTGAGGGTTGTCAATCAGCTATACTAATAAGCGATAAATCTAAACCGGGGTTGTCGATCCTAGTTGAACTATAAGCAATAAATCAGCGATAAATAAAAGCAATAATTCTATTATTCATAGGGTTTGTCGATCCTAATCCGAATCTAATTGCAAATAAGCAGCGAAATCATTCGTAATATAAATTGATAGAAACACGAGAACACTTCATTGTCAACATGAAATTGAATCCCAGAAACCATCAAACAAAACAACATGAAATTTAATCAGAAAAACAAGTCAAGCATAAAGCGATAAATAGATTATTCGATAGCGAAAATAAGCGAGGAATCAAAATAAAATTGTATCATTGTTGTTGCTGAAGAAATCGGAAGGAAGGCGATGGAAGCGGCAGTGCGCTGGAGACAAAGCGAAGAACTAAAATCGGACCCACCGACCCTAGCAGCGTATATATTAAAATAGGGTGGCGCGGTTCATAATGAGCTTACGCTTTCGGAAAACATTCGACTTCAATATGAGCAGCTGGTAAGGAATGGCAGCAGAATTGAGGTAAAGGGCGTGGCGTGCGGTGAAGTGAGCGCCCGGTGACCTGTGACGCTGCGGAGGCCTTGTTATGGCTGTATCGGTCTTGGGTCGCTTTGACGGGGCAACTAGGCGGCGAGCGATAAGCGCGGCATCACGGCGTCATGCTGAACTCAGCCTTGCAGTGTCTTAGCGTCTGTGTGGCCAGCAATGAGATAATGTGTACAGGCAGCCCAAGCGGCCCAGCGAAGGCCCAGCCTGGCCTTGTAGTCACTGTGGTGTGTCTTGGCTGGAAAGCGAGCAAGACAGGGCGCGCTACAGTTGACAGGCCCAAGCGGCGGCGGCGGCAAGGCCCAGCCTGGCAGTAAGTCAAAACATCGGTTATACGCTAGGCTGAGTGACAGAACTTGGGCGCAGGCGTGCGAAAGCGGCGAGCAGCAGCGGCGTCTTGGGGCGTGCTGCAGGCGGCGGGCGTTCGTTGCCTGCGTCTGTGACCGACGTTTGGCTCCGTTCTCGCGTCAGAACTTGATTTGCGATCGCTTGCGCCTATGAACTTTGTCGAGATGCTCTTCAATTATATCGATCCTTGCAGATCAATTCATCCTATTTTATGCCGTTTTCCTACAAACACCGAAGCGAGCGAGTAAGTCGAATCGATAAATCTTAATCAAACCGGGCTGTAATAGATGACCATAGAAAATGACCGTAAAACAATACCAAAGTCATCAAAATCATACCAAACACTATCTACTAAAAAGAATCAAAACAAGAAAGGCAAAATGGAAAAATAGAACTCTTGGGGAGGGCGTCGGCGGTGGTGGCGGACGGTCTGATGGTCCGCCCGCCGAACTGCTGGCACGATCCCACTCTCTGGCGCTTTCGTGGCGTACACAGGCTGGCCTGGTTTGTAAACACGAGAGATGAAGAAAATGAACGTTGAAAATGAGGCCCCTACATTTATAGGAAAAAGTAGGAAGCTTGTAACTGCATAGCGTTCGCTTTTCGAAAATCTGCGATGCATCTTTTATGACGGACTCCAAATTCACAAACTTGGTACCATGGACTTGAAATAAAATACGGACACAACGACTATAAACAAGATATGCTTTTAAAGACCCAGGAAAAATCGATTTTTCGATACTTCCGGTACGAAACCTTTGTGGGTGGTCAAAAACACGCATACTTAGTGTCATAATTCTTCATGAGACACTCTTATGCCTTGAGGTTTCGTGACGGTCGCATCTTGAAACAAAAATCGACTTTTGACCTTTCTCGAAAAACATGTCATACAAACACGAAGCTTAGGAAGGACGGGGTGTTCATCCTTATCATGAAAAATTTCATCCAGAAATTTCAAACACGTGAGGAAACAACTCGAGTCTTGAGCCACAGACTTTTCTTCCAACTCCCGTGAGCTTCCGCCCGCCGCTATGGTGATTCCTGACACTTTCACAGGAGATAAGCATTCCTCAACTCCTTGACTTCTGCGTTCCAGATAGCAGGTGCCTCCGTAACTCGAATACGAGCAAGTTTTACGATGATCTTGATCACGTATTTTAGGTCAAACCATGCTTTCTCAGCGAGAAGCGTGAAACCGTCGTGCACGTCTCCGTCTTGGTAGCATTGCTATATATTGAGGCCTATTCTTTCGAGAACTTGAAGGTCCATTGAACCTCGATCGCAACTTACCTCGCTTCCCCAAAATGAATGACTTTCCTCGTTGGGAAACCTTAGGAAGGCCAGCGATCTCAGACCATGACGGAAGATCAGTACAAGCTTGTCATGGAGGACTTACATGCGTCGAGGCTTCGTTGATCCTCAGCGATCGATCGATAACCTCGATCGTCTAATGAACATCTACGGTCTTAACGTCTTTCTCGTCGAATAAAGTGGCGATCTGCCTTCCGCTTCAGTACTGACCATGGGAGCCTTTCCTATGGTGGCACGATAGCTGTTGTTATAGGCAAACTCCGCAAATGTGATATCTCTTCCCATTTTTCTCCTTTATTAGGCCCTTGTTTCTATTACATATTCTCAGACACAGATTCGTCCTTTTGATTGTTAGTGCGTTTGAGGATGGAAGGCGTCTTGATTGACTTGGTTCCCGTGGCTGGGAAATCGATTTTAACCTCTCCCAGGATCTATCTTGGATGTTTAATTCACATACATTGATTATATACCTAGCATGCACCTATATAATTAATTGCAACACGTTGGTGTTTTCTCGTGTTACCGAATTTGTCGTGCAAGGATTGGATCAAGACTGTGCTTGATCTTCCACGGCTGCGATTGCAAACTCTCAGTGAGGACAATCTATGGAGTCTATAGAAATCCTTCTTACAGAGTTTTCGAAAATCTCACTACTTTGAAATAGTAATTCTTAAAATTTTCACTTGTGATTAGTTTGATTTTCTCTCACTTATATTTATAATGCAATCCCTAATCCTATCAAGATAGAATTTTGCATATCTAATAAATATAATAATATCCTTAAGATAGAGAGGATCACGAGTCCCAGGGACTCTTTAAAGGGGCGAAATCTCTAGCGTCCGGGCGAGCCAGGATCAAATGCAAGGAATAAAGATGGGCCTCAAATAAATTAATTATCTTATGTTCAGCCAACATAAATTAATTCATAAACATTTATTCATGCCACTAGAGAATAAATGTACTTCCCTTTATTTTCGAAGTTGAGTCGGCTCGCACTTAGACTTCACGAATCCGTATTTAAGATATCGCGTCCATTAATTATTTAAGTTACGATAGCTTAAAATAATTAATATCTTTAATTCCTTAAGTAGTACCACTCAACCTTATTATTGTACTTGAGATAACTCAACCTGCTGGTTTAGTACAATAAACCTTGAGCTCAAGGGCTCATCATCCTAAACGGATACGTATGACTGATCGGTAACTAGCATGACATACGACCGCCACCACCTAAGATGCAGAATCTGGTTATCTCATGTAACCTCACCCATAACAAGTCAAAGTGATGGTCAGAACTCATACTCACCTAATACCTTATCGAGGTTTAGATCAACTGTAAAGTCACCGAGATCTAGGTTCTTCACGGGTCGATAGAAGAACTCATCTCATCGTGATCCATCAATACGCCGAGGCTACAGATAGACAAGCAACTAAGTTACTTATCTATACATACTATACCGACAACTCGTCCTCAAGTTGTCTCACTGTGATTCTTTTATATCTCATTGCGACCAATCATATCGACTTCGTGATCTACAACAATCATGATCTAACTTATATATGAGATAAAGGACAACATATGCAATCAAGTAAACAATTCGATAGAGATTGTAATAGTGGTAACAGAAACATTGTATACAAGCTCAACCAAACTACCGAATATAAATCCAACAATCTCCCACTTATACTAAACAAACTTTTAGTATACAATGTGTCTCTACTAGTTATTACAAAAACACCATCACTTTGCTTTCTACTTACACAAGTTTCTTTCTAAGTGGGTGCCCTCTTGCAATCGAGTCCTCGAAATGACTCTTTAGACTTTTTGCGGCGAGAACTCTTACGGAACATATCCGGCCAGCCACGCTCGGAATGTATCCGGCCGGCTAACAGTGTGGACGGGCTCAATCCCGTCGAACCATAACCACCTCATTACCATTTACGTGGACTTAGGGGTCTATCCGGCGGAACCATAACCATGTGTTCGGGGTCTATCCACGCCGATCAATACTCGAGATTGAGATCAACCCACGAATAGAGATCCGTGCACAATCACAATAGAACCACATCTTAGATCGGAGAACAATAATAACTTCATCAAAACATTTCTGGCGCACGTGTTTTTTTTTGAAATATCGGGTAAATAACTCAAAATAAGCATATATAACGAGACGACGACGTTAAGCGGGAGATATCCACAAATCCGATGAATTCACGATCGCCTTGGTAGGTACACGGTAATAAGGCGGAACAACTTTTGGGGTCACGTCCGACAAAGCAAAGCAACAGCGTGATCAAGCGAAGATCGAAGCAAAGCGGGGTTTCGACTTTACGAACACATATTTGGCACTCTACGGGTTTTCAAATCGACTCGATGAGAAGGAAATATATTCGGGGCATCAAGACCTATAATTGGGTACCGAAATATGCATGCATGCAAGTTGACTTAAATCTTAGCGAGAAGCTTGAAATCGATGCCTATCGCCGGATCTAGGATAAACAATCAAAATCGATGCATGAAAATGGAAACATAAGCAATATGCATAACGAGGAACATGGAATGACAAACTATGTTGAAAATGGATAACAGGGCATGTCCTTTAGCAAACTCAAGCAGCGGAAAACAAAACAAGAAAGGACAAAATCAAAAAAGCAGAGGCTGGGGAGGGAGCGATCGGCGGTGGTGGCGGCGGCGGTGCAATGGCGCCGTCGCCGAGCCTCCCGGCTCGATCCCACTCCTCCAACGCTTCCGTGGCGTGCACGGAGCTACTCGACTCGTCCCTAAACACGGAGGCGAGAGAAAATGAGCGTTGAAAATGAAGGCCTAGCCCTCTATTTATAGGAAGCGGAAAGCGCATTTTGCTTGCATAATGACCCTTTCAACATAGCGATGTAACTTTACAAACGGACTCCATTTATGCAAACTTGGTACCCGATGGACTCGGAATAAAATACGGACACAACGACTATAAACAAGATATGCTTTTAAAGACCCGTGAAAAGTATTTTCGATAACTTCCGGTGCAAACCTTCGTGGGTGGTCGAAAACCTGCATACTAAGTGTCTATGAATTCATCATAAGACCCTCTTCTAACACGAGGTTTCGTGATGGTCGCATCACCGAAACAAAAGTCAACATTTGACCTTTCTCGAAAAATGTGCCACAAACTAAAGCTTAGGAAGGACGGGTATTACATCCTCCCTCATATAAAATTTCATCCCAATTTCAAACACATGGCGAGGCGACTCGAAGTCTTGAGCCACGAACTATCTTCCAACTCCCGTAGCTTTTCTCCGCCATGGTGATTCCACAACACCTTGGTGGAATCGCTTGTTCCTCAACTCCTTGATTTCTCGTTCCAAGATAGCCATGGTCTCTCCTCGTAGCTCCGGATCTGAAAGAACCACTGATCATGCTTGATCCGTCTTTTAGCTCGTGCACGTACTTTCTCAGGCGAGAAGCGTGAAACACGTCGTCACGTCTCCGATGCTCGTGACAGCGCTAACCTATAAACAGCGGGCCTATTCTCTCGAGAACTTGAAGGTCCAGCAGACCTCGATCTGACTTACCTCGCTTCCAGAATCGAGCGACTCACTCGTCGGAAACCTTAAGGAAGGCGATCTCCGACCATGGGCGAAGATCCGTGCGGCGTTTGTCCGCATGGGACTTACGCACATCTGAGTTTCCTTGATCCTTCGGCAGTCGATCGATAACCTCGACCGTCTGTTGAACCATCTCTGGTCTAACATCTTCCTCTGCCCTTTATCCCAATAAAGTGGCGATCATTCTTCCTTCCCTGGCGCTTCATGGGGGCCATTCCTATGGTGGCACGATAACTATTGTTATAGGCAAACTCCACCAAGGTAGTATCTCTTCCCAATTTCCTCTTACGTATTACAACTGCTGCGTAGCATATCCTCCAAGACACAGAATCGTCCTTCCAGTGACCGTCAATACGAGGATGGAAGGTATCTTGATTCAGCCAGTCCTCATGCTCTTGAGACTCCTCCAAAATCTTGGCGTGAACCTCTGGTCGCGATCGGCGTGTCGATGCCGGCACCATGTAACCGTATGATCTCTCTAACATAACGTTGAGCAAGCTTGTCCACCCGTCGTCATCCGAATCGGTGAAATGAGCTAACCCGTCGATGCATCGGCGACAACCCGTATAAGCGGTGTTTCCTCGGCGTTGACATGGAAAACTCACCACAAAATCCATACCGATATGCTCCCTTCCACTCAAGATTTATAGCGGTGCAACAATCTGGCGGACATTGATGTACGGCTTTCACTGGCGACAAGCGAACAACGTTCCACAAACTCGGCTACATCATTTTCATCCCTTCCCTTAAAGTTCCTCTTAAGGTCTGTACATTTGGTGCTTCTGGATGAGCTATGTATGGTGCCTCATGAGCTTCACTTATGATGTTATCTCTCAATTCCCTATTGAGTGGAACACATAACCTTCCTCGGAATAATAGCGCGTTGTCCTTCGCTTCAGTGAAACCCTTGCTATCTTCTAGCCTTTCTTTCAAGCGCGTCTTTCGGGAACTCTTCTCCTTATTGCGGCGCTCACGATTGCTTCTCTGGGTCGGTTCATTGTCAAGCTGCGGCGAAACCTTGGGTGATTACGGCGGATGAATCACTTCCAGGTGAGCTTCTCGAAATCTCGAATAAGCTCTTTCACTTGCGTGAAGATATCACAACTTAGCTCTCGACTTGCGACTAAGGGCATCTGCTACGACATTGGATTTCCGGGTGATAGGCGATAGAGCAATCATAATCCTTCACCAACTCTAGCCATCTCCTTTGCTTCATGTTCGGCTCATACATTCAAAAAGTACTTAAGTCTCTTGTGATGCAGTGAAAATCTCACTTAACTCAGTAGAGATAGTGCCTCCAAATCTTGATTGCATGAGCAGCTGCTGCTAACTCCAGTGCGTGCGTTGGGTAGCTCAACTCGTGCGGCTTCAGGCGGCGAGGCAGCGTGGCTATAACCTCAGTTACGCATAAGAGCATGACAAAAACAAGCTTGGGCGCGTCGGTGTAGACCACAAAACCATCGTTCCCTTCCGATCGGCTAACTTTGGGCGGTTGTTAGCTTCTTCTTGACTCTTGGAAACTTGTTTCACAAGCTTACGACCATGAAAACTTGATTCCTTTCACGGTACATTGCGTCATCGGCCTCGCCAACCGAAAACCCTTGATGAAGCGTCTATAATATCTACCAAGCATAGAAAGCTTGAACCTCATTGGCATTAGTGGAACCTTCCGATTACTACTGCTTCAACCTTGTTGGGTGGACTTTAATTCCCTGCAGACACTATATGTCGAGAACATCCTTCTACGAGCGAAACTACGCACTTACTATACTTGGCATACAACCTCTGCCGTAACGTTTCCGAGCAGTGCGGAGGTGTTCTCTATGCAACTACGCATTCTTGGAATAGATGAGAATATCATCGATAAAAACTAAAGAGCGAAACTATCCGGTCTTGATGGAAAACTTCGATTCATCGGATCCATGAAAGGCTATTTGGCACATTGGTCAAACGAGCGGCATCACGATGAACTCGTGGTGCCCATACCTTATTCGAGCAGCGGTCTTATAGCGTCCTCCTTCACGATCTTGGTTGATGGTAGCGACCTCAAATCGATCTTAGAAGACACTGCTCCTTGGCTGGTCGAAGCGGATCGTCGATCCTGAAGAGGATATATATTCTGTCGTAAGCTTATTGACTCTACGTAGTCAATGCACATCCACATTGATCCATCCTTATTCTTGATGAGCAGGCTGGCGCTCCCCGGCGGCGACCGCTGGGTTGGATAAAACCTGATCCACGACTCTTACAGCTGCGCTTTCGGTTCTGCAATTCTTTAGGTGCCATTACATGGTGCCTTTCATCTAGTCTTGCTCACGGTTCCGGATCAATAGTGAATTCCACTTGTCTATTGGGTGCAAGCACAGGCGAGTCCTCGGGAAACACGTCAGGATATTCACACAGCTGGCTCCTCTTGCAAGCTGTTTGCGGTTCGTCGTGCCTGTCGAACTACGAAAGTTTGTGACTTCACTTCTTGACCATCCTCACTGCGCCTTGATCTTTGAGATCATAAACACGGAAACACCATCCTTATGCCGTGAAACAAACTTTCCTCCTCATAAACAACAAATCTTCCCGAAACACTCCCAATGGCTCATGGACATTCACAGTACATTCACGAACTTACGGATATGCTCATCCATCACTGTGGGATCTTAACCAGCGTTATACAGGCCTTGAATATCCATAAACCTACGTATTAGTTCACCAATAAACAACAACAAATATTCACGTTTCCTTTTCCCCCAATCATCGGGTGATCATGTCTTGAACACATGTTCACTTGACACATATCAATATCAACATCGATATTCATAATAATAGTCAGCAAGCAAATCGAGGATTCACTTACAAGCTTTCGTTTATAAAAATAAACAAGATTTTCAATCAACAACATATATTGTCAATCCATCAACCATCGTGATCATGTCGATCACATCATATCATATCATATCATATCAATGATTTTCATATCACGATCGCATAGGCCCTGTCGTCCCATCGACAAATCACTTCCACATTCACGTCAACACTGACCATACCACGTCCATATCGCCTCAACATCACATAGCGTTTACATCCGTAAACTCTTACCATGCAAGCGGATGAAACAAAGATCATATCAAGCTCACTTGACCGCAAAGCACCAACAAATAAACACATACCTCATCCCTTTTTGAAGGAGGCGGTGATGGTGAACTAAGGGTAAACATGCACGATAAGCAGTTTAGAAGAACAAGTTCTAAACACTCAATTTCAAGCGTTACAAGATATAAAGCAAATGAGCGCGCGATATGAAAACTATAGACACATACCCAAAGCTAGAAAAGCGCTCGATACCATCTTTGGTATCGAGATAACAAAACTAGATGTTAGAGCGAGATCATTGCTACGATACCATCTTCATCACGCCCAGTTCGAGGAAAGCGCGAGATCTTGTGATTAGGGGTGGGGTTAAGCGGGGAAGAAGGGGGAGGTTACATAAAGCATACATAATAAGAGGATACGACCATAAAATCGGGCAACATCTCCTCTATAACTAGGACATATCCTGAAGGGAAAAGGTAAGCAAATAATCCACCAACAGAATTATATCGACACCATAGCTTCAATGAACGTGATCTTAATTTATAATAAGTAATGTAAGAAAGCAAAATAGCATTACACCCTGTTGACTAGACCGGTCGACCACATGGCATCTCTTATCGAGACTCACGACATAAAACATAATAGCAAATCTTGTTCCCAATGGTAGAGCAAAACAAAGGGACAAGAATACATCGACAATGGAATATATATATATATATATATATATATATAACACAACATCAGCGGAAGCATAGCATGAAGAACATTTCGACCCTCGGTGGCCGTCCATCCCTCACTCACTGTGAAAATATTTGAAAAGAGTTTGGGGTGAGTACTAGCGCACTTTCTGTTGGGGTTTTATCATAAATCAAAAATCATGATGCCGTGTTGAGCACTTACCTAGAGGGTTTTAAAGCGTAAATCCACTTCTAAGTAGCAAAATAGATTTTTCATTTTCGATATCGATCGTTATTCTTGTTACTCCATCATAGAACCATAGAACCACGACTCGAAACGTATCCCTTGACCCGTCACATCTCATTCGGCGGAACATATCATGACCCACTGATATCTCGGCGAAACATATCCGGTCGACCCATTGCCGGAAGGTATCCGGTAGGCTAACTCGGTGTGGACTTGAGGTCGAATCCCGTCGAACCATAACCACCTCATTACCATTTCGTGTGGACTTAAGGTCTATCCTCTTGAACCATAACCATGTGTTCGGGGTCTATCACTTCGATCAATATTCAAGATGGTGATCAACTCACGAATAGAGATCCGTGCACAATCACAATAGAACCACATCTCGGATCGAGGAAACGATAACTTCATCAAAACATTTCTGGCGCATGTTTTATTTTGAAATATCGAGTAGATAACTAAAAATAAGCATATATAACCTGACTGAGCAGACAACGTTAACTAGGAGATATCCACAAATCCGATGACTTCACCGATCGCACTGGTAGGTATCTGGTAACAAGACGGAACAACTTTTGGGGTCACATCCCACAAAGCAAAGCAACAACGAGATCCAAACAAAGATCGAAGCAAAACAGGGGTTTTCGACTTTCTGAACACATATTTGGCACTCTCCGGGTTTTCAAATTGACTCGATGCAGAAGGGAAATATATTCAGGGCATGAATACCTAATAGGGTACCTTCAAAATATGTATGCATGCAAGTTGACTCAAATCTTAGCAGCGAAGAAGCTTCAAAAATCGATGCCTATTCTCAGATCTAGGATAAACCATACAAAATCGATGCATGAAAATGGAAACATAAGCAATATGCATAACGAGGAACATGGAATGACAAACTATGTTGAAAATGGATAACCCAGGCATGTACTTCCTTTAGCAAACTCGAAGCAACGGAAAACATCCCGACATGCAGAAACACAAAAAACATAAAAATGGAATCGGTACTTTAGTAGAATGCATAGCCCGGAACTCAAAACCTAAAGGGCCCGTAGCCAAAGGGTGGCGTGGTGGCCACCAAATCGGTGGCCACAAGCTCACGGCGGCGGCGGCGATTCGGTGGTGGTCGACGGCTAAATTGGCCGGCCTCCAACCGTTTTCCCGTCCCGTCCCTTTAGAAACCCAAGTTCTATGCTATGCTATCTACTAAAATATGGAATCAAAACAAGAAAAGGACAAACGGAAAAAGCAGGGGCTGGGGAGGGCGTCGGCGGTGGTGGCTTCGTGACGGCAATGGTGCCGCCGCCGAGCCTCCGGCTCGATCTAACTCCTCAAGTGACTTGCGGCGTGCACAGGCTGCTCGGCTCGTTCGTAAACACGAGAGGCGAAGAAAATGAGCGTTGAAAATGAAGGCCTAGTCCTCTATTTATAGGAAAAGAAGAACACATGCATTGCTTGAACAGCGGCCTTTTTTAACGCAAAGAGGCATAACTTTATGACGGACTCGAAATTTAGCAAACTTGGTACCCATGGACTTAGAATAAAATACGGACACAACGACTATAAACAAGATATGATTTTAAAAGACCCATGAAAAGTCTCGTTTTCGATAACTTTCCGGTGCGAAACCTTGTGGGTGGTGAAAACACTGCATACTTAGTGTCTATGAATTAGGTCATAAAACACTCTTCTAGCGCGAGGTTTCGTGACGGTCGCATCATCAAAACAAAAGTCGACCTTTGACCTTTCTCAAAAAAAACGTGCCATGCAAACACGAAGCTTAGGAAGGATGGGGTATTACAAGCAGGCGGTGTAATCGACCCATGGACATACGGTGAGGCGATCTGAAAGACAACGATGCAAGATCATGGCACACGCTATGGACTTAGAAATTGAGTCCATATGGCTATGGATGTATCTGAAAAACACTCTACCGGATGGCGAGGAAGCCGTAGGTAGTAAGTGGGTATCTGAGAGGAAGAGATTGGATCACGAGAGGTTTGACTTTTAAAGCCGGGCTTGTGGTGAAAGGTACACTCAGTTGAGGCATCGATTTCGATGAGACCTTTTCGCTGTAACAATGCTCGAGTCCATGAAATTCTTGGCCATGCACTACACTGAACCTTGAGGGTTTGTCAAATGGATGTGAAAACCGCTTTTCTAAATGGTTACCTTGAAGAAGGTAGAGACATCTATGTCACGACAACCGAAGGTTATCTTTGTGAAGGGTGAAGAGCATCTAGTATGGAAGCTTAAAAGTCCATTTATGGACTTAAGCAAGCTTCGATCATGGAACTTACGCTTTGTGAGGTGGTAAAGTCATGGATTTACCAGTTGCCTAGCGAAAGTTGTGTGTATCGTTTAGATGTCAGCGATGATGTGGTATTTCTTGCACTTTACTTAGATGACATCCTTCTACTTGGCAACAATGTGAAGTTGTTATCAAACATAAAGAGTTGGTTATCATATCGGTTTCAAATGAAAGACTTAGGAGATGCAGCGTGCATTCTTGGGATCGAGGTTTACAAAGATCGCAAGAGGAAAATGTTGAGCTTATCTCGGGCGTCTTACATTGATATTATAATTACTCGTTTTATTATCGAGACCACCAAGAAAGGATTGCTACCTTTCGGGCATGGTGTTCCTTTATCTAAGGAGCAATCACCTATGAGCGCAAAGGAGATAGATGTAATGAGACAAGTTCCTTCACGCTTCCGTCGTAGGAAGTCTCATGCATGCAATCTATGTCTGAGACGGATAAGCGCTATCACGGTAGGCATAGTAGCTGAATGTCGATCTAACCACGGACAAGCTCATTGGACTGCGGTAAAGCATATACTCAAGTACTGAAAATGACTCGAGATTATAGGCTAGTTTACGAGCCGATAGTCTAATGCCTTTGGGTTATTCAGACTCGGATTTCTAAGCTGACCGTGATGAGAAGAAGTCTACCTCAGGCTATGTGTTTACCTTGGGAGGAGGAGCCGTATCTTGGCGAAGTGCAAAGCAGCGATGCATTGCGGACTCTACCATGGAAGCCGAATATGTAGCCTCTTCAAAGGCTGCTAAAGAGGTTGTATGGTTCAAGAACTACCTTATGGATCTAGATGTGGTACATGGTTTGCCTAAGAGTATCATAGTTTACTGTGATAACTCAGGTGTAGTGGCAAACTCGAAGGAACCACGGACCCACAATGTAAGTAAACACATAGAGAGAAAGTACCATGTCATACGAGAAATCGTTAGACGAGGACTTGGATTGCGGAAGATGGCACCCACTTAGAAAGGAAACTTTTGTAGAAGTGGGAGAAGCAAAGTGATGGTGTTATTTGTAATAGCTAGTAGAGAGACACATTGTATACTAAAAGTTTGGTTTAGTATAAGTGGGAGATTGTTGGATTTGTATACTGGAAGCAGTTTTGGTTGAGCTTGTATACAATGTTTCCTGTTACCACTATTACAATCTCTATCTAAATTGTTTACTTGATTGCATATGTATTTTCCTTATCTCATATATAAGTTAGATCATACGGTGTGTTGTAGATCACGAAGTGCGTATGATTGGTCGAAAAGCTTAATGAGATATAAAAGTATCATAGTGAGACAACTTGAGGACGAGTTGTCGGTATAGGCTCATGGTATAGATAAGAAATTACTTGGCTTAGTTGCTTGTCTATCTTTGATGCGTCTCGGCGTATTGATGGATCATGATGAGATGAGTTCTTCTATCGACCATCTTGAAGAACCTAGATCTCGGAGACTATCGTTGATCTAAACCTCGATAAGTTATTAGGTGAGTATGAGTTCTTGACCATCACTTTGACTTGTTATGGGTGAGGTTACATGAGATAACCAAGATTCTCTGCATCTTAGGTGGTGGCGGTGCTTGTATGTCATGCTAGTTACGTGTCGAGTCACCGTATCCGTTTAGGATGATAGCGTCCTTAAGGAGCTCGAAGGTTTATTGTACTAAACCTGCGAGTTGAGTTATCTCAAGTACAATAATAAGGTTGAGTGGTACTACTTAAGGAATTAAAGATATTAATTATTTTAAGCGATCGACGCTTTAAATAATTGATGGACGTCGATATCTTAAATCACGGGATTCGTTAAGTCTAAGTGCGAGCCCGACTCAACTTGAAAATAAAAGGGTAAGTCGGCATTTATTCTCTAGTGGCATGAATAAATGTTTATGAATTAATTTATGTTTTAATTTGAACATAAGATAATTAATTTATTTGAGGCCCATCTTTATTCCTTGCATTTGATCCTCAGGTGGCACATCCGGGCACGGAGCAAGGAGAAATTCGTCCTTTCATATAGAGTCACCTTTGGGACTGTTTTAATCCACTCTATCTTAAGAGATTTTATTATATTTGTTAGATATGCGAAATTCTATCTATATAGGATTTAGGGTTGCATTATAAATATAAGGTGAGAGAAAATCAAACCCTAATTCTAATAGTAAAATTTTCGAAAATCATACTTCTCAAAGTTAGGAATTTTTAAAAATTTTCAAGAAGGAAGCAGACGAATTTCTACAGCACTCTTCATAGATTGTCCTCACTCGACATTGGAGTTTAGGCAATCGGGACACAGTCCAGAAGATCAATGCACGAGTCTTGATCCAATCCTTGCCTGGAAAATTCGCAGGTAAACACAGAAAACACCAAGGTGTTGCAATTAATTATATAGGTGCATGCTAGGTATATAATCAATGTATAGTGAATTAAACATCCAAGATAGATCCTCGGGAGATGGTTAAAATCAGTTTTCCCTATAATTGGTATTAGAGCCTGGGATCAGAATCTTGGCTCTGTTGGATTAATTCACGTTTGATTATTACGTGCGCAATTAATTAATTGTGGATCAGTCATTCATCGTGGCTCGTTTTATTTTTTGTCACATTTCATATACTTCCATCATTCCAAAACAACTTTTAGTTGAGATAGTTACCTTCTTCCTCGTTGAGCAGGACGACGATAGAGTGCAGTGCAGTGGTAGTCAAACACAAACAATTTATAGACTTGTTTGGTTTCATTTTGTGCTTATTCTTGGTGTTCTTTTACATGCCGTTTCCTGTGTTTCTTCTTTCTTATACCGTTGTTTTGATTAGAATTCTTCATTTCAGATTTAAGTGGTTTGTCTCACTGTTTTGTAGGAAAGCGGTATAAAAAGGATGAAAAGATCGCCAAGGATCAAGTATATTGAAGAGTATCTTAACGAAGTCGTGGTAAAACGGATCCTAATTCGGGTTCGAGATAAGGAGAACGAGGCGAATCATCAAAGTCACGCACGCACCCCGTCGCTCGGTCGGCTCTCGCACGTGCATAGCCATCCGTGCGCCCAGCCTCGCGCTCTCTCTCTCTTGACCGAGCACCCGACGCTCGTTACAGCGCACGTTTGCTCGCCGCATGCCTCGCCGCCAGCGCGCTGCTTGCTCGCACGCCCGCCAAAGACGCTCGGCCTGCGCGCCAACCGACCCAGCCCGGCTCACTCTGGCGTCGCCGCCAATTTCCTCCAGCTCGAGTGAGTGCCGGCTCGCCCGTGCGCATTCTGTCGCCCGCGCCCCGCTCACCCGCCCGCATGCCGCGCCATCTCCGCTCGCATTCTTCCGCCCACATGCCGCGCCATCTCCGCGCGCGCTCGACGTTCAGCCCCCGCTCGCCCACCTACGCGCCCGCTTGCCTTGATCCGGCGCTCGTTTGTGAGTCAGTATAGTTTTTGAGCGAGCGCTCATCTACAGCCGGCGCTCTCTCTCACTTATTATATATACGTTTTTTAGGTCTGATTTGAGGGTTCGGTTTTTATTTTCTCTTGCACGCAGCCGTTGTTCGTTGTTCGTTCTTCAAGGATCCATTTTTCATTCAGTTTGATCGAGACAATTCCAGTAACAATTCTTAATTTATTTCTTTTGATTTACGAATTATAGCAAACCTTGTGTTGACATTTGGATTGATAGTGATTGAGTAGTTTTTCTACCTATTGTTCTTGGTTGATTAATCTACGTGTTTTGTTTCAAGATTGTTTGTGGATTAAATTTATATTGTGAGATTGTTATTGAATTCAATTTAATCCTAGACATTGGTTTGTTGATTGCTCGTTCGATTCTTCTACCTTCGGTCCTGGATAATTTATATTCTATGCAAGTGATGTTCTATGCAAGTGATATTGAAGTTGAATTTCATATTGAATCACTCTTCGTCGGATTTCATAGCTTCGTGTTTGGTGATTTAATTTAATTGTTTATAGATTAGTTTCCTGCTTTCGTTCTTCCTTAGTTAGTCAACTAGGAATTGACAACTCCTAGTTCGATTTCTCGCTTTAATTTATATTTCCTGTTAGCTTTTCAATTCAAGTATGATCAAATCCCATGTTGGTATTAGAGTGTTAGGATTTACCGCTTTCTGTATTTGACACGAACAATAGCCCTGTTAAGTTTTCCTTAAGAGACGACTAGGGTTAACCTTCCCTACTATAACACCTCATTCGATTGAGAGTCAATTAAGAGGACACTTTTGATTGAACAAGACTCAACTTTCAACTTAGGATCCAAGGAAAGACTTTCTAGGGTTCAGAGCGAACCTCGCTCTGATACCACTTTTTGACGACCCAACTTCCCAAAGAAGTACGGGTCATATGGATCGTCACTGGTATGATAACACAGCGGTTATTGTAAATCCCGCAGTTTTAAAGCTAATTTGCGATAATAAAAATCGCTAATTAGGGTTTTATTCCGGTAATCGAAATAGTGAATTATCGAAACTTGATTTCGACTATCCATCATACGAGGATTATTATCTCATATTCACTATTGATTAGTGAATTAATGAATATAGTTTATATTATTCCTTCGGACGTATTATTCTAACGTCGGTCAATTTCGACAGTTAATTTTATGATATTTTCTAAGTGACGAAGCTTAGAATTAAATTTCTTATTAATAAAAGGAATGAATAAAGTAAATAAGACCTTATTACGAATAGTTTGGGAGATGATACGATTGGTGTCGGTTTGAGACGTTTTGAACGTCAACGTTTAGAGACGATTCGAAAACTTAGTATAATGATCAATGAATTATAATATCGAAATTCCTATGATTATTTTATGTAATAATAACATTATTTAGAATTAAAATAATGCTAGAGAATTAAAGAATAAAGATTGAACAATTTAGCTAATTTTCGAAAACCCTAATTTCGAAAATTAGGGTTTTGTGATCTAGAATTGTTCTAAATATTTTTCTATGATGTAATTCATCACCTAAGACTTATAATATGTCATATAGCTATATATTAGCTATATTTAGCAAGAGAATAAAATGTATAGCATTGTTACTATACATGCTTCGAAAATTAGGGTTTAAGGTTCGAAATTTTGAAGTTTGAGACATGCGATTATTTTAATAATTTTTTCTATGATTTATTATATCATATAGGACATATATTATGTCATATAGCTATAAATTGGAGGAAAATAAAATATGTAGTATATATTTATATGTGGTTGCCGAAAATTACACTATTATGTGTAAAGTGAATTAAATCCTTATCTTTTGGTGATGCTATGAATTAATTATTATAGTGAGACATTATTAATTTATAAGATAAGGTATATTATGATTTATCTGATGGGAGGCCACTTGTAAATGTAGATGCCGAAAATGTTGACTAATTGTGTGAAATAAAGAAAATATCATGCTATAATTATGATGTGTTATAATTATGATGATAAGATATTATTATAAGATAAGATAGAGTATGTAGGCAATTAAAACAAGTAACTATAGCCTTTGTTTGCTAGTAGTTGAAAATGTTGACAATTAAGTGTGAACAAATGTGAAATCAAATAAAGTCTTAGTGTATAATTTCGACTTTTCAAATATGATATTATCTATAGTAATATTATAGTATATGATAGTATAAATAAAATAAAATTCATCCTATGATAATTTGAAAGTGCCGTGCACTTTGAGAACAAAGAAAAGAAGGATTTTCTTCTTCCTTTGGAAAATGATAGAAATGATATATATATTTAACCCCTACAAGATATAATATGATGTGGATTATTAAAATAAATAAGTGAAGGGGTATTAGTTGTGTTAACCGAACACTATATTATTAGTTGTGTTTCATAATGATTATGTTCAAGGTGCCGTGAACAAGTATAATTGGAATAAGAATTTTCCTCTTTCATTACATAGTTGCCGTAAACTATGATTAAAAGGAAGAAAGATACAAATTGTCTTTTGCACTCACCAAGTGGACAAAAATAATGTGATAAGGTTCTACATTAATGAAGGTGGCGTGAACTTTGTGAACAAAAGAAAGAACAATTTTCTTCTTTCTTTAAAAATGATAGGATAAATATTAAATTTTGTCTTGAAGCATACAAGTTGGACGAAAAGTTGTAAAGAAATGTGCAAGTGTAATAATTAAATGTTGTAAGATATTTTAACATATTGCAAGTGGATTATCCTACACTTCTATAAAATCATAAGCTCTCTCTCATTGCACACTTTAGAACCGTGAGGATTGGGAGAAAAAGAATGAGAGAGTTTATCAAATTTCCTTCCCAAATCTTAGATAGATAAACGTCGCCGTTTAAAATCGACACCGATTAAAAGGTTAGATTTCTTCCGAGCTTCGTATACATGCTAGAATTTTCGAATTTCATCCGTTACAATTCATGTTATAAGCTTAGTTCATTTATGTGATTTTCGAAAATCATGAGTTATGTGCTAAGATGTTTAGATATCATGCCTATACTATGTTATTAAGCTTATATTACAAAATTAAGCATGTTATTAAATTACATGTGTGGACCGAAAATATGAGGAAATCATATGTTGATGATTATGATTTTTAATTGTCAATTTGAGCATGAAATAATGATCTAGGGTATTAAATATGCTTGTATGATTTTATGTGAAATTTTTGGAAAACTATAGTATATATATCCATAATGATCGAAAGTTTTAAGAAAAATAATAAGTTATAATATAGTTCATGATTTAATGATATTATAGCATATTGATGATGTAGAGTCATAATATAGTGTTGTATGAATTTATTGGAATTGTTAAAAATTATTTTGACCTAAGTCACTTTTTCGAAAATATGACCTTAGTAATTTTTAATGAATAGTTCATAATTGATAAAAATTATGTTATAGCAAGGATACTTATGGAGGATTATGTGTTATGTGAATTAATTGGAATTTTTGAAAAATGTTTACTTGCTTAATTGAAATTTTCGAAAACTATATAGTATAATACTAAGGTGTATAATTTTTCTTTGACCAAAGTAATTACATAGTATTAATCCCATAATGAAATAGTGTGATATATGAATTTATGAGAATTTTAGACCAAGAAATACACATGAAATTCGAAATATACATATATAGTATTAAAAGTCAAAATGTTGACTAAAATCAAAATGTTGACTAAAATTGTTGACCAAAGTCAAAATGTTGACTAAAGTCAAAATTGTTGACCAAGGTCAAAATGTACGAAATATGTTAATATGTGATCGATGTGACGTAGTACGTTTAGTAAAAATGTAACTTACGTTAAGTAAGTACATTAAAACGTATTATATGTGATAAAGAGATAGAATATCTCTTATGTGATAAGTGATTTCATAATCAACATCATTTTAATTAGGAAGCGTCAAAATAAGTTCGACGTTAGGCTTATTCGATTCATAGGGCGTTATAGACGATGTTCGTCTCTATCGAAACGTGACCAACATACTAAATAGTTCTTACGTTAAGGTGGGACGTGATTCTGAACAGAGACATAGAAAGGGACTATAGAAAGACCTACATCTGCCAGGTGGGCTTTGTTCAAAACCCTTTATTTACTTGCTTTACGCAAATGAAAAGTATTTATTCTGACGCTTACATTGAGAAATGATGATGAGATGATTACACGCCCAAAGTGTTTATGTTTTTGTGTATGAATCCTATCATGTTGTTCGGGCAAGCCGACTATGAAAGTGAATCGGTTGTTGGGCAAGCCAACTATGAAAGTAATCGATTGTTGGGTCGCTCCCATTGGGTCGCCCAATTTTATAGAATGAATTACGTCATGTGCTAGAGGATGAATTCTGGTCTATTCCTAGCTTGGAGGTTGAATTCGGGTCCTGTGCTAGATCAAATTCCTAGCACGGACGGTGTACACCATAGAAGTATTGTGTGCCGATAGCAACATCTTGACGGTCGCGACGTCCGTAGAAGGAGGCCCTTCACGGCGTTTAAAAGAATGTTATATGAGAAATGTTTATGAGAAATGATATGGATCATACACACAAAGAGAAAATGCCTTCGCAGGCGATCTTTTGAGAAAATGAGAAATGTTTTATTAAAGTGAAATTATTTTTCAAGAAAATGAAAGTTTTGAAATAAGAGAGATTCTAAGAATATGCAGGTATTGGACTGCATATTCATGAAAAACTTAAAAGAATTGATATGCATTAGGAAAATGATTTTTCACAGATTTAAAAATGAAAAGTTTGAAAGTAAATGCCTCTTTCTCAAAGTTTTGAAATGAAGAGTTAAAAATGGAAAATGATAATTCCAAAGAGATGAAACTTATGAGAATTTTTGAAAGTGAAAGTAATTGCAAATGTTGCAATGATGTTTTATGTTGTGAAAAGTTGAAAGTGATATGAGAAAGTATTGACATTGTTATGCCAAAAGAGAAATCTTTGAATTCATGGAATTCAATGAGGATGATTGTTATTGACATTGATATGTCAAAAGAGAAACCTTTGAATTCGTGGAATTCAATGAGAATTTATGTTATGATAGTTGTTGGTTCGCTACCAACGTATGATAATGTTATAATAAGATTGATAGTTGTTGGTTCATTACCAACATATGATTATGTTATGATGATGTTATATGAGAAAGTGTTGACATTGATATGTCAAAAGTGAAATCTTTGAATTTGTGAAATTCAATGAGCATGATTATTATGAAAGAATTATGTTATGAATGTTTAGAGTTCTGAAAATTCCAGTTAGTTTGATGATGGATATGTTATCCCAAAGAACATAGACTGTTTAAGTCGCATGATCCCGTTTGCGAAAGAACATAGAAAAAGAACTATGAGAATTTTAGTCTGTCATGAGACATAAACGAGATCGAAATGAGAATCTCGAGCTGAATGACGAGAACAAAGAGCAGAGAATCAAAGAGCAAAGACGAGAATGATGATTTAGAAATAATGAATGTCACTATACTACAGTGACATGAGTATAGTCTTTTGTTTGGATGTTCACGTATGACGGAAATCCAAATCGACTATGACTTTCTCGTTAGAAACGAAATAAGAATGTGATCAAAGAAATAGTTGATACTGATCTTGTGACGTACATAGAAAGAGAACTCTACAGTGTGACAGGAATCTTAGAACGCTACTAGAAAGTAAGATTCTCATTAGTACAAGAAGAGTTATAGCATGTGTATACATGAGAACCTTTGATGAAAACTAAAATAAATTGTATAAGGTTTCAAATCTTTTTCATAGCCCAAAACCTGTCATTGAGTTTAACTCTATAAACTAGTTTCGATAGAGATATCACTTGAATTCTCACCCTTTCTGAAAGGAATTTATAACCAGAAAATTTCTTAAAAGCATCCTCTTGAAACCAAGCCTTCATGTGACTGAGAAAGTATTTGTGACGGGCCTGGCCACTCCATATGACCAAAGAAATCTCAGTAGTTGTTATTCTAGTCTTCGGACCCTATCTCCCAATTATTCAGTCCAAAGAACATATTTTTTTCCGAAGCTTCAGAGTTGTTATCTTGGATTGTGAAACCGTACCTCTTGAAAGTTATTATGATGAAATTTTCTTCAATCCATGAAACCAATAAGTATGACGAGGTTAACGTATCTTGTCACCTAAAAGTTTCGGATCAAGAAAGTGATAGACATCAAGATATGATGTAAAGAAGTTCTCGATGAGATGAGATATATTTTATGATACATAGGTGGATCGACCCTTGATGGGCTTTCCCAAAGGCGATAATGATGAAGTTATACCTCCACGTGAGGTATGATGACTAAGTTATGAGCGAGATACTTTATAGCATTGAGTGCTAGGTAGAAGTAAAGAAAAGTATATGATATCCTTGGGATATCACCTCCTCTTATTATGTTATAATGAGGAGAATACAACTTATCCATAAGATAGTTGATTGTCCCTAAGACCTCCTTAGTAGGTCGGACATGTTTAAAGTATGGAGATGAATAAGACTCATTTGATGGATATAAAAGAATGATAGCATCTCAGTTAACAAGTCCCTCGCTTTATCCCTAAATCGATAAAGATTATGTTTAAGTGGACTTGATTCCAAGTATTTGAGACCTTGGTTAAACCAATGATAGTGGGATCGATGGATCATAAATAATGAAAAAAGTGAACAGCTAGGCTATCCCTAGTATCTAAACCAAGTATGGGGAAGATACCCCGAAGTGAAGACTTGGTAGTAAAACATTGGTGCTTGGAACTTAAGTTTTGGTGTACAAACGTACTACCTTACCAGTCTAGATTATAAGGATGACGATTTTAATCCTAAAAGTGAGAATCAAAGTATAACGAAAGTAATATGACTTTCGGATATCATGCTCAAGAAAAAGTAGCAAGAATTAAGAATAGATGAGGAAACTATAAGCTATACAGTTATGAGATAGCCTCGTGATATGATATAAGTTTTACAAACAGTCTGATTACGATAAGTAAAGTAATTCCTTTGAAGTAAAGAAGGGAATTAAGAAGTAGATTCATTATTAGAGATGTAATCGTCATACTCTGAGTTATATAGAGACAAAGAGGCTTATTTTATGCGCAATTTAGTAATTAATAAGATAGATAAATTTTAAAGACGATTGCGAAGGAAATACATTCAAGCAAACAAAGGAAGGGATTCACAAGGAAGGACCTTAAGGTGAATCTAATTGAAAAGTTATTCCTCATATTTATGAGATGACCCATAAGGTGAAATATTGGGTACCTCAACATTGAAATGAAGTAAACATAGAATATCGAGAAGATAGAAAAGATATATGACGCCAAGGCGAAGGTATGACGCGTTCCCAAGTGGACAATGGATTTTAACTTATGCGAAAATACTTAGTCAATCAATGAAGACTAAAGAGAAGTGACGTATATCCAAAAAGGATATTACATATAATAGCATAACCAATGCTAATATAGGGATTCTTCTTGAAAGGATTTTTAAAAGAAAGAATATATGGAAGATATATTCTTAAGAGCGATAAAGAGGAAGAAGGAAGCTGAATCATTCATACTGGTTAAGAAAGTATGATAATGACAGAACGAACAAAACTAGGAAAGCCTGGTAGGTATGAGAAAACTTCTCAGCATACCTATGATACTTTTGTTCGAGACGAGTGCTTCACATTCTGTTATCACAAAATAGTAAAAGCATGTGTGGATACGTTAGAACTCAAAACAGGATCAGCAAATCAAGGGATGAGAATTTCTTTACTTAAAGGAATAATCATGGCCGCCACACGTATTTACTCGAACATAGAATTTAACCTAGGATCACTTGAGACTTTAGTAAAGAACTTGAACATAGTACCTATGTGAGACGAGATATAATCATAAGAATGGATTGATTAGTCGATAACCATTCGCGATCCTGCATAAGGAGAGGGAAATTTGATCCATTCTCTCCGCAAAAGCTACGAGTTTCTATGGAATCAACATGGAAAGAAAATTCCGACCATATCCACACTGCAACCAAGGAGAATAATAAACAAGAAGGGATGTCGAGCATTCCCTGTTTATTTAAACAAAGAGGAAAAAACTGAAATAAAGGTCGAGGATGTGGAAAATGGTTCAAGACTTTCCAGACGTTGTTCCGACAACTTATCAAGATTACCCCCTGATAGGCAGCTAGAGTTCACAATCAAATCTAGAACCATGATTAACCGTGTCAAAAGCACTTTTATCAAATGGATTCAAGAAAATTGGAAGGATAAAGATTTAAATCTAAGAGTTATAGAATATAAGTTTTATCGGATCTAGTGTATCACCTTGAGAAACACCCAGCTTGCTTGTCAAGAAGAAAGATAGCCCATTAAGAAAGTGCATAGATTATTGAGAGTGAATAATCCATTACCAAGGATAAATGAATATTCGGTCAGTGGAAAAGAATAAGAGTAGTCTTGAGAACCGATCTCAATTGGACTATAATCAACTTAAGGTACAAGCTAAAAATGTACCCAAAATGGCTTTCCGAACAAGATGTGGCCACTATGAGTTTATAGTCGTGCCGTTCGAACTAACAAATGCACCAGCCATATGTGTGGACCCCAAAAAAATCGAGTGTTCCACCCTTACTCAGATGAATTGTCCTAGTCTTCATAGATAATATCCTCATCTATTCAAAGAGGAAGAAAGGACATAAGGAACACTTGAGCACTGTCTTACAACCCTTAAGAGCCGAATAACTTCTTGCCAAGTCTAGTAAATGAGAAGTTTGGCTTAAAGGAGTAATGTTCCTTGGACACGCTGTGTCTTCAGAAGGAATTAAAATGGATCCGGTGAAGGTTGTAACAGTGCAAGAATAGAAATCACCAACAAACCAAAATGAAATCCGAAGTTTTTTTTTTAGAATATGCTGGTTACTATCAGAGATTCATGGAAGGATTCTATATGATAGCAAGGCCAACGAAATAGCTACTCCAAAAAGGAATAAAGCTTACTTGGGCTGATAAATGCGAGGCGAGTTTCCAAAAGTGGATTAGATTGTATGTTAATACAAGAGAGAAAAGTATTAGCCTATGCATTACAACAACTTAGACCACATGAACGGAACTACCCAACTCACGATTTAGAACTAGCAACAGTAATACAAGTATTAAGTTTTGGAAACATCACCTCTATGAAGTGAGGTGTGAGATCTTTACCGATCATAAAATTTGCAATATTTCTTCGAGCAAAGGGACTTGAACATGAGGCAAAGTAGATGGCTCGAATAAGTAAAAGACTATTACTGGGGTATAAAATTTTCACCCAGAAAAGGCAAATGTAGTAGTTAATGCCTTAAGTCGTAAGAATTAACCCAAATTGAGAAGTCTTTTTACAAAGAAAGAGAAACTCGCTGAAGAGTTTGAAAGAATGAAGATAGAGATGGTTGAACAACCAGAGACGATCATGAGTTGTATTGCTACATTCACTCTGACGTCTGATTTAAGGAAAAGGATAATCGAGGAACAAAGGAAAGATGTCAAAGTTGAAAGAGATAACACTGCTATATGGGTAATAGTGGATCGACTTACTAAAAGAGCTTATTTTCTGCCTATGCGAATTACTCATGAATCTGATGAGTTAGTTCAAAAGAGATCGTACGTTTATATGAGTACCAAAATCTATCATAACTAATAGAGGTTCTAAGTCTGCTTCTAGATTTTAGATTAGCTTACAAAAGAATTCGACACAAAATTGAACTTTAGCATAATTTTCGCTCACAAACAAATAGACAGTTGGAAAGAACGATATGAGCGCTTTAAGATATGTTGAGGACATTAGTGTCGAAATGAAATACAGATTGAAGCGCGTTTTCCATTTATTAAGATCGCTACGACTACAATTTGTCAGCGATCAATATAATTTCTATGAGGTATAGTCGAAGAAATCATCGATCACCTCTTTATGGTGATAATAAAAGTAAGAGGAAAGTTTTAAAACTGATAGTGTGAGTGAAATGATTAAGATGTTTGCCAAGATAGGCAAAGAATAAAAGAAGCTTATGATAGACAAAATGTCTTACGCTGATATGCGTAGATATGAACTGCACTTTGAATGCAGAGATAAAGTTTTTCCTTAAGAGTTTCTCCATTGAAAGGAATTATAATGTTTGTAGAGAAAGGAATGTAGAGATCACGTTTTATAGGACCTTACGAGATCCTAGAGATGATAGACCCAGTAACCTATAGATTGGTACTTCCACCAAGTTTGGGGAATGTACAGAATATATCCACGTGGCATAGTTAAGAAAGTGCGTGTATGGTTCAAAACACGTGATTCATCATGATGATGTTATTCTTGAACCAAGATATGAGTTATGAGGAAGTACTGCGACTATTTTGATCGTAGATTCAACGGTTAAGAATTAAGTGTACACAGGGTAAGCGTCCAATGGAGAACCCATGGACAAGAGAAAGCCACGTGAGAACTTGAGAATGTTATAATGCAAAGATACCCCATCTGTCCTAAGGTATGCAAATTTCGGACGAAATTTATTTTAAGGGGTAAATGTAATATCCCATAGCTTTTAAAGCTAATTTGCAATAATAAAATCGCTAATTGTGGTTTTATTCCGTGTCGAAATAGTGAATTATCGAAACTTGATTTCGACTATCCATTATCGAGGATTATTATATCATATTCACTATTGATTAGTGAATTAATGAATATAGTTTATATTATTCCTTCTGGACGTATTATTCTAACGCTCGGTCAATTTCGACAGTTAATTTTACGATATTTTCTAAGTGACGAAGCTTAGAATTAAATTCCTTATTAATAAAAGGAATGAATAAAGTAAATAAGACCTTATTACGAACAGTTTGGGAGATGATACGATTGGTGTCGGTTTGAGACGTTTTGAACGTCAACGTTTAGAGACGATTCGAAAACTTAGTATAATGATCAAGGAATTATAATATCTAAATTCCTATGATTATTTTATGTAATAATAGCATTATTTAGAATTAAAATAATGCTAGAGAATTAAAGAATAAAGATTGAACAATTTAGCTAATTTTCGAAAACCCTAATTTCGAAAATTAGGGTTTTGTGATCTAGAATTGTTCTAAATATTTTTCTATGATGTAATTCATCACCTAAGACTTATAATATGTCATATAGCTATATATTAGCTATATGTAGCAAGAGAATAAAATGTATAGCATTGTTACTATACATGCTTGAAAATTAGGGTTTAAGGTTCAAATTTTGAAGTTTGAGACATGCGATTATTTTAATAATTTTTTCTATGATTTATTATATCATATAGGACATATATTATGTCATATAGCTATAAATTGGAGTAAAATAAAATATGTAGTATATATTTATATGTGGTTGCCGAAAATTACACTATTATGTGTAAAGTGAATTAAATCCTTATCTTTTGATGATGCTATGAATTAATTATTATAGTGAGACATTATTAATTTATAAGATAAGGTATATTATGATTTATACAAGTGGGAGGCCACTTGTAAATGTAGGTGCCGAAAATGTTGACTAATTGTGTGAAATAAAGAAAAATATCATGCTATGATTATGATGTGTTATAATTATGATGATAAGATATTATTATAAGATAAGATATAGTATGTAGGCAATTAAAACAAGTAACTATAGCCTTTGTTTGCTAGTAGTTGAAAATGTTGACAATTAAGTGTGAACAAATGTGAAATCAAATAAAGTCTTAGTGTATAATTTTGACTTTTCAAATATGATATTATCCTATAGTAATATTATAGTATATGATAGTATAAATAAAATAAAATTCATCCTATGATAATTTGAAAGTGCCGTGCACTTTGAGAACAAAGAAAAGAAGGATTTTCTTCTTCCTTTGGAAAATGATAGAAATGATATATATATTTAACCCCTACAAGATATAATATGATGTGGATTATTAAAATAAATAAGTGAAGGGGTATTAGTTGTGTTAACCGAACACTATATTATTAGTTGTGTTTCATAATGATTATGTTCAAGGTGCCGTGAACAAGTATAATTGGAATAAGAATTTTCCTCTTTCAGTGTTCCACGTCATTATTCATTGCTTAATTCCATTATTAATGTGATCCCCGCTAATCCGTACTTTGGGTTGGAGGGCTGTTACAGATATATACATAACTAATCAATATAATTAACCATTAAACTACTCATAAATGCACAGACTGGAAGGAATAAGTTTTTTCAATATAAACTCAAGTCACAGAAGGACTTATCAAAAGGTTCAACATCGAAATATAACCCAAACAATGCGAAATTCAAGGAATAAGGTATGACCTCAAGTTCAATACGATATGAAGAGCAGTTATAATCAAAAGACACCAAACAATATCAGAGTTAGCAGCAATAAAAGTTTGGACATGCATATGAAGATATATGCCCAAGGTTCTAGAAATCCTTTCTATTAAAGCAACAAAACAATCGCCATTCTCGCACCACCGCACCCATCATCAATCTCGCTCAACCCGCACATCAAAACGAGATGCGAGGTTAAGTACAAAAATCTTGAGTGGACTCATTCTGAAAACATTTTCTTTGTAAAGTTATTGAACTGCCCACAATAGCGCATGAGGATTTTAGTTAAAAGACTCATGCCTATCAGACATTTTATCATTTTCCAAAAGTGTTCGGCCGGACTATTTCATCCACGTTGTTCCATATCTGATCATTCATTCATTCGCACACTATGGAGGTGGCCACCTACACATAGTCGTCTTGACCGGTCGAGGTAGCTAACCTTAACACACAGTCACACGTGTACACAATCCGAGTTAGTCCTTGATTAAGTCGGACCCGATCGTTACCCTTTTTTAACATTGGTGGACCAACATATTCACATACCATATTGGATATACCAATCTCAGATAGAATCATAACAAAACATAAACATTTGGCAGTCAATAACAGTTTATGTAATAATATTTCGTAAAGCCTTTGTAAACCATGCTTTGAGATAGACATGCATGTCATTTTTGTTTCAAGAGAGCCCACCTACTAGTCCGAAGCTAGTAGTTCTAAGTGAGCAGGTGTGATTGTCCTTCCTCGCCAACTACGTACGATCAAACCCTTTAGAAGAAAATAGCCTTTCTTAGATTCTTTCTATCGATCGAAGGTCGTTTATAAATTACGACTTAAAGTTCCCAGTGAGGGTTTCTTCATGATTTCATGTGATGGTTTTTAAGATAATTTCTATTATCTTACATTCCCAAATTCCCAAACTAGTTTACTTCACCATTCATAGATGAACCTCAACTTATGAGTCATATACTCCGAGTCTATCCTCGACTCTTAGCCTTAGTGTTCCTCTAAATGTTATTACGTTATAGATTGTTAGTATTCAAGTTATGATTGGTATATTAGGATATTCTCAAGCCACTAACTAGACTTAACAATTATAGTTACGTCCTAGTAGGTTATGCTTGACGACTTATCGTATTAACATGACGAATAAAGGGGAGTCTTGACTTATGATTCAAGTGATCACATGCTATCATGTAAGTAAGTGCTTAGGAATAGATGAAGTTCTTCGGGAATATTAACTCGACCTTTGAGACATAAGGATCGACACCTTATGTTCGAATCTTTACTTACACTTTACGACATTGTTTGTTTCTCTTAACTCGTTGGAAATTATATAAGTTGTATAATCGCTATTCGTTGTCGAGTTATCTTAACGCTCAATCTAACATCGTATTAGGATGTCGTAACTCAACTTTTAGTTTCTTTAACTTAGGATCTCACGTTTGAGTACCTTATTGCTAATAGAAAAACCCTAATTCGTGTCTAACTTCGATTCTCATTAATTCCTTCTTACGTTATCGAAATTGGTCGATTTCTTTTGGATTCTCATACATAAAGTATTATGTTGTTTACGTTTGGGGTTTTGTTTGTCGGCACAACATAAATATAACCATTCAACACCATACACAACATACATTATACTAAAGCATTAGAAAACCCTAATTTCTAACATAATACACAATCATTGTGTATGTGTGCATAAGTGTTCCATTCATTCACCATAATCATATTCATTCATTCCAAGCTTATAGATTAACTATTATAGCATCATTTACCATTAAAATTAAACTCATACTTAACCATTTTGCTATGTTTTTGATAATTAGCAATAATTAGCATAGGTATCCAATAAATTCCAATAAAATCATGTTATACTCCTACCATACTATAGAATTTAATTATCAACGCAATACCATCAAATAAAATTTTAAGCTATGAGTAAACATGCATATAGTTTTTTTTAATTAGGTTTTATTGAACATTGGTGTTCAATAAATTCCACAAAAATCATATCATGCTTATATCATATACTAAACATGAAATATCAACTCATATCATACATTAAAATTAAAACATATGCTTATCACTATTTATATGTTTTCGGTAATTATAAAATATATGCATATATATTCAATAGATTCCATTCACTTAACAATATATTTATATTATGCAATAAACATGTAATATTAACATTAAACATCAACTAATACTTATAATATGAACCAAATGCTTGGAATTCTTTTTGTCCTCACACATATATTACAGATGTGTTCAATAAATTCCCAACAATGCATATTAGGTTCATATTATTTCTAAATATCATATATCATATTATTTTCAAAAATAAAATTCAAATAAATCTCATATATTTATATATATATATATATATATATATATATATATAGTTTTAGTTTCTATAGAAAAATAGGAGTAGTGCCTCAATAATTTAAAGATTAATATATGATGTTCTTACTATATATTAAACACTATACCTCAACTATTTTTCAACAAATAAAATCAAAATATTTCCAATATATATATTTCGGTTATTTTGAAGAAATAGGAGATGTGTCTCAATAATTTCAAGATTAATATATGATGTTCATATCATATATTAAACACTATATCTCAACTATTTTCAACAAATAAAAATCAAACAATGGTCTAAAAATATATATATATATTCAGCCTTTTTAAAAAAAAATAGGAGATGTATTTCAAAAATTTCAAGAGTAATATATGATTTTCATAACATATATTAAACATTATATCTCAACTATTTTCAACAAAAAAAATTAAAACAATGGCCTAAAAATATCACGCCCAATTCCTAGGAAGGCACGGATAGGGGTGTGATTAGGGGTGAGGTTAAGCAGGGAAGAAGGAGTGTACACATAACATACATGATAAGAAGATGTGACCATGAAATCGGGATCTCCTCTATAACTAGGACATATCCCTGAGGGAGGGGCACAAACAATCCACCAATGTAATAATATCGATACCATAACTTCGATAGGCGTGATCCCGATTTATTATAAGTAATGCAAGAAAGCAAAATGGCATTACATCCCGTCAACTAGACCGTCAACCACGTAGCATGCTCACGCCGGACTCACAACATAATAACATAATGAATCTTGTTCCCAATCGAGAAAGCAAAATAAGGGACAAGAATACGCCAACATCGTAGTACATATATATATAAGATAACAACATCGCATGAGCGGGTAGCTTGAAAATAAACGCGGCTCAACCAAATCAACCCTCGTCGTCGCTGTCGACCTTCCTCCATCCGGTGAAAACATTTTGAAAGAGTTTGGGGTGAGTACTAGCTAGCGCACTCGGTGGGGTTTATCATAAATAAAAAGAATCATGATGTCGTGTTCGAGCACTTACCTTAGAAGGTTTTAAGCGTAAGTCCACTTCTAAGTAAGCAAAATAGATTTTTCATTTTTCGATACCGATCCGTTATTCTGTTACTCCCATCATAGAACCAAGAACCACGGCTCGGGCGTATCCGCCAAATTTCATCACATCTCATTCATTCACCGAACATATCCAGTTAGCCCGTGCTCAAGCGTATCCACCACCTAACTCGGTGTGGACTTGAGGTCAATCCGTCGTAACCATAACCACCTCATTACCATTTCCGTGTGGACTTAGGGGTCTATCCCTTCGTAACCATAACCACGTGTCGGGTCTATCCCTCACGATCAATACTAAAGATGGTGATCAACCCACCGAATAGAGATCCGTGCACAATCATAATAGAACCATATCTCGGATCAGAGAACAGTAATAACTTCACCAAAACATTTTACGGCGCACATGCTTTATTTTGAAATATCGAGTAAATAACTCAAAATAAGCATATATAACCCAACTCAATGAAAAACGTTAATTGGGAGGTATCTACGGATCCGATGACTTCACCGATTGCACTGGTAGGTACCTGGTAACAAGACGGAACAACTTTTGGGGTCACATCCCACAAAGCAAAGCAACAACGTGATCCAAATGAAGATAGTAGCAAACTAGGTTTTCGACTTTACGAACCCATATTCGCACTCTCCGGTTTTCAAATCAACTCGATGCGTAAGGAAATATATTCAGGCATCAAGACCTATAATAGGGTACTTTCAAAATATGCATGCATGCAAGTCGACTCAAATCTTAGCAAACAAGAAGTTTCAAAAATCGATGCCTATCCTCGATCTAGGATAAACCATCCAAAATCGATGTATGAAAATGGAAACATAAGCAATATGCATAACTATTTAACATGGAATGACAAGCTATGTTGAAAATGGATAACCGGGCATGTACTTCCTTTAAAAACTCAAGCAACGGAAAACATCCCGACATGCGTAAACGCGAAAATGTAAAACTAATCGGTACTTTAGTGGAATGCATAGCCCGAACTCAAAACCTAAAGGACCAGAGCAAAGGTGGCCGTCGGCCACCAAATCGGCGGCTAACATACCACGGCAGCAGTGCATTCGGCGGAGGTTCGTGGTTAAATGTCGACCTCGTGACCGTTTCCGTCCGTCCTTTAGAATCCCGAGTTCTATGCTATACGATCTACTAAAAGGCGGAATCAAAACAAGAAAAGATAAAATAGAAAATGGGGCTGCGGGGAGGGATGATCGCGGTGGTGGCCGTGCACAAGAATGCGCCCGCCGCCGAGCCTCCCCGGCCGATCCCCACTCCTCCAGCTCCGCTGCATCTGAGCTGCTCGGCTCTTCCGTAAACATAGAGACGAAGGAAAATGAACGTTGAAACCGAAGGCCCTAACCTCCTATTTATTGAAAGGGTCATGCAATATTATGCATAAGCGACCTTTTTCAAAAACGCAAAAGCGACGCAACTTTGCAAACGGACTCAAATTTAGCAAACTTAGTACCCATGGACACGAAATAAAATACGGACACAACGACTATAAACAAGATATGCTTTAAAAGACCCATGAAAAGTCGGTTTTCGATAACTTCCCTGAGTGCAAACCTTCGTGGGTGGTCGAAACTCGCATACTTAGTGTCTATGAATTAGGTCATAAGACACTCTTCACAATGCCCGATGTTTCGTGACGGTCGCGATCATCGAAACAAAAGTCAACCTTTGACCTTTTCTAAAAAACATGCCACGCAAACCTCGATGCTCGTAAAAGACGGGGTATTACATCCTCCTTCTTAGAAAAATTTCGCCCCAAAATTTCAAACACATGGAGAAAACAACTGTGGTCTCGAGCCACGAACTTGTCTTCCAACTCCCACGTAGCTTTCTTCGCCATGGTGATTCCACAACATCTTCACCAACGGAATCGCTTGCTCCTCAACTCCTCGACTTCTGCTCCAAGATAGCCACCGCCTCCTCGTAACTCGGATCCCGAGCAAGAACCACTTAGTCATGCTTGATCACGTGTTTTGGGTCGAACACGCACTTTCTCAATCGAGAAATGTGAAACACGCCGCACATCTCCAATGCTAGGCGGCAAAGCTAACCTATAAGCAACGGGCCTATTCTCAAGAACTTGAAGGTCCAACGAACCTCGGTCGCAACTTACCTCGCTTCCCAAAATGAACGACTCGCCTCATCGGGAAACCTTATGAAAATGCGATCTCGATCATGAATCAAGATCCGCGACGCTTGTCCGCATAGGACTTCGCGTCCCGAGCTTCCTTGATCCTTCGCTGATCCGATCGATAACCTCGACCGCCTATTGAACCATCTCGTCCTAACATCTTTCTCTCGCCCACTTCATCCCAATAAAGTGGCGATCGACACTTCCTTCCGCATAACGCTCATAGGGAGCCATTCCTATGGTGGCTCGATAACTATTGTTATAGACAAACTCCACCAAATGTAGTATCTCTTCGAATTCCCTCCTCTGTCGGCCAAGACTGCTCGCAGCATGTCTTCCAAGACCTGAATCGTTTTTCCGATCGACCGCGGCTTGAGGATGGAATGTTGTCTCGAGATTCGACTTGGTCCCATGGCTTCCTATAAACTCCTCCAAAACCTCGACGTGAACCTCGGTCACGATCCGACGAATCGATACCGTACACAATGTAACCGTATGATTTCTTTGACGTAAAGTCGAGCAAGCTTATCTAACCCGCACGTCATCCGAATCGGTAAGAAATGAGTGACTTTGTCGTCTATCGACGACAACCCATATAGCGTGTTTTCTCTCACGACCTTGAAAACTCACCACAAAATCCATACCGATATGATCCCATTTCCGCCTGGGATTGGTAGCGGTTGCAACAAACCCGACGGACGTTGGTGTCTGACTTTCACTTGTCGGCAAGCCAAACAACGCTCCACAAACGCTGCTACATCCTTTTCATCCCTTCCCACCAAAAGTTCCTCTTAAGGTCTCTGTACATTTTGGTGCTTCTCGGATGAGTCAGTATATGGTGCCTCATGAGCTTCACTCATGATCTTATGTCTCAATTCCCTATTGAGTGGCACACATAACCTTCCTCGGAATAATAGCGTTGTCTCTCGCCTGCGTGAACCCTTGCTATCTTCTAGCCTTGCTTTCAAACGCAATCTTTCCAAGAACTCATCTCCTCGTTGTGCGCTCACGATGGCTTCTCTCAAATCCGGTTCGGCTGTCAAAGCTGCGATGAATCCTTGCATTGATTCCGGCCGGTGAATCACTTCAGCCGAGCTTCTAAAAATCTCGAATAAGCTCTTTCTCTTGCGTGAGAAGATATCCCAACTTCGCCTCGACTTATGATCGAGGGCATCTGCCACGACATTGGCTTTCCCCGGGTGATAGCTGATAGAGCAATCATAATCCTTTACCAACTCTAGCCATCTCCTTTGCCTCATGTTCAACTTGTTGGATTTGTATACTGAAAGCAGTTTGGTTGAGCTTGTATACAATGTTTCCTGTTACCACTATTACAATCTCCTATCTGAATTGAATACTTGATTGCATATATTTGCGTCCCTTATCTCATATATAAGTTAGATCATACGATTGTGTAGAAGATCACGTAAGTCTGTATGATTGGTCAAGCTTAATGAGATATAAAAGTTTCTGGTGAGACAACTTGAGGACGAAGTTGTCAAGATAGGCTACGGTATAGATAAGAAGTGACTTGACTTGGTTGCTTGTTCATGTTGGTACGCCCGGGCATATTGAAGGATCACGGTGAGATGTGTTCTTCTCTCGACCGTCGTGAAGAACCAAGATCTCGGTGACTTACGATGATCTAAACCTCGATAAGGTATTAGGTGAGTATAAGTTGCCGACCATCACTTTGACTTGTTATGGGTAGGGTTATATGTTCTAACCCAATATTCTCGCATCTTGGGTGGTGGCGTGCTTGTATGTCATGCTAGTTATCTCAGACGAGTCACCGATCCGCTTAGGATCTTGGCGACGCCCTTAAGGAGCTAAAGGTTTATTGTACTAAACCACGCAGTTGAGTTAGCTCAAGTACAATAATAAGGTCGAGTGGTACTACTTATGAATTAAAGATATTAATTATTTTAAGCGGTCGAATGCTCTAAATAATTAATGGACGTTCGATATCTTAAATTGGGATTCAGTAATGTCTAAGTGCAAGCCCGACTCAACTTCGGTAATAAAGGGTAAGTCGAGATTTATTCTCTAGTGGCATGAATAAATGTTTATAAATTAATTTATGTTCGGGTGAACATAAGATAATTAATTTATTTGAGGCCCATCTTTATTCCTCGCATTTGATCCTCGGGCCGCCCATCCAGTTCGTAGCTTGGAAGGAAAATAGCGCCTACTTCTCTACATGGCAAGGATTTGATTCTCTTTATCCTACAAGGATATAATTATATTTATGGGATATGCATAGATCCTTTCCATATAGGATTATGGTAATAATCCTTTCCATATAGGATTATGGTAATTTCCATATGGGATTATGATAATTTCCATAAAGGATTATGGTAATTTCCATAAAAGATTATGGTAATTTCCATATGGGATTATGGTAATTTCCATATGGGATTATGGTAATTTCCTTATGGGATTAAGGTAGTGCATTATAAATATGAGGTAAGAGATTAAATCTAGGTCGATGATTAATAATCATCATCATAATTTTGAGACTCCCGTTGTTCTTGGGAGAGAATTTTGAAAAGTGTAGAGAGGATAGAGGGTGATTTTCCGTAGCATTCTCCATAGATCGTCCTCACTCGGCGTTGGAGATTGGGTAACCGGATACGATCCGGAAGATCAAAGCCCAGTCTTGATCCGTTCATCCCCGATGCATTCAAAGGTAAACACGAAAACCCCAACGTGTTGCAATTAATTATATAGTGCATGCTAGGTATATAATCAATGTATGGTGAATTAAATATCCAAGATAGATCCTCGGGAGAGGCTAAACCTAGGTTTTCCTACAATTGGTATCGAGCACAGGATCGATTATCTTGGCTCTGTTGGATTAATTCACGTTTGATTATTACGTGCGGCAATTAATTGATGGATCCGTCGTTCATCGTGGCTCGCTTTTTATTTTGTCGGATTTGTTTTTCACCACGAGTAAATCCGTGGTTAGATTAGATTTTTTACGTAATCTTATCCGTAAAGTAAAGCGAAGGCAGCGGCCGGATCGAGACGACGGAAAAGCGGGTTGCGGCGGGGCGGGCGGCGGCACGCAAGGCGCAGCACGACGCCGCGGACGGCGCCGCGTGGCGGGCCGAGCCGGATCCGTTTCCCGGCCAATCTGTTTGACGAGTCGGTCCGTGCCCATGCACGCGAGGCCGTTTTGAATCCGTCCGTGCCCGTGCACACGAGGCCGTTTCGAAGATTATAAAGATCTTTACTTTGCAATTCTATGTAATAGATTAGGCGGAAAGTGCGATTCCACGAGTGGAGCCCACGATGAGCGTTTGTGTTTTATTTTTATCGTTCATTGCATGTCGTGGATGTTTAAATTATGCAGGAGCATGCTATGTATGTTTAAATTACGTTGACAAACCTTTAAGTGTTTTTCGAATTGAGTGCGCATAGTAAGCATGCTAGGTTTATCAGCGTTTTCAAGCATATTTTAGAATTTCTGCGAGCATGTTTTACATGTTGAGTTCTATAGAAAAGCATGCTAGATTACGTGATGCGCATGGACAAACCTTTTGAACAAAAGACTAAGCAAGCAACCCGACAAATTAATTTTTAAAATTAAAATGTCAAGACCTCCACTTTTGATCTCTAAACAAAGTGAGACGACCGTGAGTAAACGTCCACACGCGTGGCTTGCTTGCCTTATTTATCATAAGTTTGTTAGATGAGATTTCTAAATAAAACATTTTAAATCTATTGAGAAGTGGGAGTTTCATGTGTGGCGATCACACGCGTGGCTTGCATGTGCGATTTTCATAAGTTCTCTAGAGATAGATATAAAATGAGATAACAAAAGAATTTGAATTGGGCGGTATGGTCCGAGTGAGTATGCCAATTCTAAGAATTCATTTTCTCCTTTGTTAAAATTGTGGTCATTGTAGACATCACCTCAGTACAACTTCCATGAAGTCCTTCTTACGATAGTGATGTGGTCTAGAAAGGTCCAATCGTTAATTTCATTTGTCATAAGGATAAGTTGACATGGATTGAAATTAAGCGACTAAAAGGTATATTTTAGTGCAGTCGGGGGTTCATGTATGGCGATCCACAGCGTGGCTTGCATGTGGGATTCCTTGGGCGATTGGAGGTTTCAATTAATATTGTTTTATCAAAGGTTACAATATTATTGTTACGAATTATGTGCGATCGTATGCTTATGTGTTTACTTTATCGTTTCGAGATATGTCTCTTACACCGTTTATCAATATGCTCGCACAAAATCCCTTATCCGTCCAAATTTTATCGGTGGAAGCGAAACATTGAGAATGTTCTTCTGCGTAAGAAAATCTATTTGTACTCACTACACCCCGTCCCAAGCCTCTAGACAATTCATCTCTGCGATGAGGAGCGCAGGAGCACGAAATGGGACAAATCAAATAGAATGACAAAGTGCCTTCTTTGGTCACCATGTGCGCGAGTCCCGCAACTCCGACATCAAGAGATGGAAGATGCAGCCACGATATGGCTAAATCTTATGAAATTTTATGAGGAGTCGGACAGAATCGCTTGTCATAATTTGATAAAATCAATAATGTCAAGTTCAATGAAGGAAAGCGATTCATGCATAACCATGTAGAAGCAAATGATTAATCTCTTGGAGAGCTCGAATTGGTTGGAGGATATATTGATGGCGTGGTCGAGAATCGATATGATCCTCAACACTTTGCCCAAGTCTTTTGATGACTTCCGTTATAAAGCGAGTCCTTTATGATAAGAGTTATACTCTAGATTCATTGCAAGAAGATCTAGTAACGAAGAAGCATAAAATGGGCAAGGTGCTGATCTTTAAAACACGCACCTCAAAGAAAACCAACGCTTATCGAAAGATGAAAAGAAAAGTGGAATTCAAGAGATGCTAAGGCTAAAGAAAAGTGGGAGTAATACAAAGGGCTCTACCGCGGTTTGAAAAACAAAGGAGAAGGGCAAATGCTTCAAGTGCGGTGAGACTGGGCATTGAAGGCTAAGTGCCCAAGGTCGAGGCTCTAGGTGCGCCATTTGCTTTAATGTGAAACATGTTTAGCGACTTGTTCCACCCATTCTTGGGTAGTAGACACAGTCTTGATCGATCATGTTTGTTACACCTTGTAGGGATCTGCGGACAAGGGAGCTGAATGATGGCGAGATAACGATCTCCATGGGCAACGCGCGAAAGTCGAGGGTTGCGGTCGGAGATGTTACTTTATATTTTGAGAAAGCAGTTTTAGTTTAAAAGACGTTTATATGTGCGGATTTTCATGGAACCTTGTTCATTTGAAATTGTTTATTCATGGATATTCGATTGTTTTGATAGTGGTATTTCTATCATAAGAAATGACGGTTATACTGTAGGCACATTATATAATTAAGCTTTATACTATTTACGCAATACATAATACCTATAACTATGTTGCATCTACATCAAACCTAAAAGAGAAAGTTTTCTTAGAAGATGACACCTCTTTCTCTGGCATCTTAGATTAGGTCACATCAATCTAAATAGGATCAAAGGCAGCTAAGAATGAGCGTTGGGTAATCTCACGATTACTCCATTCGATCCGCGAATCATGTATAGAAGGTAAGATGTTGACCGGACCTTCAAAGAAGGGGTAGAGCCAAAGAAATGTTAGAGCTAGTCCATTTCGACTGTGTGGACCGATGTCCACACAAGCTCGTGGAGAATGCAGTATTTTGTCACTTTCATTGACGATTACTCGAGGTATGGATCGTATACCGCTTCACCGCAAGTCTGAATGCTTTGAGAAATTCAAAGAATTTTAGGCGGAAGTGGAGCGAAGCTAGGTAAGAGTATCAAGTCATGCGTTCGATCGCGGTGGCGAATACCTCAACAACGAGTTCATGGACTATCTAGTGAAGTGTGGGATTACCTCAACAAGATTTCACCGACACACCACAAAAAATGGTGTGTCGAGGCGAAGAAATATGACTCTTTTGGAAATGGTTAGATCAAAGATGAGTTATGCAACTTTACTCATTTCGTTACGGGGTAAGCTTAGAAAGCGGGCATACTTGCTAAATCTAGTACCATCCAAGTCATCGAAGAGACCCTTCGAGTTGTGGTTTGGGCGCAGTCGAAGTTTAAGCCACATAAGGATATGGGGCGATCCAAAGACATGTCTTTGAACAAGAAAGGCGACAAGTTGGAGCTAGATAGATCCGACGCAAGGTGTGTATTGGCTATCCTAGAGGGCGAAGGTGGTTTATTCTATAGTCCTAAGGATCGGAAGGTCATTATTAGCACTAATGCCCGATTCTTGAAGAGGACTACATGAAAATCATAAATCAAAGTTGAAATCATTCTTCAAGAATTAGAAGATGATCAGATTCCACCACCGATTAGACCAAAGGTGCGAGATGTCGAGTCTAGTGGGAGGATAGACACGAGATACTTCAAGAAATTGAAGTGGGTCGAGTTCCACTTGGAGATACTGACCGCATGAAGTGGTACCTACCGACAAGTAGGCAAGATAGAGAACCACAAGTTCTGCACCCACCGTTGCCATTGTGCTCAGAGTGCCTCATCGTAGTGGGAGGGTTGTTCGTCAACCCGAGCGATTTATGTTCGTGGGTGAATCTTGGTTTAGTCCCGTAAAAGCGAACGGTAATAATCGACCCATGGACGTCTGCGGTGATATAAGACAATGATACAAGATCATGGAACTTACGTTTGGACGAGGTGGTAAAGTCCCATGGATTTACCAGTTGCCTAGCGAGAGTTGTGTGTATCGTTTAGATGTCAGCAGTAATGTAGTATTTCTTGCACTTTACGTGAGATGACATTCTTCTGTTGGCAACAATGTGAAGTTGTTATCGGGCGTAAAGAGTTGGTTATCCGATCGATTTCAAATGAAAGACTTAGGAGATGCGTGCATTCTTGGGATCAAGGTTTACCGAGATCGCAAGAGGAAAATATTGAGCTTATCTCGGGCGTCTTACATTGATCTGTGATTACCGTTTTAGTATGCGGACCGTCAAGAAAGGATTGCTACCTTTCGACATGGCGTTCATTTATCTAAAGGCGGTCACTTTATGATCGCAAAGAAGATAGAAATGAGACAAGTTTCCTACGTTTCGCCGTGGAAGTCTCATGCATGCAATGTTATGCTGCGAGGTTCGATATCCGCTATGCGGTGAGCATAGTGGCTAGATATCGATCTAACCACGACAAGCTCATTGGTGCGGTAAAGCATATATTCAATACACGAAAAGGACTCGAGATTATAGGTCGGGTTTACCATGCAGATAGTCTAATGCCTTTGGGTTATTCGGACTCGGTTCCAATCGACCGTGAAGAGAAAAAGTCTACCTCAGTCTGTGTTTACCTTGGGAGGTGGAACCAGATCCTGCCGGAGGCAAAGCGGCGATGCATGCGGACTCTACCATGGAAGCCGAATATGTAGCCGCTTGGAGGGCGCTAAGGAGGCTGATGGTTCGAGAACTACCTCATGGATCTAGATGTGGTACTGGTTTGCCCATGAGTATCATGGTTTACTATGATAACTTTCGGTGCAATGGCAAACTCGAAGGAACCACGGATCCACAAAGCAAGCAAACACATAGAGAGAAAGTACCATGTCATACGAGAAATCGTTAGGCGAGGGGCGTCTTGATTGCAAAGATTGATCTGACGGATAACCCAGCGGATCCATTCACGAAAAGCCTGTAAAAAGTCTACGTCGGGCACGTTAGAGGACTTGGATTGCGCATGATGGCACCAGAAAGAAAACTTTTGTATAAGTGGGAGAAGCAAAGTGATGGTTTTGTTTGTAATAGCTAGTAGAGACACATTGTATACTAAAAGTTTGCTTTAGTATAAGTGGAGATTGTTGATTTGTATCTTGAAAGCGGTTTGGTTGAGCTTGTATACAATGTTTCCTATTACCACTATTACAATCTCCTATATGAATTGAATACTTGATTGCATATATCACGTCCCCTTATCTCGTATATAAGTTAGATCATACAGGTGTAGAAGTTCACGTAAGTTTGTATGATTGGTCAAACTTAATGAGATATAAAAGTTTCACGGTGAGACAACTTGAGGACGAGTAGTCGGTATAGGTGCGGTATAGATGAAGTGACTTGACTTGGTTGCTTGTCTATGCCGGTGCGTCCCGCACGTATTGAAGGATCACGGTGAGATGTGTTCTTCTATCGACCGTCGTGAAGAACCAAGATCTCGGTGACTTACGATGATCTAAACCTCGATAAGGTATTAGGTGAGTATGAGTTCTTGACCATCACTTTGACTTGTTATGGGTGAGGGTTATATGTTCTAACCAATATTCTCCGCGATCTTGGGTGGTGGCGGTGCTTGTATGTCATGCTAGTTATACGTAGACGAGTCACCGTATCCGTTTAGGATGATGGCGTCCCTTAAGGAGCTCAAAGGTTTATTGTACTAAACCCTGCGAGGTTGAGTTAGCTCAAGTACAATAATAAGGTTGAGTGGTACTACTTAAGATTTAAAGATATTAATTATTTTAAGCGAATGTAATGCTCTAAATAATTAATGGACGTTCGATATCTTAAATTCGGGATTCGTAATGTCTAAGTGCAAGCCCGACTCAACTTCGGTAATAAAGGGTAAGTCAAGCATTTATTCTCTAGTGGCATGAATAAATATTTATAAATTAATTTATGTTGAGGTGAACATAAGATAATTAATTTATTTGAGGCCCATCTTTATTCCTTGCATTTGATCCACAGGTTGGCCCATCCGAGGCCCGTAACTTGGAAGGAAAATAGCGCCTACTTTCTCTACATGGCAAGGATTTGATTCTCTTTATCCTACAAGGATATAATTATATTTATGGGATATGCATAGATCCTTTCCATATAGGATTATGGTAATAATCCTTTCCATATAGGATTATGGTAATTTCCATATGGGATTATGGTAATTTCCATAAAGGATTATGGTAATTTCCATAAAGGATTATGGTAATTTCCATATTGGATTATGGTAATTTCCATATGGGATTTTGGTAATTTCCTTATTGGATTAAGGTAGTGCATTATAAATATGAGGTAAGAGATTAAATCTAGGCGATGATTAATAATCATCATCATAATTTTCGAGACCCCATTGTTCTGGGAGAGAATTTTGAAAAAGTGTAGAGAGGATAGAGGTGATTTTGTAGCATTCTCCATGGATCGTCCTCACTCGGCGTTGGAGATTAGGCAGCGGGATCTGATCCGGAAGATCAAAGCACGAGTCTTGATCCGTTCATCCCCGAAACATTCAAAGGTAAACACGAGAACCCCAGCGTGTTGCAATTAATTATATAGGTGCATGCTAGGTATATAATCAATGTATGGTGAATTAAATATCCAAGATAGATCCTCGGGAGAGGCTAAACACTGATTTCCTACACAACTCCTTTTGTTCAAAAAGTACTTGAGGCTCTTGTGGTCGTGAAGATCTCACACTTAACTCCATAGAGATAGTGTCTCCAAATCTTCAACGCATGAGCATTCTTTGCTAACTCCAGTGTCGTGAGTTGGGTAGCTCAACTCGTGCGGTTTCAACCGGCGAGGCAGCGTGGCTATAACCTTTCCGTTACGCATAAGAACGCAGACCCAAACAAAGTTTGGATGCATCATTGTAGACCACAAACCCATCGTTTCCTTCCGGCACGGCTAACACTGGAGTGGTTGTTAGCTTCTTCTTCAACTCCTGAAAACTTGCTTCACAAGCTTCGGACCATGAAAACTTGATTCCTTTCTGGCGGCTGCGTCGTTGGCCTCGCCAATTTTGAAAACTGCCGATGAAACATCTATAATATCACCTTAAGCCAGAAAGCTTGAACCTCATTGGCGTTAGTGGAACCTTCGATTTACGTCTTCAACCTTCTTGGGTCGACTTTGATTCCTTCTGCAGACACGATATGTCCAAGGAACATCACTTCTCTTAGCCAAAACTCGCACTTGCTATACTTGGCATACAACCTCTCTGCTCGTAACGTTTCCAAAATAGTACGGAGGTGTTCTCTATGCAACTCTGCATTCTTGGAATAGATGAGAATATCATCGAAAAAACAAGAAGAAACTATCCTAATACTGATGGAAAACTCGATTCATCAGATCCATGAAAACTGCTGGCGCATTGGTCAAACCAAGCGGCATCACGATGAACTTCGTAGTGCCCATACCTCGTCTGACGCGGTCTTCGCAGCGTCCTCCTTCACGATCTTGGTGATGGTAGCGACCTCAAATCGATCTTAGAAGACACTCGCTCGCGAGCTGGTCAAACGGATCGTCGATCATTGGAAGAGATATACATTCTTGATCGTCGACTTATTGACTCTCGTAGTCGATGCACATCCGCGTTGACCCGTCCTTCTTCTTGACGAGCAATCGGCGCTCCACGGCGACACGCTGGGTTGGATAAAACCTAGATCCAGCAGACTCCGCAATGCTGCGCTTTCGGTTCTTGCAATTCCTTAGGTGCCATTCACGTATGGTGCCTTCGATCTTAGCCGCTCACGGTTCCGGATCAATAGTGAATTCCACTTGTCATCGGGTGGCAAACTGGCAAATCCTTGGGAAACACGTCGGGATATTCACACACCGCGGCTCCTCTTGCAGCGCTTGCTGCTGTTCATCGTGCCTGTCAAACTTACCAAGAAAATCGGCGACTTCCTTCCCGATCATCCTCACTGCCTTGATCTTTGAGATCGTGCACGCAAACACCCATCCTTATGCCGTGGAAACAAACTTCCATTCCTTCGGTTGTTCGAAAAGCAACTTCTCTCTCGAGACAACGTATAGTTGCCATGTGCTTTTCCAACCAATCCATGCCAAAGATGACATCGAAATCTTCCATTCCGATGACATGCAAATTGACAAAGACCTTCTGCTCGCAGATTTCTACCTCTGGTTGGGCATATCTCTTTGCCTTTAGCACTTTCCCGATAGGATGCTAATTTGTGGTACTCTATGATTCCTGGGTACCAAACCCAACCTCTCACTGCGATTCTCGAAATGAAAGAATGTGAGGCTCTCGTGATCAAACAAAGCGAAAGCGGGTATATCACTCGTATGGATTATACCTACAAGATTTCGGGAGCTTGTCTTTTATTCTTGATTCAAGCGTACACCTTGCTTGTTGCGGTGGCCTTTGGTTTGCTAGCCTAGGGTGACCTCTGCTCCGTTGTTTATCCTCGGGAGTTTGGTTTTGCCTCTGTGAGCTGGATCTTTGTCTCACTTGGTGGCATCATTGGACCTCACGATGGACAATCTCGGCGTAATGTCCAAACATCCTACAACGATAACACTCAACGTTACCTTGCACGCACTCGCCCAAGTGATTCCTACGGCATTTACGGCACCAAGGTTTTCCACACCCTACCGCATGGGTTGGAAATTCCTTCCCAAGGTTGCCTTCTCTTTCGATTACCAGTTCCTCGGAATCCATTGACCGCCTGGTTCCTTGGAACACTGATTGCTTTTCATCGATCTTCCCATTTCCTCTTGCCTTTTCCTCGTCGTGGCTGTCCGGGTGGCATCGTTCTCTCTCCGGGCAACATTGACTCAATGTTTAAAGCCCGGTTCAAGGGCGTGCATCGTCGGATCTCCCACAGTGACGAGCGAAGTCGATCTCGGTCGGAGTTCTCTCTGAACACATGCGCCTGGCGCCTTAGTGCCGAGGCAGTGCACGTAGCATATGACATGACGATTGAGCGGCGATCGCGTGCTCGGTGACCGTCCTTCTCCCTTGATGAAGATTCCAACTCGTTTTGCCTTCGCCGCTCAGAAACGCCGAGCACGCACTTTCCATGAGTTCTTCTTAAAATCTTCCCACGTATACCTTACCCACTGAACTAGTGTCATGGTCCTTCTCACGGACTCCCACAAGAAATCAGCCTCATCGGTTAGCTGAAAGATCGTGCAATTCAACTTTTCTGCTTCTTCGCAGCCGATGTATTCGAAGATCCTTTCGGTGGATCGTATCCAGTTCTCAGCGTTGATCGGTTCGCCAAGACCGTCGAACTTAGGGGGATTCTGCCTGCGAAAACTCTCGATCGCATGCCGCTGAACCAAAGGTGGTTCTTTGGCTTCTTCCACGTTATTATTTCTCTGGTTCCTTGTTCTCGGCATTCTGTACCGACGTTTGAAACATTAGAAACACGTTCGCATAGATAACCGGGTATCACCGCATAACATATATCATCACCCATAACCACATATCATCACATATGTCACTTATCACGATCACATATAAACATGCAACCTGTCAACACATCACTGTCGTGCATTCCACATAACATTATCATCACACATCGCACAGATATATATCATCATGGCATAGCTCATATCACATATAAGCACCAAGCATAAACATCCTGTCATAGACAGCGTTAGTATCAGTAATATTCAGTGTCCATGAAGGACTGTAAAAATTAAAGATTCAAGGTATGTCAGTCAAAAAGGTCAGATATGAGCAAAAGAATCGACTCGGTCACGCCAAAGATGCCGCTACGTCCATGCTTAAAGAGACTATCGTGATCACATGCACACACCGACTACCGGATCTCGTACTCCATATCAAATCCACTACTCTGCCTTGTTTCAATGGTTCCATTTGCCTTTCCTCATCTCTCTCTCCCTTCCTATCGGGGCTTGGATTCGGCCGCCGCCGCAAAGCGATCCTACATGGAAGCAAGTCTCGTGGGTATGATCCCGTCCAAGGCTGCGCTCGATTGCTGAGTATCGGTGAAAGCGCGTACTGAGTCCACGTATGCGGGCGCTTGCCCTTCCTCAACATGCTCGACCTCGTGAGTCGTCGCTATCACGGATCACGGGTCCTCTGAGCCTCACTATCCTCCTCGTCCTCCTCAGGTCTTCCTCCTCGAGTCTCCTTCCACGGATGCCAACGACATCTTGTTCGGTGGCATGAAGATTCTCGATCTGGGCTTCTTCCACGCTTTGTCGGATGGACAATCTCTCGCCCGGGAGGTTCGCCTCAAAATCGTTCGGGTCGCCCGGAAGGTAAGGATCGTCGATGGAGGTGTAGTGACTAGTGTATCTGATGCACTTTGGTGATCGTCGGCGATGGTCGCTCTCCCAAGGTTCTTGGGAACATCATCCCTATCATTAATCTCGGATCGGTCCTCGAACATGCTTTGCTATCACATCCTCCTCGGATGGTATACCTCGATGATCGGTCAACTGTCTCCATACCGGCGGCGAACTCGGTGAAATCCAAGGTAAGGTGCACGGTGATAGGATCGTCCCGAACATCACGTATCCTTGCTTTCTCGCCCACGGTTGCCAACTGTTGGTAGCCTCGATCAACCGATAGTAAGCTTCATACTCGATACTTTCCTTTGTCTCGGATCTTTCTCCACAATCCAACAAATCTCCCGAAATACTCCCAACGGCTCGTGGACATTCTGGTACATTCCACGAACTTACGGATCCGCTCATCCATCACGTGAGATCTTAACCAACGTTGTTCAGGCCTTTGAATATCCATAAACCTACATGTTGGTTTATCGAAATAACAACAATATTCACGTTTCTTTTTCTCGCGGTCATACGGGTAATCATATATAAAACACGTATTCATTTCAACACATATCAATATCAATATCGATATTCATCAAAATAATCACGTAAGCAAATATAGGATTCACTTATCGACACTCGTTTATCAAAATAAACAAGATTTTCAATCAACAATACATTTCTATGTAAACACATAGATTCACATCATCCATTTGTGATCATATTAATCACGTCGATTCATACCTCGCCAATGGTTTCATATCACGACCACGACGTGCCTTTTTGTTCCATCAACAATCACTTCCACATCCACGTCACCATCGACCACATCTCGTCCACATCACGTTTACTTCGTAAACTCTTACCGAGCAAAACACATGAAACCAAGATCACATCAACTCACGCAACCAAATAAAGCATCGACAATTAAACACATACCTCATCTCATTTTTAAAGGAGGCGGCTGACGGTGGTGAGGGTAGTCAGCACGATAAGCAGTTTAGAAGGACAAGTTCTAAACACTCAATTTCAGAACGTGCAAGATATAAAGCAAACAAAGCGCTTTGATATCGGATAACAAAGCTAGAGGTCAAGCCGAGAACCATTGCTCGATACCATCTTTGGTATCGGATAACAAAATAGATGTCGGGGCGAGAACATTGCTCGATACCATCTTATCACGCCCCGATTCTCGGCGAAGGCACGAATGCGGGGTGTGATTAGAGAATGAGGGGTTAGGCGGGGAAGAAGGGGTACACATAACATACATGATAAGAAGATGTGACCATGAAATCGGGCGATCTCTCTATAACTAGGACATATCACGAAGGGGAGGGGTGCACAAACAATCCACCAATGAGAATAATATCGATACCATAACCCGATAGGCGTGATCACGATTTATTATAAGTAATGCAAGAAAGCAAATGCATTACATCTTGTCAACTAGACCGGTCGACCACGTAGCATGCTCGCGTCGAGACTCTGACATAATAACATAATGAATCTTGTTCCCAATCGAGAGAAAGCAAAATAAGGGACAAGAATCGCCAACATCGTAGTACATATATATATAAGATAACAACATCAGCAGGCGGTAACGAAAGGAAGCGCAGCTCAACCCCCCAGCGTCGCCCGTCCGCCTTCCTCCATACGTGAAAACATTTTGAAAAGAGTTTGGGGTGAGTACTAGCGCACTCGGTGGGGTTTTATCATAAATAAAAAGAATCATGATCTTGCCGTGTTCGAGCACTTACCTTAGAAGGTTTTAAAGCGTAAGTCCACTTCTAAGTAAGCAAAATAGATTTTTCATTTTCGATACGATCCGTTATTCTCATACTCTCATCATAGAACCAAGAACCACGGCTCGGAGCGTATCCATAAGCCCATCACATCTCATTCATTCGCCCGAAAAATATCCGGTCGGCCCATGCGGGCGTATCCGGTGGCTAACTCGGTGTGGACTTGATCAAATCCGTCGGAACCATAACCACCTCATTACCATTTCGTGTGCACTTCGGGGTCTATCCCATTCGGAACCATAACCACGTGTTGGGGTCTATCACTTACGATCAATACTCGAGATGGTGATCGACCCGCGAATAGAGATCCGTGCACAATCATAATAGAACCATATCTCGGATCGGAGAGCGAATAACTTCACCAAAACATTTTACAGCGCACATGTTTTATTTTGAAATATCGAGTAAATAACTCAAAATAAGCATATATAACCAACCTGAGCAGACAGCGTTAGCAGGGAGGTATCTACGGATCCGATGACTTCAACGATTGCCTTGGTAGGTACACGGTAACAAGATGGAGCAACTTTTGGGGTCACATCCCACAAAGCAAAGCAACAACGTGATCAAACGAAGATCGTAGCAAAACTAGGGTTTCGACTTTACGAACCCATATTTGGCACTCTTGGTTTTCAAATCAACTTTCGATCACGAAGGAAATATATTCGAGGCATCAAGACCTATAATAGGGTACTTTCAAACTATGCATGCATGCAAGTTGACTCAAATCTTAGCGGTGAAAAAGCTTCAAAATCGATGCTATCCTCGGATCTAGGATAAACCGTCCAAAATCGATGCGAAAATGGAAACATAAGCAATATGCATAACGACGAACATGGAATGACAAGCTATATTGAAAATGGATAACCGGCATGTACTTCCTTTAGAAAACTCAAGCAAGAAAACATCCGACATGCGAAGCTAAAAGCAGAAAAAGCGGAATCGGTACTTTAGTAGAATGCATGGCGGGCGAAAACCTAAAGGACACATGCGAAGGTGGCCGTCGGCCACCAAATCGTGACCAACAGCCACGGCGGCGGCTGTTTGGTATGATTTTGTGATGATTCTTGGGATTGTTTTACATGTCAATTTCAGTAGTTTGTCCCATTTATGCCGTTGGTTTGATTTATATTTATCGATTCGGACTCACTTCGTTCGTCTCGATGTTTTGTAGGAAAACGGCAGAAAATAGGATGAATTGGATCTGTCAAGGATCAAATATAATTGAAGAGCATCTTGACAGTAGTTCATAGGCTAAAGCGGATCGCAAATCGGAGTTCGAGACGAGGAGAGCGGGCCAAATCTTCAAAGTCGCGCGCGTGCACTCCGCTCGCCCAAGTCGCGCACCGGCGCTGAACACTTGCAATGATTCTCATGAATTTTGGAGAAGGAATCAAGGATTTTATCCTTCATAAGAAGTAAAGTACGTTGTGATAGGAGTCCGTAGGCGAAAACCGTGTGCAAATCGGAGTTCAAACGAATGAGAACGGGCCAAAACAAAAACACTGCGCAAAGCAGTGTCGCGCGCGCGCGCGCCCGCGCGTCGCGCGCGCTCGCGCAAATGCACGCCCAGCGAACGCCGGTTCATTGTGAACGCCGGTTCACCTGGTTTCAGCCTCCAACTGAGCACGCGTTCAAATTGTGAACGCCGGTTCCTGCTGCCAGCTTCCATCTTGAGCGCGCGTTCACAATTGTGAACGCCGGTTCCTGCTGCCAGCTTCCATCTTGAGCGCGCGTTCACTTTGAGCTGGCGCTCACAAATGAGGCAGAATGGTTTTTGAACGCGCGCTCACTTTGCACCGGCGCTCGTTTTATTTAATATATATATATTTATGCGCGCATTAGGTCAAACCCTCTCTCAGTTCCTCGGTCCGCAATTCTCAGTTCCTATTTTTCTGGAACGTGGCGCCTCTCGCCATTCTGATCTTTTTCTTCAGCCGTAACTACACCAATTTTCCAGGAGATACAACAGATCGACAACAACAGATAAATCTTAGTTTTAATTTCATGCTTTCAGTTCCTTCGTTTGAACAATCTTTTCTTATCAATTTATGCTTGGATCATCAGTTCTATTGGATTTAATTTGAGTATTATTATTTGATGATTTTGTCAATTCAATTCATAGTGACATTGGATGGATTTTCATGTTCCGTTGGTTTAATTGGTTTAATGATTTTTGCTTTCGTTTATTTACAATTAGATTTAGATTAGGGATTGACAAACCCTATGAATAATATGATTGCATATGCTTTTGTTTATCGCTTTGATTTACCGCTTTAGTTAGCTCAACTAGGGATTGACAACCCCGGTTTAGATTTATCGCTTTATTAGTTTAGCTCGGGATTGACAACCCACGCCTAGGTTATTGTTTGATTCTCGTATTTCTATTCTTGTATGTTTCAAACCCTTGTTGGCATTAGAATGTTTAGGTTTTAATCGCTTTCTGTGTGCGACACGAACAATCACCCTGTTAAGTTTTCCTTGAGAGGCGACTCGTGTTAACTTATCACGCTCGATTACCTCGTGCGATTGCAGTGAATTTGAGTGTGTTTTAGCTCGATCAATTTTGGCGCCGTTCGGGAAAACTTTAAGCGTTTTGTTTGTGTTGTTTATTTTCATTTTTCTTTTCGTTTTTATTTTGGTATACCCTAGTTGCGTGTGATCCATTTTGTGTGAGTGTTGTGAATGCTAGGTTGCCGCCGTTTGATGGAAGATGTATGCTTTTGACGGCAACGCCGAGGTCTATGACGCACATGGATTCCAACCCCGACATGAATTTGAGCCTTACCAGCAACAATATGGTTCGGGGTGGAATAACCAACCCAACTCGGAGTTGTGGAATCAACCCAACCCGGAATATTGGGATCCACAACCCGATTTGGGATGGTGGGATCCTGGCGACAACAACCTCCTCGGTCCGATTCAGAATGTTGGGAACCACATCCCGATTCGAGATGTTGGGACCCACAACCTGACTATGGATATTATGATTCACAACAACCACAACCTCCACAGCAACAGTGGTACCACCCGCAACAGGAGTATTTTTCTACACCACCTCCACCACCACCTCAGAGGTATCCGTTGGATAATATGGAGACCGAATTGATTCAGACTCGCCACCAACGGTTGGATGCTGACGACACCAAAATCAGACGCTTGCAAGCAAAACTAGAAATGATGACTGAGAAGATGGACGAGTTGCTGCAACAAGATGCAATAGGGGAGCCTCCAAGCTCACCCTATGAGGCTCAGGCGACCACTGACCATCAGAGTTCGCCATTGGATGATAGAGACGCAACTCTTGAGCGTTTAGAGGCACGTGTGGGGCGATGGGCGTGAAGTTGGTTGAGTATCAGCGACAACTTGCGATGAGAGAACTTCCGAGCCACCCCGTGAGGCTCGGCGGTCATTGTCCTTCAAGGTGATCGGCGGATGATCGTGTTGTGGAAGAGCCATCGAAGATATTACGCCACCACAAGAAAAGGAGGAAGAGGTGGTAGTCTCGAGTTAGACTCCGACAAGTATGAGCCGACCCTTGAGAACACGGTTGAGGTAGTTCATGCGGTTTCGAGTTGATGAAGAGGATTGGGAAGGGAATTTGTTAGCATGCGGACCACAATGGTATTGAAGGAACTACCGATGAAGTATGTGTTCGTAGAGGATGAGCAAGGAAGCCGGTGATCTTTTCACCGAGCTTCTAATTTTGGAGAAAGCGGAGTTGACCTCGGTGCTTATAGAGGTGGTGGCGGCTTTTTGAAGGCTGGCGATAAAGGGTGTCTATGCCTATCCGGAGCAACACTTGGTATAGTCCTCACGGGGCACGATGGAGCTCATGGCATCATGATTATGGCGGACCGCCATTGACCACCACCGTTACTCTAATAAACACGTCGAGCTAATGACGTTAAACAAGCTCTCCGTGGGAGGCAACCCACGTTTGGCTTTGTTTTCTTTTCTTTCTTTTCGTTTGGTTTCGTTGTTCTTTGATCATTTGTTGTTGAGTTTGTTTTGCTCAGATCTGGAAAGTTTTCAGCAGCGAGATGAAGCCATGACACTCCAACTCTGTCGTGCATGCTCACATTCCAACCACCCACCGCCATATTTTATCGGGAAGTCTTCTCTATCGGCTATTTTTATGTTATTAATGTTTTGAGCAGGGGACGGTGCTTTCGAATTAAAATGGGGAGTTGATAGTATTTGGTTTTGTGGGCGTGATATATAGTTTTCGTTTGCTTAATGACGTGCCCTTGTGCTTATTTTGATTGTTTGGACTTGAGTTTGTGTCTATCACGAATAAGTTAGGATTTTGATTTGTGCTGTTGAACTACGTGGTATTGATCGGACCTTAATGTATTTCTCGTTTATCTTGATGTCATGTGATTAAAATGCAATGTGAATTGACGAGATTGTGTGGATTGATTTTAAATCGGTGGTTATTGATGTGATTTGTCCGGCTAATGCTAGGGGGAGTGTTAACAGGGTGGTTACCTATATACTCGTTTCATTATAAAAAAAAAGTGTGAAAAAAGGGATATTAAAAAAAAAAGTGAAGAATAGGAGAAAAACTCCAATGTTGTTGAGATTGTATAAATGGAGGATGGGATTATGTCCCTCTTTCTCGTAAATTGAGAAATGGACATGGGAAACCACGTTAGGAGACTCGAGTTCATCGAGGCTTCACTTTCGAACATTGTCCCAAAATTTGTTTATACTTTCTTTGCGTTCTCAAAAGAAACTTGTTGCTAAAGGTAACCATTTTAGTTAATTCACTCCTAGCGGAGAGTTGGGTCTGAGCAAAAATAACTTACTCGTTTATTTGATATTTTCACAATCTTAGTTTTGTTTCACGTTGTCTTTGATTATGTATTCATCATGTTTGGGGAATTGCAAAGAGATTTGATTGATTAGAATAAGAGTTAAGTTGCAAAAGTGTTGCGTCTCTGTCGTCGATGGCGAACTCGATGGTCGGTGGTGCTTTGAGCCTCATAGGGTGAGCTTGGAGCTCCCTATTGCATCTTGTTGCAGCAACTCGTCCGACTTCTCGGTCATCATTTCTAATTTTGCTTGCAAGCGTCGATTTTGGTGTTATCGGCATCCAATCGTTGGTGGCGATGCAGATCAATTCGGTCTCCATATTATCCAGCGGATACCTGCGAGGTGGTGGTGGAGGTGGTGGAGAAAAATACTCATTGCGGGTGATACCCTTTATTCTTTGTGGAGGTTGTGGTGTTGTGGATCATAATATCCATAGTCGGGTTGTGGGTCCCAACATCTCGAATCGGGATGTGGTTCCCACCATTCGAATCGGTGAGGAGGCTTTCTTCTTGTGGATCCCACCATCCCAAATCAGGTTGTGGATCCCAATATTCGGGTTGGGTTGATTATTCCACCCGAACCATATTGTTCTTTGGTAAGGCTCAAATTCTGTGGGGTTGGAATCCATGTGCGTCATAGGCCGGCGTTGCCGTCAAAAGCATACATCTTCCATCAAGCGGTGGCAACCTAGCATTCACAACACTCACACAAAAATGGATCACACTTAGCTGGGTATAACAAAATAAAAGCGAAAAGAAAAACAGAAAATAAACAACACAAACAATACGCCTAAAGTTTTCCCCGGCAACGGCGCCAAAATTGACTATAGTGGTAAGTATTCCCGCCTGTCACACGGGTGACCCGGGTTCGATCCCGACAACGGGCGCCAAAATTGATCGAGCTAAAACACACTCAAATTCACTGCATGATAAATGCGAGGTAATCGTGGCGTGGTAAGTTGACACGAGTCGTCTCTCGAGGAAAACTTAACAGGCGAATGTTCGTGTCGCACCTGAAAGCGATTAAAACCTAAACATTCTAATGCCAACAAGGGTTTGGAACATGCAGGAATTTAAATACGAGAAAATAAACAGCATCCTAAGCTAGGGGTTGTCGATCTGAGCTATACTAATAAGCGATAAATCTAAACCGAGGGTTGTCGATCCCTAGTTGAGCTCTGGCGGTAAATCAGCGATAAACAAAAGCATAGCAATCATATTATTCATAGGGTTTGTCAATCCCTAATCTAAATCTAATTGCAAATAAGCGAAAGCGATAAATCATTAAGCAAATTAAACCAGCGGAACATGAAAATCAATCCATTGTCACTATGAATTGAATTGACAAGAATCATCAAACATTAAACACTATGAAATTAATTCCAATAGAGCGATAATCAAGCATAAACTAAATTATTAGGTAAACGAAAGCAGAATTAAACTAAAATTGTATCGCTATGTTGCACGAGGAATCGCGAGAAATCGAAGAACAATATTTGGAGAATGGAAGTGGCGAGAGGCGCGCTTGCGCTGAAACAAAAAGCGAAGAAACCGTTCTCGACCTAAAACGCTCATATATATAATGGCGAAGTGGCCCGGATCAAAATAAATTATGCCTTCAATATGACGCATTTGTGGATGAGCGCCGGTGAGGAAGAATTCTTTCTTCACAAATGGCTAGCTCAAATTAGTAGAGGTAAATTAGAACAGCGCTTGGAAACAACGCCATTTGGATCGTGGTGACCGTATTGGCGCGTGCAGCGTCATGTGGAGAAGAGCGGCGTCTTTGGAGTTTAGCGAGAGCTGGTGGCTGGGGCTCAGGCTTGGGTGATCTTGTATGGAGCAGGGAGGCTGGGCGGCGAGTTGGCGCCGAGTGAGGAAGAAGCGCTGGGGAATTAGAATGGGCTGCCATCGCCAGCGCCGGCCGAGGTGGAAGGTGGGAGCGGCGCTGTATACTCGGCCGAGCAGCTGGCGAAGCGAGGCCGAGGCGCAAGCGCAGCCGGGCAGGAAGGCGGGCGAGCGCGGGCGAGGCGAGGGCGTGGGCCGTGTGGGCGGCGTCGCTGCACGGGCGCTGGAGGAGTGAAGCAGCGAGGGCAGCGCAGGCGTCTTGGGAACAGCTGGGCGTGGAGGCCTTGGCAGACGGGGCGAGTACGCGCGGCGCTGGAGGGTCGCGTGAGTGCTGGCCGTGCACTTGAGCACCGGAGAAAATGGCGACAGCGCTCGCAGCTTGTGGCAGGCGAAGCGGCAGGCGGCGGCTGGGGCGTGTGAGCTCGTTGGGCGGGCCAGCAGGCGTGGGTGTCTGTTGGGTACTGGCAAAGCGTGGGCGGCGTGCTTGCAGGCGTCTTGGCGCTGCGCCATGCGACGGGTACCGTCGCGACTTTGGCGTTCGACTCGTTCTCCATCGTCGAACTTCGATTAGCGCACGTTTTCGCCTCGAACTCTGTTGAGATGCTCTTCGTTATAATTGATTCTTGGCGGATCAATTCATCCTATTTTCTACCGTTTTCCTACAAAACATCGAAATAAGCAGTAAGTCCGAATCGATAAATATTAATCGAACCAAAGGCATAAATAGGACAAACCATTGAAAATGACATGTAAAAGCAATACCAAGAATCATCACAAAATCATACCAAGCAAGTGGCGATTCGGCGGAGGTTCGGGCCAAATTGGCGACCTCAAGCCATTTTCCGTCCGTCCTTTAGAATCCCGAGTTCTATGCTATCGATCTACTAAAGGCGGAATCAAAACAAAAAAAGGACAAAAATAGAAAACAGGGCTGCGGAAGGGATGATCGGCGGTGGTGGCGGCGGCGGCAGCAATGGCGCCGCCGAGCCTCCCCGCCGATCCCCACTCCTCCGTGCGCTTCCCGGCGTGCACAGGCTGCTCGGCTCTTCCGTAAACACGAGAGACGAAGGAAAATGAGCGTTGAAACTGAAGGCCCTAGCCTCCTATTTATAGGAAAGCGGGTGCATTTCTTGCATAATGACCCTTTTTTCGAAAAGCAAAAAGCGACGCAACTTTGCAAACGGACTCCAAATTTAGCAAACTTAGTACCCATGGACACGAAATAAAATACGGACACAACGACTATAAACAAGATATGCTTTTAAAGACCCATGAAAAGTCCGGTTTTAGATAACTTCCGGTGCGAACCCGTGGGTGGTGAAAACTGCATACTTAGTGTCTATGAATTCATCATAAGACACTCTTCACAACGCGATGTTTCGTGGCGGTCGATCACGAAACAAAAGTCAACCTTTGACCTTTTCTCGAAAAACATGCCATGCAAGGCACGATGCTTAGAAAAGGCGGGTATTACAAAAAATGAGCTCAAACTCTCGGCCTTCATAAAACAAATTCAAGAAAAATTCCACAAATTCTCATATTTATTCTACATGCTCCTAATATATAACAAGCAACATATCAAATAATATTCACAAAAGCATGCTTCATCTTCTATAAAAGAAATTATAACAAAAATAAAAAATATTAAACATGCTCCAAAATTCTCAAACTTTAAACACAACCTTAGAACATATTTTTGAGCATATTTCATTCATGGCTTGAGAGCATTTGGTGGCTCAAAAGTCATGAAGAAAATGAAGAACAAAACTAGGGTTCTTCATGAAATAAATTCAAAAAAAATCTAAAAAAAAAATTCTACTCCATTATAAATGAAGAGAATGATGAATTCTACCTTTATATGGTCTTAGAAATATTATTGGAAGGTTGGAATGGAAGATTTGAGGCTTGGAGAAGGTGAAAAGTTTGAAAAACTAGAGAGAAAATTGGTTCCAAAGAGAGAAAGAGAGTGTGTGCACGAAAATGGTCTGTATTCAGACCCAAATGGAATGTATTTAGCCTATATGGAGTGTCCTTGGTGGTGGTTGGGAGGAGGAATGGTCAAATTACCCGATTTGGCATGTTAATACCGGTTCCTTAAGTTTTATCGCGCTTTCGATTGATTTCTCGGAACCTTAAGGTTTCATTTTCTTAAATAGCCTTAAAAATACCTATTTCTTAGTTTATAGTAATTTCATGAAGTTCATATGGCATCCGGTAAGTCGAATCAGGAGTTCTGCGAAAAAACAGCGTCCGGCGATTAAATTATGCTCATTCGAAATTCTATTGAATTCTTGAGCATTCATAATTAATTTGAGTCTTATAAATCATTTCATATTGATTTAGACCCTTGGTTTGAGTTTCGGTTCGTTCGGATCAGTTTAGGGTTTTTTCGGTATATTTTTCCGATATTCGATTAAGTTCTTCAGGAATTTCGTTAAAAAATTGATTCTTATGAATTCTAAATTCATAATAATATATTCCTCCATGAATTTGATTGTTATCATTAATTTTCATGATTAGGACGGACTGGAAGTTGATCCGGCTCGTGAATAGTACTTTTCAGACTGACTGGGCAAGCATGCCTGAAAATCCTAATTCCTTGGTTTCTCACATGTTTTCGCGAGGCGATTCTAGAAATGAAATCATTTTGTTGATATTCATTCTAGATCTTTCATTCTATGTTCAAGCTATTCAGAAAACCCTAATTCGGTAGGACTAGTCACTAATTTTTTATTTCTCTAGTTTTCGATCTCCGAATCGATTCTAATTCATTTTGTTGGTCATCTTAAACATAATGAAGGTCTTAGAACTCTAAGTAATTGATTTAAGCATCGCTAATAAAAGTTTTAAAATTTTTGGGTTATTACAACAAATCACAGAGTACCCTGTAAATTAGCATCCCATCATGGGAAGTGCTAAAAGCAAAAGAGACTTGCCCAAACCAAGAAATAGAAATATGTGAGCAGAAGGTCTTTGTCAATTTGCATGTCATCGGAATGGAAGATTTCGATGTCATCTTTGGCATGGATTGGTTGGAAAAGCACAAGGCAACGATACGTAATCTCGAGAGAGAAGTTGCTTTTCGAGCAGCCAAAGGAGTGGAAGTTTGCTTCCACGGCATAAGTGTTTGGTATGAATTTGTGCTTATTCTTGGTATTGTTTTACATGTCATTTTCAGTGATTTGTCCTATTTATGTCGTTGGTTTGATTAGTATTTATCGATTCGGACTTACTTGGTTTGTCTCGATGTTTTGTAGGAAAACGGTATCAAATAGGATGAAATAGATCTGCCAAGGATCAAGTACATTGAATAGAATTTTGACAAAAGTCCTTAGGCGAAAACAGATCCTAATTAGGAATTCAGAATAGGGAGAACAGGGCGAATCATCAAAGTCGAGCACGGACATCCCTGGCAACGGCGCCAAAATTGATCGAGCTAAAAACACACTCAATTCAACCGGCACTCACTCTCATTTAATATATAAATGCGCTAGGTCATTTTTAATTGGAGCTCTCAGTTTTTATTTCTTTCGACCCTGTGCTGTGCATTGTTCTTGAGTTTCTTCCGGAGTTTCGATGACGACACAGAGATAATTCTTAGTTTAATTTTCTGCTTTTATTTCTTCTATTGAAACATTTGTCATTCGATTCTTGCTGTAGACTTATGCTATTGGATTGTTCGATTTATGCTACTGGATTTTCTTGTTCTTTTGATTTACATTGCTTAATGATCTCTTGTTTTCGTTTAATTCATGTTTTTGTTGGATGATTGATAATTATGGTTTATTAGCAATTAGATTTAGATTAGGGCTTGACAAACCCTAAGAATAGGATTGCTATTGCTTTTGTTTATTGCATTCGATTTATCCTGCTTTCATAGTTCAACTAGGGATTGACAACCCCTGGTTTAGATTTAATGCTTTATTAGTTTAGCTCGGGTTTGACAACCCCTAGCTTAGGATTGCTGTTTATCGAGAATAGGCGACTCGAGTTTATCGAGAATTCACCTTTTGAACATTGTTCCAAAATCTGTTAATACTTTCTATGTTATCAAAGAAACTTGTTGCTAAAGGTGACCACATTAGTTAGTTCACCCCTAACAGAGAGTTGGGTCTGAGCAGAGGTTACCCTTTTATTTATTGGAAATCAATTACCATCCTAGATTTATTTCACATTATCTTTGAATACGTGAATACCAAGTGTGCTTATTCCTGGTATTGTTTTACATGTCATTTTCAGTGATTTGTCCTATTTATGTCGTTGGTATGATTAGTATTTATCGATTCAGACTTACTTGGTTTGTCTCGATGTTTTGTAGGAAAACGGTATCAAATAGGATGAAATAGATCTGCCAAGGATCAAGTACATTGAAGAGCATTTTGTGTAAGTCCGTAGGCAAAGCAGATCTAATTAGGAGTTGAGAATAGGAGAGCAGAGCGAATCATCAAAGTCGCGACGGACACCCGTCGCCGCACGGCCAGCTCCCGAGCGACCAGCGCCCATCTCCGAGCATCTCGTGCGGGGACTTCGAACGCGCTCACCGCTCGCCCATCGCCCGCAGCGTTCTACGGCGCTACTGAAGTCGTAGCTCATCCATTTCGCCTTGCGTTCGGTGTGCGCCCGCTTCGCTCACACCCCATGCGCGCTTGCGCTTCGCTTCCATCCATCCAGTGGCAGGTTTCGCCCAACACCCAGCGCCCCTCGCTCGCTCACCCAGTGTACATCGCGCGCTGTTCCGCCCTCCATCCAGCGCTCGATCGCGAGCGCCCTGTTCAATCAAAAATGTACTCTTAATTGACTCATAATCGAATGAGGTGTTATAGTAGGGAAAGTTAACCCAAGTCGTCTCTCAAGGAAAACTCAACAGGGCTTATTGTTCGTGTCAAACACATAAAGCGGTAAATCCTAACACTCTAATGCCAACATGGGTTTTTGATGAAAACAGGAAATGAAATACGGAAAATAAACAGCAATCCTAAGCTGGGGTTGTCAATCCCGAGCTAAACTAATAAAGCGTTAAATCTAAACCAGGGGTTGTCAATCCCTAGTTGAACTATGAAAGCATGATAAATCAAGCAATAAACAAAAGCAATAGCAATCATATTCTTAGAGTTTGTCAAGCCCTAATCTGAATCTAATTGCAAATAAACCATAATCATCAATTATCCAACAAGAACATGAATTAATCGAAAGCAGGAAAACATTAAGCAAAGTAAATCGAAGGAACATGAAAATCCAATAATAATAATCGATGAAACGAATAGATTAATCCAACAGCGTAAAACAATAAACTAAATGATTCAATCTAAGAAATAAAAGATAAAACTAAGGCAATATTCGTGTTGTTGCTGAAGAAATCCGGAAGAAGGCGGCGGCCACGGCTGCGTGAGATCAAAAACTAGAATCGAGGACTCGGGCGATTTTTGACCTAAACGCATATATATATTAAATGAAGGTGGCGCGGTTTAAGGTGGTAGCGGGTTCAAAATACGTTACGCCTTGAACTTGAGCGCCTACTGGGATGGCGCCCGGTGAGGAGTATTCATCTCACAAATGGCTAGCTCAAGGTGAACGACAAGGAAATACGGTTGAACATACGAGCTGGGGAAAACGCCGGATGGGGCACGGAGAGCTAGGTGTCGAACGCAGGCTGGCGTTGGCGCCGGAGTGCGTGCTAACATCAGCGCCGGGAGTAAGACAAGCGTCGGGTGGGCCGCTGGAAGGCAAAGGCGATGCGTTAGGCGTGGAGCGTGGGCGGCTGGTGATGCCCGGCCGGGCCGGCACTGCTACAGCGCCGAGCAGCGAGCATGAAAAGACGCGGCGAGCTGGACATCGGCGAGCACGGCGGCGAGCTAGTCTTTGACGCCGAGCTCGCGCTGGGGAAGCAACTTGTGCGGGAGATGCGCGGTAACACGCTGTTACCTGAGCGCTGGTCTTGGCGCGGCGCTGGGCGGCTGAGCGGCGAAGCGCGCGGGTTGGCAGCGGGGCGCGGCGAGCGCCGGTTTGACAAGCCGCTGGAATTTGGTGTCGTCTTGTTGGGGCAAAGCAGCGTGGTGGCGCGGGCGATGGCGATGGCGCGCTGGGTGGCCGAGCAGGTGTGCGGGCGTGTGCGGCGCGGGTGCGTGGGCGTGCAGGCGTTGAGCCATCTGACGGGTGCCATGCACGAGTTTAACAATTCGACTCATTCTCCCTCGTCGAACTCCGATTTACACACGGTTTTCACCACGAACTCTGTCGAGATGCTCTTCATTATACTTGATCCTTGGTAGATTCATTTCATCCTATTTAATGCTGATTTTCTGTAAAACATTGAAACAAACCAAGTAAGTCCGAATCGATAAATAATAATCAAACCAACGGCATAAATAGGATAAACTAATGAAAATGACATGTAAAACAATACCAAGAATAAGCACAAATTCATACCAAACAACTCCCATACACTTATCCATTTGCTTGTCCTCAAGCAAACTCTATACCAATAAGAATAGGGAAGATAATTCATGCAACTTCACTCTTAGTCTAATCAATCAAACCTTAATGCTTTTCCCCCACACTTGGTGTTCACGTATTCAAAGATAATGTGAAATAAATCTTGGATGGCAATTGATTTCCAATAAATAAAAGGGTAACCTCTGCTCAGACCCAACTCTCCGTTAGGGGTGAACTAACTAATGTGGTTACCTTTAACAACAAGCTCCTTTTTAAAGCACAAAGAATGTTTTAACAGATTTTGGAACAATATTCGAAAGGTGAACTCTCGATGAACTCGAGTCTCCTAACGTGGTTTCCCATGTCCATTTCTCAATTTACGAGAAAGAGGGACAGAATTCCATCCTCCATTTCAACAATCTCAACAATTTACTTGAGTTTTCATTCTCCTCATTTTCATACATTTTTTTTTTAAGGATAACAAGTATATAGGTAACCACAATGTTAACATTAGCCGGACAAATCACATCAATTTCCCCCTATTCATTTTCTATCAAACACAATCTCATCAATTCACATTACACTCTATTCATATATCACCAAAAGTCTCGGAAATTAAAAATTAGTTTGACCAATACCATAGAGTTCAGTTGCATAAATTAAAATCCTAACTTACTCGCATATACTATACTTGATTCCAAGAAATAAAAATAAGCACAAAGGCACATTGCCAAGCATACAAATAGATAAGGTACGCACACAAAACTTAATAATCATCCCCCACACTTAATTCGAGCACTGTCCCCAATGCTCAGAACATTTATAGCATAAAAAGGCCAATAGAGGACGATATTTCCCTGATAAAAAAAAATGTGCACTGTAGAGTTGGAGCATCATGGCTTCATCTCACTGCTGATGAAAATACACAAAACCTTTCTTCCCACATCTAAACAAAACAAACAAAGACACACAGAAAAAATCAAAAAGAACAAAAAACAAAGCCAAAAGAAAACGAGAAGAACAAGAAATAAAACCGTGGGTAAACTCCCACATAGTTCTCAGTTTAACGTCGTGAGCACGACATGTTTATTAGAGCAACGGTGATGGTCAATGTGGCGGTCCCCCATAATCAGGGTGCCATGAGCTCCACCGGTGTCCCAGAGGACTAAACTAAGTGCTGCTCCAGATAGGGCATAGACATCCCTTTATCAGCAGCTTCAGAAAAACTGCCTTCACCACCTCTATAAGCACCGAAGTCAACTCCATTTCTTCAACAATTAGAAGTTCGGCTGAGATGATCACCGACTTCCCTTGCTCATCCTCCAAGAACACATATTTCATCGGTAGTTCCTTCACTATCATTGTGGGTCTGGGCATGCTAACACTTTCCTTTTCCCAGTCCTCTTCATCAACTGAAATCGCATGAACTACTTCGACAGTATTCTCAAAGGATGGCTCATACTCATCGGAGTCTAACTCGGAGACTACCACCTCTTCCTCCTTTTCTTGTAGTGGCAGAATATTTTCAGATGGCTCTTCCACTATACGGTCATCTGCTCGATCTCTTTGAAGGACAATGATTGCCTAAACCTCACAGGGGTGGCTCAGAAGTTCTCTCACTACAAGTTGTTGTTGATACACAACCAACTTCTCAGCCATCAGTCCCACACGTGCTTCTAAACGCTCAAGAGTTGCGTCTCTAGCATCCAATCCTTGACTGGTAATCTGAATGAACTATGCACCCATATCCTCCGACGGCGAACTCTGATGGTCGGTGGTCGCCTGAGCCTCATAAGGTGAGCTTTGAGGCTCCCCTATTGCATCTTGTTGCAACAACTCATTCAGCTTCTCAGTCATCAATTCCAATCTTGCCTCTAAGTGCCTAATTTTAGTGTTGTCAGCAGCCCACCGTTGGTGGCGAGTCTGACTCAATTCTGCATCCATATCATCCAACGGATACCTCTGAGGTGGTGGTGGGTGTGGTGGTGAAAAATACTCTTGCTGCGGGTGGTACCACTGTTGCTGTGGAGGTTGATCACACCATCCATAATCATGATGTGGTTCCCACCATCCCGAGTCGGGCTGAGGAGGCGGCTGCTGCTGCTGTGGATCCCAATAATCCTGGTCGGGTTGAATCCACATTTCTGAGTTGGGTTGGTTATTCCACCCCGAACCATATTGTTGCTCATAAACAGGCGGATATCCCTCAACATGGTCGAACCGGACTCCTTCTTCGTAGAAGAATTTGCCCAATCTGACGAACTTTCCTCTCCCAGGCTGTTTGACCATATTAAATCTTCTTGGCACCCTTGCATTAATGAGACACCAACAACAAAAACAAGATCACACGCACCGGGGGGAGAAAATAACCAAACAGAACGGAAAGAAATACAAAAAACAAACAATACGCCTAAAGTTTTCCCCGACAATGGCGCCAAAATTTGTTCAATCAAAAGTGTACTCTTAATTGACTCATAATCGAATGAGGTGTTATAATAGGGAAAGTTAACCCTAGTCGTCTCTCAAGGAAAACTTAACAGGGCTTATTGTTCGTGTCAAACACATAAAGCGGTAAATCCTAACACTCTAATGCCAACATGGGTTTTTGATGAAAACATGAATTGAAATACAGAAAATAAACAACAATCCTAAGCTGGGGTTATCAATCCCGAGCTAAACTAATAAAGCGTTAAATCTAAACCATGGGTTGTCAATCCCTAGTTGAACTATGAAAGCATAATAAATCAAGCAATAAACAAAAGCAATAGCAATCATATTCTTAGAGTTTGTCAAGACCTAATCTGAATCTAATTGCAAATAAACCATAATCATCAATTATCCAACAAGAACATGAATTAATCGAAAGCAGGAAATCATTAAGCAAAGTAAATCGAAGGAACATGAAAATCCAATAATAATAATCGATGAAACGAACAGATTAATCCAACAGCGTAAAACAATAAACTAAATGATTCAATCTAAGAAATAAAAGACATGAATTAAAACTAAGATTGTATCTATGTTGTTGCCTGAAGAAATCCCGGAAGAAGACTGAAAAGCAGCGCCGAGGCTGCATGAGATCAAAAACTGAGAACTGAGGACTCGGGCGAGTTTTGACCTAAACGCGCATATATATATTAAATGAAGGTGGCCTTTGTTTAAGGTGGCCTTGAGTTGAAATAAGTTCACTTTGAACTTGAACACGGTGAGGGGTGGCCTTGGTGAGGAAGTATCTCGTCTCACAAATGAGCGCTAGCTCAAGGTGAACGCGCGATGAAATACGGTTGAACGCACGAGCTCGGGGAAACACCGGATGGGGCGCTGGGAGAGCTAGGTGCCGAACGCGCGCTGGCGTTGAGCGCCGGAGTGCGTGCTAGCATCGAGCGCCAGGGAGTAAGACGACCGCCGGGTGGATCTTTGGAAGGGCAGCGGGCGCGTGGCGTTAGGAGCGCTGGGCGCTAGGTGATGCCCATCGACGGGGCACAATGAAGCGTCGGCGGCGAGCCTGAGCGGCGGCAAGGCTGGCCGGCGCGAAAGGGCGCGGCGAGAGGCTTGTCTTGGGCCGAAGCTTCATGCTGGGAGGCAACGTGCGGGTGATCTGTGTAACGTGAGCTGTTGCACGAGGGCGGGTGTGCGGGCACTGGCTGGGCGTCTTGGCGGGCGCGGGTTGACGCAGGGCGCAGGCGAAGCGCGGTTTCGACAAGCGCGACAGAAATTGTGTGCGCGCTGACCGGGCAAAACGCGCTGTGGTGCGGGCGCCTGTGACGAGCGCGCGGGTTGTCCGAGACGGCAGCGGGCGTGTGTGGCGGGTGCGTGGGCTTGCGGGCGTTGGGCCATGCGACGGGTGCCGTGCACAACTTTAACAATTCGACTCGTTCTCCCTCGTCTGAACTCCGATTTATGCACGGTTTTCACCTACGAACTCCTGTCGAGATGCTCTTCATTATACTTGATCCTTGGTAGATTCATTTCATCCTATTTAATGCTGATTTTCTGCAAAACATTGAAACGAACTAAGTAAGTCCGAATCGATAAATAATAATCGAACCAACGGCATAAATAGGATAAACTAATGAAAATGACATGTAAAACAATACCAAGAATAAGCAAAAATTCATACCAAACAACTCCCTACACTTATCCATTTGCTTGTCCTCAAGCAAACTCTATACCAATAAGAATAGGAAGATAATTCATGCTGACTTCACTCTTAGTCTAATCAATCAAACCTTATTGCTTTTCCCCCACACTTGGTGTTCACGTATTCAAAGATAATGTGAAATAAATCTAGGATGTTAATTGATTTCCAATAAATAAAAGGGTAACCTCTGCTCAGACCCAACTCTCCGGTGGGGTGAACTAACTAATGTGGTTACCTTTAACAACAAGCTCCTTTTAAAGCACAAAGAATGTTTTAATGATTTTGGAACAATATTCGAAAGGTGAAATCTCGATGAACTTGAGTCTCCTAACGTGGTTTCCATGTCCATTTCTCAATTTACGAGAAGAGGGATGAATCCCATCCTCCATTTCAACAATCTCAACAATTTCTTTGAGTTTTCATTCTCCTCATTTTCATACATTTTTTTAAGGATAACAAGTATATAGGTAACCACAATGTTAACATTAGCCGGACAAATCACATCAATTTCCCCCTATTCATTTTCTATCGAACACAATCTCGTCAATTCACATTACACTCTATTCATATATCACCAAAAGTCTCAGAAATTCAAAATCAGTTTGACCAATACCACATAGTTCAATTGCATAAATTAAAATCCTAACTTACTCGCATATACAATACTTGATTCCAAGAAATGAAAATAAGCACAAAGGCACATTGCCAAGCATACAAATAGAAAAGGTACGCACACTGGCGAATAATCATCCCCACACTTAATTAGAAGCTTGCCCCAATGCTCGAACATTTATAGCATAAAAATGCGAATGAGCGGCGATACTTCACGATAAAAATAAATGTGCCTTTGTAGAGTTGGAGCATCATGGCTTCGTCTCACTCTTGATGAAAATACATGAAACCTTTCTTCCACATCCGAACAAAACAAACAAAGACACAGTAAAAATCAAAAGAACATAAAACAAAGCAAAAGAAAACGAAGAACATGAAATAAAATGGTGGGTAAACTCACGTAGTTCCTGATTTAACGTCGTGAGCACGGCGTGTTTATTAGAACAACGGTGGTGGTCAATGTGGCGGTCCCCATAATCGAGAAGTTCGGTTTGAGATGATCACCACCTCTATAAGCACCGAAGTCAATTGCTTCACCACCTCTATAAACACGAAGTCGACTCCATTTCTTCAACAATTAGAAGTTGGTGAGGCGATCACCGACTTCCCTTGCTCATCCTCCAAGAACACATATTACATCGGTGGTTCCTTCACTATCATTGTGGGTCCGGGCATGCTAACACTTTCCTTTTCGGTCCTCTTCATCAACTCAAATCGCATGAACTACTTGACAAGATTCTCAAAGGATGGCTCATACTCACCTGAGTCTAACTCGGAGACTACCACCACTTCCTCCTTTTCTTGTAGTGGCGAATATTTTCGGATGGCTCTTCCACTATACGGTCATCGCTCGATCTCCTTGAAGGACAATGAGCGCGAGAACCTCACGGGGTGGCTCGGAAGTTCTCTCACCGCAAGTTGTTGTTGATACACAACCAACTTCTCGACCATCGAGTCACACGTGCTTCTAAACGCCAAGAGTTGCGTCTAGAATCGATCCTTGTTGGTGTCTGAATGAACGATGCACCCATATCCTCCGATGGCGAACTCGATGGTCGGTGGTCGCTGAGCCTCATAAGGTGAGCTTTGAGGCTCCCCTATTGCATCTTGTTGCAAAAACTCGTTCGACTTCTCGATCATCAATTCCAATCTTTCCTCTAGCGCCTAATTTTGGTGTTGTCATCCAACCGTTGGTGGCGAGTCGACTCAGTGCCGCATCCATATCATCAACGGATACCTCCGAGGTGGTGGTGGGTGTGGTGGTGAAAAATACTCTTCTGCGGGTGGTACCCCGTTCTTTGTGGAGGTTGATCACACCATCCATAATCATGTTGTGGTTCCCACCATCCCGAGTCGGGCCGAGGAGGCTGCTTGCTGTGGATCCCAATAATCACGGTCGGGTTGAATCCACATTTCTGAGTTGGGTTGGTTATTCCACCCCGAACCATATTGTTGCTCATAAACAGGCGGATATCCGTCAACATGGTCGAACCGGACTCCTTCTTCGTAAGAAGAATTCGCCCTATACGACGAACTTTCCTCCCCCGACTGTTTGACCATATTCGCATCTTCTTGGTACCCCGCATTAATGTACACCAACAACAAAAAAAAGATCACACGCACCGGGAGAAGAAAATAACCAAACAGAACGGAAAGAAATAAAGAAAACAAACAACACAAACAATACGCCTAAAGTTTCCCCGGCAACGACGCCAAAATTTGTTCAATCAAAAGTGTACTCTTAATTGACTCATAATCGAATGAGGTGTTATAATAGAGAAAGTTAACCCTAGTCGTCTATCAAGGAAAACTTAATAGGGCTTATTGTTCGTGTCAAACACATAAAGCGGTAAATCCTAACACTCTAATGCTAACATCGGTTTTTGATGAAAACAGGAATTGAAATACAGAAAATAAACAGCAATCCTAAGCTGGGGTTATCAATCCCGAGCTAAACTAATAAAGCGTTAAATCTAAACCAGGGGTTGTCAATCCCTAGTTGAACTATGAAAGCATGATAAATCAAGCAATAAACAAAAGCAATAGCAATCATATTCTTAGAGTTTCAAGCCCTAATCTGAATCTAATTGCAAATAAACCATAATCATCAATTATCCAACAAGAACATGAATTAATTGAAAGCAGGAAATCATTAAGCAAAGTAAATCGAAGGAACATGAAAATCCAATAATAATAATCGATGAAACGAACAGTTAGTCCAACAACAGAAACAATAAACTAAATGATTCAATCTAAGAAATAAAAGACATGAATTAAAACTAAGATTGTATACGTGTTGTTGCTGAAGAAATCCGGAAGAAGATCGAAAGCAGCAGGGTGCGAGAGATCAAAAGCGGGCGAGGACTCGGGCGAGTTTTGACCTAAGCAGCATATATATATTAAATGAAAGTGGCGCGGTTTAAGGTGGCGCGGAGTTGAGAATCGTTACGCCTTGAACTTGAACGCCGGTGAGGGAGGTGGCGAGGAAGTAATTCATATCACAAATGGCGCTAGCTCAGGTGAGCGAGGAAATACGGTTGAATGCACAGTGAAGCGCCGGATGGGGTGCTAGGAGAGCTAGGTGTCGAGCGTGCTGTTGGCGTTGGCCGGTCTGTGCTAACATAAGCGCCGAGGGTAAAACAGCCGGCGGGTGGACGTGGAAGGGTAGGCCAAGGGCGTGTGTTAGGCGCGGGCGTTAGGTGTTAGTGATGCCCAGCGCGGACGGCAAACCTGATGAGCACGGGCGCCGAGCGCAGCGGCAGGCGAGACAAGCGCCCAGGCGAGCAGGCGTGGTAAAAGGCGGCAGGCGGCGAGCGGCTTGTTGGGAGGCAACAGCGTGGGAGATCTTGTGATACGCGCTGTTGCACGGAGCGGGGTGAGCAGGCACGGGTCGACGCAGGGCGCGCAGCGGCGTCGGTTTGGCGAAGCGCCACCTGAAAGTGGTGGCGTGATGGGGTACAACGCGCGCGGGGTGGCCGAGGCTGGCGCGCGGGCGCTTGGGCGTTGGGCCATGCGATGGGTGTCGTGCGCGACTTTAACAATTCGACTCGTTCTCCCTCGTCTGAACTCCGATTTATGCACGGTTTTCACCTACGAACTCCTGTCGAGATGCTCTTCACTATACTTGATCCTTGTCAGATTCATTTCATCCTATTTAGTTCCGATTTTCTACAAAACATTGAAACGAACCAAGTAAGTCCGAATCGATAAATAATAATCGAACCAACAGCATAAATAGGATAAACTAATGAAAATGACATGTAAAACAATACCAAGAATAAGCACAAATTCATACCAAACACGCCCATGCAGAGGTCGTCCGGCGATGGGAACCCAGCGCCCATTCCGCCTCGCGACTGTCCTCCATCCGGTGCTGGATACCCAGCGCCCGTTCTGTAGGGAAATCTGATTTTGACCCTCTCCCGAGGATCTATCTTGGATGTTTAATTCACTATACATTGATTATATTCCTAGCATGCACCTATATAATTAATTGCAACACGTAGGGGTTTTCTCGTGTTTACCTTTGAATCTGTCCGGGATGAGCAGGATGAGCAGATCGAGACTAGTGCTTTGACCTTCGGGATGTATCCGGTTGCCCAATCTCCAACGTCAGTGAGGGCGATCTATGGAGAATGCTCAGAAAATCACCCTAAATTCCTCTCACTGAATTTTTAGAATCCTCTCTAAAAGCTATAGAGATGCGAAAATTTAGATTATGTAAATTGAGGATTAGCTTTGATCTTATCTCTTACCTTATATTTATAATGCATTACCATAATCCCATTAGGAAAGGATCCATGCATATCCCATAAATATAATAATATCCTTATGGATAAAGAGGATCAAATCCTTGCCATTAGAGGATAGGGGCGCCGATTTTCAACCGGTCTACGGCCTGGATGGGTCGACCCAGGATCAAATGCAAGGAATAAAGATGGGCCTCAAATAAATTAATTATCTTATGTTCAGCCCGAACATAAATTAATTATAAACATTCATTCATGCCACTAGAGAATAAATCTTGACTTTCCCTTTATTACAGAAGGTGAGTCGGGCTTGCACTTAGACATTCTGAATCCACAGTATTTAAGATATCGCGTCCATTAATTATTTAGAGCATTACATTCGCTTAAAATAATTAATATCTTTAATTCATTAAGTAGTACCACTCAACCTTATTATTGTACTTGAGCTAACTCAACTGCGGGGCTTAGTACAATAAACCTTTGAGCTCCTTAAGGGACGTCATCATCCTAGCGGATACGGTGACTCGTCTGAGATAACTAGCATGACATACAAGCACGCCACCACCCAAGATCACGGAGAATATTAGGTTAGAACATATAACCCTTACCCATAACAAGTCAAAGTGATGGTCAGAACTCATACTCACCTAATACCTTATCGAGGTTTAGATCATCGTAAGTCACCGAGATCTTGGTTCTTCACGACGGTCGGATAGAATAACTCATCTCACCGTGATCCATCAATACGTCCGAGACGCGTACCGGCAGACAAGCAACCAAGTTAAGTCACTTCTTATCTATACATTGCCTATACCGACAACTCGTCCTCAAGTTGTCTCGGTGTGATTCTTTTATATCTCATTAAGCTTGACCAATCATACGGACTTACGTGATCTTCTACACATCGTATGATCTAACATATATGAGATAAGGGGACACGGATATATGCAATCAAGTAATCAATTCGAGAGAGGAGATTGTAATAGTGGTAACGAGAAACATTGTATACAAGCTCAACCAAAGCGCCAAGATACAAATCGAACAATCTCCTACTTATACTAAAGCAAACTTTTAGTATACAATGTGTCTCTCTACTAGCTATTACAAACAAAACCAACAATTTGCTTCTCCCACTTATACAAAAGTTTACTTTCTAAGTGGGTGCCATCAAGCGCAATCCAAGTCCCCTAACGTGTCCGTCGTAGACTTTTTGCGGCGAGCTCTTTGTGAATGGATCCGCTAGGTTATCCGTCAGATCAATCTTTTTCAATCAGCACGTCCCTCGTCTCACGATTTCTTGTATGACATGGTACTTTCTCTCTATGTGTTTAGTCGCCTTGTGGATCCATGGTTCCTTCGAGTTTGCCACTGCACCTGAGTTATCACAGTAAACTATGATACTCTTGGGCAAACCAGTACCACACCTAGATCCATGAGGTAGTTCTTGAACCATCTGGCCTCATAGCTTGACCTCCAAGCGGCTACATATTCGGCTTCCATGGTAGAGTCCGCAATGCATCATTTTGCTTTGCACTTTGCCGGGATACGGCTCCACCTCCCAAGGTAAACACATAGCCTGAGGTAGACTTTTTCTCATCACGGTCAGCTTGGAAATCCAGTGCATGTAACCCAAAGGCATTAGTCTATCTCGCATGGTAAACCACCCTATAATCTCGAGTCCTTTTCGGTGCTTGAGTATATACTTCTTGCAGCCCAATGAGCTTGTCCAGGGTTAGACTGATATCTTACTACTATGCCTACCGCAAAGCAGATATCGGGCCTCGTACATAGCATTGCGTACATGAGACTTCCTACGGCGGAAGCCTAAGGAACTTGTCTCATTTCCTCTATCTCCTTTGCGGTCATAGGTGATCGCTGCCCTAGAATAAAGGAACGCCATGTCCGAAAGGTAGCAATCCTTTCTTGGCGGTGCGCATACTAAGACGAGTAATCACAAGTATCAATGTAAGGCGCCCGAGATAAGCTCAACATTTTCCTCTTGAGATCTCGGTAAACCTTGATCCTAAGAATGTCTGCGCATCTCCTAAGTCTTTCATTTGAAATTGATCGGATAGCCAACTCTTTCGTCCGATAACAACTTCACATTGTTGCCAACTAGAAGAATGTCATCTACATAAAGTGCAAGAAATACCACATCATCATTGACATCTAAGCGATACACACAACTCTCGCTAGGCAACCGAGTAAATCCATAGGACTTTACCACCTCGTCAAAGCGTAAGTTCGGGATCGTGAGGCTTGCTTAAGCCATAAATGGACTTCTTAAGCTTCCATACTAGATGCTCTTCACCCTTCACCACATAACCTTCGGTTCTTTGCATATAGATGTCTTTACCTTCCTCAAGGTAACCGCTTAGAAAAGCGATTTTCACATCCATTTGCCAAACCTCAAGGTTGAGTGGGCTGCTATGGCCGTAAGAATTACGATGGACTTGAGCATTGCACACTGGCGAAAAGGTCTCATCGAAATCGATGCCCTCAACTGAGTGTACCCTTTCGCCACAAGCCCCGGCTTTAAAAGCCGAAACCTCTCCATCTGAATCTCTTCCTCTTGTATACCCACTTACTACCTATGGCTTCCTTGCCATCCGGTAGAGGTGTCTTTCGTATACATCCATAGTGGTATGGACTCAATTTCTAAGTCCATACCGATTGTGCCATGATCTTGCATCAATGTCTTCAGATCGCCTCACCGCACGTCCATGGGTCGATTATTGCTCGCTCGTTTCCGGGACTAAATCAAGATTCACCCACGAACATAAATCGCTCGGGTTGACGAACAACCCTCCCACTACGACGAGGCACCTCGGCACAATGGCAACGGTGGGTGCGAGTAAACTTGTGGTTCTCTATCTTGCACAACTTCTCGGGTAGGTACCACTTATGCGGTCGGTATCTCTAGTGGAACTCGACCCACTTCAATTTCTTGAAGTATCGGTGTCGATCCTCCCACTGACTCGACATCTCGTACTTTCGCCTAATCGGTGGTGGAATACGATCATCTTCTAATTCTGAAGAATGATTTCAACTTTAGATTTATGGTTTGTCGTATAATCCTCTTCTAAGAATCGGGCATTAGTGTTAATAATGACCTTGATCCTTAGGACTATAGAATAAACCACCTTCGTTCCTCTAGGATAGACAAAGCGACCTTGCGTCGGATCTAGCCTCCAACTTGTCGACCTTCTTGTTCAAAGACATGTGCCGGATCGCTTTATATCCTTATGTGGCTTAAACTAGGCTTGCGCCCAAACCACAACTCGAAAGGGTCTTTTCGGTCGACTTGATGGTACTAGATTTAGCAAGTATGTCGCCGTTTCTAAGGCATACCCCGAGCAAGCGAGCAATCTTTGCATAACTCATCATTGATCTAACCATTTCCAAAAGTCGTATATCTTCGCTTCGACACACCATTTTACTATGGTGTGCCGGTGTAGTCTTGTTGGGAGGTAATCCCACACTTCACTAGATAGTCCATGAACTCGCCATCGAGGTATTTTCCACCGCGATCAGACCGCAGTGACTTGATACTTTTACCAAGCTTCGTCTCCACTTCCGCCTTAAACTCTTTGAATTTCTCAAAGCATTCGGACTTGCGGTGAAGCGGTATATGTATCCGCACCTTGAGTGTCGTCGATGAAAGTGACAAAATACTCGTACCTCCACGAGCTTGTGGACATCGGTCCCACAGTCGAATGGACTAGCTCCAACACTTCTTTGGCTCTATAACCCTTCGCTTTAGAAGGGTGCAGTCGACATCTTTCCTTCTATACAGGATTCGCGGTGGGAGCAGAGAAGCGTGAGATTACCCAACGCTCCATTCTTAGCCAGTCTTTGGATCCTATTTAGATTGATGTGACCTAATCTAAGATGCTAGAGAAATGTGGTATCATCTTGCGAAGAAAACTTTCTCATTTTAAGGTTTGTAGATGATGCAACATAGTTATAGGTATTATGTTTTGCAGAAATAATATAAAGCGAATTATATAAATGTGCCAACACAGATAACTTCGTCATTTCTTATGATAGAAACACCACTATCAAAAATAACAGAATATCCATGAATAAATAGTTTCGAAACTGAAACAAGGTTTCGTCGAAACTCCAGCACATATAAAACGTCCTTTAAACTAAAACTTTTCTATCATAACATAAAGTAACATCTCCGACTGCAACGGCCTCGACTTTCGCCGCGTTGCCCATGGAGATCGTTATCTCGCCATCATGCAGATCCTTGTCGCCAGAACCCCGCAGGTGTAACAAACATGATCGATCGCTTTTCGTGTCTACTACCCAAGAATGGGTAGAACAAGTCGCTAAACATGTTTCCGTTACTAAAGCAAATGGCGTACCTTGAGCCTTGAGCTTGGGGCACTTAGCCTTCCAATGCCCAGTCTCACCGCACTGAAGCACTTGCCTTCTCCTTCGCTTTTTCAAACCGCCTGGTAGAGCCCTTTGTATTACTCCCACTCTTTTCTTTAGCCTTAGCATCTCTTGAATTCCACTTTTCCTTTTCATCTTTCGATAAAGCAGTGGTTTTCTTTGAGGTGCATACTAAAGACTGTGCACCTTTTCCCATTTTGCGTTCTTCCGTTACTAGATCCTCTTGCAATGAATCTAGAGTATAACTTTTATCATAAAGGACTGCTTTATAACGGAAGTCATCAAAAGACTTGGGCAAAGTGTTGAGGATCATATCGATTCTGACTACGTCATCAATATATCCTCCAACCAACTCGTGCTCTCCGAAGAGATTGATCATTTGCTCTACATGCTTATGCACCGAATCGCTTTCCTTCATTGAACTTGACATTATAGATTTTGTCAAATTTTGACAAGCGATTATGTCCGACTCCTCATACGATTTCATAAGACTTAGTCATATCATGGCTGCATCTTCCATCTCTTGATGCTGGAGTTGCAGGGACTCACACATGGTGACCAAAAGAAGGCACTTTGCCATTCTATTTGATTTGTCCCATTTCTCGTGCTCCTTGTGCTCCTCATCAGTAGATGAATCGTCTAGAGGCTTGGGACGGGGTGTAGTGAGTATAAATAGATTTTCTTCCTTGAAGAAGAACATTCTCAATGTTTCGTTTCCACTCGATAAAATTCGGACGGATAAGGGATTTTGTGCGAGCATATTGATAATCGGTGTAAGAGACATATCTGAAAACGATAATGTAAACACATAAGCATACGATCGCACATAATTCGTAACAATAATATTGTAACCTTTTGATAAAATAATATTAATTGAAACCTCCAATCGCCCAAGGAATCCCACATGCAAGCCACGCGTGTGGACGTTTACACATGAACCCCTCGACCAGACTAAAATATACCTTTTAGTCGTTTAATTTCAATCCATGTCAACTTATCCTTATGACAAATGAAATTAATGATTGGATCTTACTAGACCACATCACTATCGCAACAAGGGACTTCACGGGAAGTTGTACTCGAGGTGATGTCTAAGCAATGACCACAATTTTAACAGCAGAAAATGAATTCTTAGAATTGGCATACTCACTAGGACCATACCGCTTCCAATTCAAATTCCTTTGTTATCTCATTTTAAATCCATCTCTAGAGAACTTATGAAAATCGCACATGCAAACGCGCGTGTGGGCGTTTACATGAAACTCCCACTCTCAATAGATTTAAAAGGTTTTATTTAGAAATCTCATCTAACAAACTTATGATAAACAGTGCAAGCAAGCCACGCGTGTGGACGTTTACTCATAGTGCGTCTCACTTTGTTTAGAGATCAAAAAGTGGAGGTATTGACATTTTAATTTGAAAATTAATTTTTCGGGTTGCTTGCTTAGTCTTTTTGTTCAAAAGGTTTCTCCATGCAGATCACGTAATCCTAGCATGCTTTTCTATAGAACTCAACATGTAAAACATGCTTGCAGAATTCTAAAATATGCTTGGAAACGCGATAAACCTAGCAAGCTTACTATGCGCATCCAATCACGAAAACATATAATATGTTTGTCTACGTAATTTAAACATACATATCATGCTTCTGCATAATTTAAACATCCACGACATGTAATGAACGATTAAAATAAAATGAAACGTTCATCGTGGCCCACTCGTGGAACCTGCACTTTCCTGCCTAATCTATTACATAGAATTGCAAAGTACAGATCTTCATTAACTTCGAAAAACGGGCCTCGCATGAACGGGCATGGACCAGATTCATCAAAAAACTGGATTCGGGCAGAAAAATCGGGTTCGGGCTGAAAAAAACGGGTCTGGGCCAGGTTTGGGCCGGGTCGGCCCAAGATGGGCGGGGGCTTGTAGGGCATAGCCCATGCGCCAGACAGCACCGCCGCCACCCTATCCTCGCTACTGGCTGCCGAGAAAATCGCCAGCCGAGGTTTCTCGTCGAGGCCGCCGAGGCTCGAAGCGAGTCGCGCCCCACGCCGCCGTGTCGGCATGCCGCCTCGCTGGCTACCTCGTGGTCGCGAAGGCGCCGTGAGGGACGCGGGGATCTCAGTGACAAACGTGCACCCGATACCTCGCGCGGCGCTGAGCGCGCCGCCGCGAACGTGTACGCGCCCGCGACCGCTCGAGCGCCGCCGAGCACGCACGCGCGCCGTGCGAGCCGATGCATCATCGGCCAGCAGCAGCATGCGCGCCCGTATCCCCGGCCGCCGAGCCGTGTCACCCCTCACCGCCGCCACGCGGTGTGTCCGTGAGCGCCGTGCGCCGAAGCGTGCCGCCGCCCGCCACGCCGTGCGGCTGGTTTTCGATGTACTCCCATCATTTCGTTCTTCGTGCTTTCGTCTTCGTTCTTCTTTACGATAAGATTTCTGGGAAAAATCTAATCTAACCACGCATTTTCTCGTGGTGAAAAACAAAATCCGACAAAAATAAAAACGAGCCACGATGAACGACAGATCCAACAATTAATTAATTGCGCACGTAATAATCAAAAGTGAATTAATCCAACAGAGCCAAGATACTGATCCCAGGCTCTGATACCAATTGTAGGAAAATCTGATTTTGACCATCTCCCGAGGATCTATCTTGGATGTTTAATTCACCATACATTGATTATATTCCTAGCATGCACCTATATAATTAATTGCAACACGTAGGGGTTTTTTCGTGTTTACCTTTGAATCTGTCGGGGATGAATGGATTAAGACTCGTGCTTTGACCTTCTGGACTGTATCCCGGTTGCCCAATCTCCAACATCGAGTGAGGACGATCTATGGATAATGCTACAGAAAATCATCCTAAATTCCTCTACACAATTTTCGAGAATCCTCTCTAAAAGCTATAGAGATGCACGAAAATTTAGGTTATGTAAATTGAGGATTAGCTTTGATCTTATCTCTTACCTTATATTTATAATGCATTACCATAATCCCATTAGGAAAGGATCCATGCATATCCCATAAATATAATAATATCCTTATGGATAAAGAGGATCAAATCCTTGCCATTAGAGGATAGGGGGCGCCGATTTTCACTGTGCTACGGGCCTGGATGGGCCAGCCCAGGGATCAAATGCAAGGAATAAAGATGGGCCTCAAATAAATTAATTATCTTATGTTCAGCCCAGAACATAAATTAATTTATAAACATTCATTCATGCCACTAGAGAATAAATGCTGACTTTCCCTTTATTACGTATGTGAGTCGGGCTTGCACTTAGACATTACGAATCCACAGATTTAAGATATCGACGTCCATTAATTATTTAGAGCATTACGACCGCTTAAAATAATTAATATCTTTAATTCTTAAGTAGTACCACTCAACCTTATTATTGTACTTGAGCTAACTCAACTGCGGGGTTTAGTACAATAAACCTTTTGAGCTCCTTAAGGGACGCCATCATCCTAAACGGATACGGTGACTGACACGAGATAACTAGCATGACATACAAGCACCGCCACCACCCAAGACGCGGAGAATATTAGGTTAGAACATATAACCCTCACCCATAACAAGTCAAAGTGATGGTCGAGAACTCATACTCACCTAATACCTTATCTAGGTTTAGATCATCGTAAGTCACCGAGATCTTGGTTCTTCATGACGGTCGGATAGAAGAACTCATCTCATCAGAATCCATCAATACGCCTCGAGACGCGTCAAAGATAGACAAGCAGCCAAGTCAAGTCACTTCTTATCTATACTGGCCGCTTATACCGACAACTCGTCCTCAAGTTGTCTCACCGTGATTCTTTTATATCTCATTAAGCTTCGACCAATCATACGGACTTACGTGATCTTCTACACATTGTATGATCTAACTTATATAAGAGATAAGGGACACGGATATATGCAATCAAGTAATCAATTCAGATAGGAGATTGTAATAGTGGTAACAGAAACATTGTATACAAGCTCAACCAAACCGCTTTCAAGATATAAATCGAACAATCTCCCACTTATACTAAAGCAAACTTTAGTATACAATGTGTCTCTACTAGCTATTACAAACAAAACCATCACTTTGCTTCTCCCACTTATACAAAAGTTTCCTTTCTAAGTGGGTGCCATCAAGCGCAATCCAAGTCCCCTAACGTGTCCGTCGTAGACTTTTGCGGCGCGTGCTCTTTGTGAATGGATCCGCTAGGTTATCCGTCAGATCAATCTTTTCAATCAAGACGCCCCTCGCCTCACGATTTCTTGTATGACATGGTACTTTCTTTCTATGTGTTTAGTCGCTTGTGGATCCGTGGTTCCTTCGAGTTTGCCATCGCACCGAGTTATCACAAGAAACTATGATACTCTTGGGCAAACCAGTACCACACCTAGATCCATGAGGTAGTTCTTGAACCATACAGACCTCCTTAGCAGCCTCCGAGCGGCTACATATTCGGCTTCCATGGCAGAGTCCGCAATGCATCGCCGCTTGCACTTTGCCAGATACGGCTCCACCTCCCAAGGTAAACACATAGCCCGAGGTAGACTTTTTCTCATCACGGTCACTTGGAACCCAGTCCGTAACCCAAAGGCATTAGTCTATCCGCATGGTAAACCACCCTATAATCTCGAGTCCTTTTCGTGTACTTGAGTATATTCTTATCGCAAGTCAATGAGCTTGTCCAGGTTAGATCGATCTCTTGCTACTATGCCTACCGCATAGCGTATATCGGCCTCGTACATAGCATTGCAGACATGAGACTTCCCACGGTGGAAGCTCAATGAACTTGTCTCATTTCCTCTATCTCCTTTGCGGTCATGGGTGATCGCTCCTTAGATAAAGGAACACCATGTCTCGAAAGGTAGCAATCCTTTCTTCGCGATCCGCATACTAAAACGAGTAATCACAAAGATCAATGTAAGGCGCCCGAGATAAGCTCAACATTTTCTCTTGCGATCTCGGTAAACCTTGATCCTAAGAATGCACGATCTCCTAAGTCTTTCATTTGAAATTGATCGGATAACCAACTCTTTACGTCTGATAACAACTTCACATTGTTGCCAACTAGAAGAATGTCATCTACATAAAGTGCAAGAAATACCACATCATCGTTGACATCTAAACGATACACACAACTCTCGCTAGGCAACTGAGTAAATCCATAGGACTTTACCACCTCGTTAAAGCGTAAGTTCCGTGATCGTGAGGCTTGCTTAAGCCCATAAATGGACTTCTTAAGCTTCCATATCGATTCTCTTCACCCTTCACCACATAACCTTCGGGTTGTCTGACATAGATGTCTCTACCTTCCTCAAGGTAACCGCTAGAAAAGCGATTTTCACATCCATTTGCCAAACCTCAAGGTTCAAGTGGGTGCTATGGCCGTAAGAATTTCGATGGACTTGACCATTGCTACAAAGTAAAAGGTCTCATCGAAATCGATGCCCTCAATCGAGTGTACCCTTTCGCCACAAGCCCAGCTTTAAAAGTCGAAACATCTCCATCTCGAATCTCTTCCTCTTGTATACACACTTACTACCTATGGCTTCCTTGTCATCCGGTAGAGGTGTCTTTTCAGATACATCCATAGTCGGTATGGACTCAATTTCTAAGTCCATAGCGGTGTGCCATGATCTTGCATCAATGTCTTCAGATCGCCTCACCAGACGTCCATGGGTCGATTATTGCTCGCTCGCTTCCGGGACTAAACCAAGATTCACCACTAACATAAATCGCTCGGGTCGACGAACAACCTCCCACTACGACGAGGCACTACTAGCACAATGGCAACGGTGGGTGCGTAAACTTGTCGTTCTCATCTTGCACAACTTGTCGGGTAGGTACCACTCAGACGGTCGATATCTCTAGTGGAACTCGACCCACTTCAATTTCTTGAAGTATCTCGTGTCGATCCTCCCACTAGACTCGACATCTCGCACTTTCGCCTAATCGGTGGTGGAATACGATCATCTTCTAATTCTCAAGAATGATTTCAACTTTGGATTTATGGTTTGTCATATAATCCTCTTCTAAGAATCGGCATTAGTGCTAATAATGACCTTCCGATCCTTAGACTATAGAATAAACCACCTTCGCTCGCTCTAGGATAGACAATAAACAGCCTGCGCCGGATCTAGCCTCCAACTTGTCACCCTTCTTGTTCAAGACATGTGTTGGACCGCCTTATATCCTTATGTGGTTTAAACTAGGCTTCATACCATACCACAACTCGAAGCGGTCTTTTCGACCGACTTGACGGTACTAGATTTAGCAAGTATGTCACTGTTTCTAAGGCATACCCCGTAATCTAAACAGCAATCTTTGCATAACTCATCATTGATCTAACCATTTCCAAAAGAGTCATATATCTTCGCTCGACACACCATTTTACTATGGTGTGCCCTTGTAATCTTGTTGGGAGGTAATCCCACACTTCACTAGATAGTCCATGAACTCGCTCATCGAGGTATTTTCCACCGCGATCGCATCGCAAATGACTTGATACTTTTACCAAGCTTCGTCTCCACTTCCGCCTTAAACTCTTTGAATTTCTCAAAGCATTCGGACTTGCGGTGAAGCGGTATATGTATCCGCACCTCGAGTAATCGTCAATGAAAGTGACAAAATACTCGCACCTCCACGAGCTTGTGTGGACATCGGTCCACACAGTCGAATGGACTAGCTCCAACACTTCTTTCGCTCTATAACCCTTCGCTTTAGAAGGTCCGGTCGACATCTTTCCTTCTATACAGATTCGCAGACCGAACCGAGTAATCGTGAGATTACCCAACGCCCATTCTTAGCCGCTTTGGATCCTATTTAGATTGATGTGACCTAATCTAAGATGCTAGAGAAATGTGGTATCATCTTGCTAAGAAAACTTTCTCATTTTAAGGTTTGTAGATGATGCAACATAGTTATAGGTATTATGTTTTGCGTAAATAATATAAAGCTTAATTATATAAATGTGCCAACACGTATAACTTCGTCATTTCTTATGATAGAAACACCACTATCAAAAATAAATGAATATCCATGAATAAATAGTTTCAAAGCGAAACAAGGTTTCGCCGAAACTCCAAAGACATATAAAACGCCCTTAAACTAAAACTTTTCTATCATAACATAAAGTAACATCTCCGATCGCAACGGCCTCGACTTCGCGCGCTGCCCATGGAGATCGTTATCTCGCCATCATGCAGATCCCTTGTCCGCAGAACCCTCGCAGGTGTAACAAACATGATCGATCAGACTCGTGTCTACTACCCAAGAATGGGTAGAACAAGTCGCTAAACATGTTTCCGCATTAAAGCAAATGGCGCACTTGAGCCTCGAGCTTGGGGCACTTAGCTTCCAATGCCCGCCTCACCGCACTTGAAGCACTTGCCCTTCTCCTTCGCTTTTTCAAACCCTGGTAGAGCCCTCAGACACTCCCACTCTTTTCTTTAGCCTTAGATCTCTCGAATTCCACTTTTCCTTTTCATCTTTTGATAAAGCAGGTGGTTTTCTTTGAGGTGCATACTAAAGACTGCGGCACCTTTTCCCATTTTATGCTCTTCCGTTACTAGATCCTCTTGCAATGAATCTAGAGTATAACTCTTATCATAAAGGATCGCTTTATAACGGAAGTCATCAAAAGACTTCAGGCAAAGTGTTGAGGATCATATCGATTCTCGACACGCCATCAATATATCCTCCAACCAACTTGTGCTCTCAGAAGAGATTGATCATTTGTTTACATGGTTATGCAATCAATCGCTTTCCTTCATTGAACTTGACATTATAGATTTTGTCAAATTTTGACAGCGATTCTCGTCCGACCCTCACACGATTTCATAAGACTTAGCCATATCATAGTCGCATCTTCCATCTCTTGATGCCGGAGTTGCGTGGACTCGCATATGGTGACCAAAAGAAGGAACTTTGCCATTCTATTCGATTTGTCCCATTTTCGTGCTCCTTGTGCTCCTCATGATAGAGATGAATCGCCTAGAGGCTTGGGACGAGGTGTAGTGAGTATAAATAGATTTTCTTCCATAATAAGAACATTCTCAATGTTTCGCTTCCACTCGAAAAATTCGGACCGGATAAGGATTTTGTGCGAGCATATTGATAATCGTGTAAGAGACATATCCGAAAAAGATAATGTAAACACATAAGCATACGATCGCACATAATTGTAACAATAATATTGTAACCTTTAATAAAACAATATTAATTGAAACCTCCAATCGCCCAAGGAATCACATGCAAGCCACGCGTGTGGGACGCTACACACGAACCCCGACTGCACTAAAATATACCTTTAGTCGCTTAATTTCAATCCATGTCAACTTATCCTTATGACAAATGAAATTAATGATTGGACCTTACTAGACCACATCACTATCGCAAGAAGGGACTTCGGGAAGTTGTACTGAGGTGATGTCTAAGCAATGACCACAATTTTAACAAATGAGAAATGAATTCTTAGAATCGCATACTCACTAGACCATACCGCCCAATTCAAATTCCTTTGTTATCTCATTTTAAATCCATCTCTAGAGAACTTATGAAAATCGCACATGCAGCCCACGCGTGTGGATCGCCATACATGAAACTCCCACTTCTCAATAGATTTAAAAGGTTTTATTTAGAAATCTCATCTAACAAACTTATGATAAACAAAGGCAAGCAAGCCCGCTGCGTGTGATCGCCACTCATAGGCCTCACTTTGTTAAGAGTTCAAAAGTGGAGGTCTTGACATTTTAATTTGAAAATTAATTTGTCGGGTTGCTTGCTTAGTCTTTTTGTGCAAAAGGTTTCTCCATACGATCACGTAATCCCTAGCATGCTTTTCTATAGAACTCAACATGTAAAACATGCTTGCATTCTAAAATATGCTTGGAAACGCGATAAACCTAGCAAGTTTACTATGCGCATCCAATCACGAAAACATATAATATGTTTGTCTACGTAATTTAAACATACATATGATGCTTTTGCATAATTTAAACATCCACTACATGCAATGAACGATTAAAATAAATGAACGCTCATCGTGGCCCACTGTGGAACCCGCACTTTCCTCGCCTAATCTATTACATAGAATTGTAAAGCATGATCTTCATTAACTTCAAAACGGGCCTCGCATGCACGGGCATGGACGGATTCATCAAAAACCGGATTCGCAGAAAAATCGGGTTCGGGCTGGAAAAAAAACGGGTCTGGGCCAGGTTTGGGCCGGGTCGGCCCAAGATGGGCTGGGCAGCTGGGCACAGCCCCCATGCGCCCAGCCACCGCCGCCGCCTATCTCGTAGCTACTGGCCCGCCGAGAAAATCGCAGTCGAGGTTTCTCTACCGAGGCCGCCGAGGCCTCGAGCGAAATTCGCGCGCTCCACGCCGCCTCAGAAACCGCATGCCGCCTCGCGGGCTACTCGTGGTCGCTGGCGCTCGCGAGGGACGTCGGGATCTCGCGCGACAAACGCGCCCGTCTGCCTCGCGTCTGGCAGTGACGCCGCCGCCGCGAACGCGTGTACGCCAGCGACTCGCTCCGAAGCGCCGCCCGGCGCGCCGACGCTAAGTGTCGGCAAGTGCCAAGGCATCACAAGCAAAGCGCGTGCCCGCCCCCATTGCCGAGCCGTGTCGCCTGTGTCGCCCGCCCGCCCGCCACGCTACGCGGTGTGTCCGCGGCGCGCCACGCCGCGCCGGCGTGCCGTCGCACGCGCGCGGCGATCGGTTTTCGATGTACTCCCATCATTTCGCTCATCGTGCTTTCGTCTTCGTTCTTCTTTTACGGATAAGATTTACTGGGGAAAAATCTAATCTAACCACGGATTTTCTCGTGGTGAAAACAAAATCCGACAAAAATAAAAGCGAGCCACGATGAATAGCGGATCCAATAATTAATTAATTGCACGTAATAATCAAAAGTGAATTAATCCAACAGAGCCAAGATACTGATCCCAGGCTCTGATACCAATTGTAGGGAAATCTTATTTTGACCCTCTCCCGAGGATCTATCTTGGATGTTTAATTCATCATACATTGATTATATTCCTAGCATGCACCTATTTAATTAATTGCAACACGTAGGGGTTTTTTCGTGTTTACCTTTGAACTGCATCGGGGATGAGCGGATAAGCGGACCGAGACTCGTGCTTTGACCTTCGGATCAGATCCCCGTTGCCCAATCTCCAACGTCGAGTGAGGACGATCTATGGATAATGCTACAGAAAATCACCCTAAATTCCTCTACACAATTTTCGAGAATCCTCTCTAAAAGCTATAGAGATGCACGAAAATTTAGGTTATGTAAATTGAGGATTAGCTTTGATCTTATCTCTTACCTTATATTTATAATGCATTACCATAATCCCATTAGGAAAGGATCCATGCATATCCCATAAATATAATAATATCCTTATGGATAAAGAGGATCAAATCCTTGCCATTAGAGGATAGGGCGCCGATTTTCAACATGTACACGGGAACTGGATGGGCCAGCCAGGATCAAATGTAAGGAATAAAGATGGGCCTCAAATAAATTAATTATCTTATGTTCAGCCCAGAACATAAATTAATTTATAAACATTCATTCATGTCACTAGAGAATAAATGCTGACTTACCCCTTTATTACCGAAGGTGAGTCGGGCTTGCACTTAGACATTACGAATCCCCGTATTTAAGATATCGCACGTCCATTAATTATTTAGAGCATTCTGTTTGCTTAAAATAATTAATATCTTTAATTCCTTAAGTAGTACCACTCAACCTTATTATTGTACTTGAGCTAACTCAACCTGCAGGGTTTAGTACAATAAACCTTTTGAGCTCCTTAAGGGGACGTCATCATCCTAAACGGATACGGTGACTCGTCTGAGATAACTAGCATGACATACAAGCACCGCCACCACCCAAGACGCGGAGAATATTAGGTTAGAACATATAACCTCACCCATAACAAGTCAAAGTGATGGTCAGCAACTCATACTCACCTAATACCTTATCGAGGTTTAGATCATCGTAAGTCACCGAGATCTTGGTTCTTCACGACGGTCAGATAGAAGAACTCATCTCACTGTGATCCATCAATACGTCCAAGGCGTGCAGAATAGACAAGCAACCAAGTCAAGTCACTTATCTATACCGCATGACTACACCGACAACTCGTCCTCAAGTTGTCTCGTTGTGATTCTTTTATATCTCATTAAGCTTGACCAATCATACGGACTTACGTGATCTTCTACACATTGTATGATCTAACTTATATAAGAGATAAGGGACACGATATATGCAATCAAGTAATCAATTCGAGATAGGAGATTGTAATAGTGGTAACACGAAACATTGTATACAAGCTCAACCAAAGCGCCAAGATATACAAATCCAACACGTTCCTCCCGAAGCGTGCATTGCCACCCCAACCGACGCTGCACTCCCACGTCCAACGCTCACACTCGCGCACCCGTCTGGCGCTTGCAACCCAGCGCAAGCCTCGCACGATTTTCCTCCTCAACCAAGGCTGCCGCTCCGTAAATACGCGCGCGTTGCCGAGCATCCGACGCTGAGTACCGCCAGCGCCCACCACCGTGCGCGCTCCATGCCAGCACCCTCTCCAGCTCGCGAGTTCAACCGGCGCTCGACCCTAACCGGCGTTTGGCCACCGAGCGCCCTCCTCCAACGTTCGTTCCACCGCAACGCCCGCTGCCCCAACACGTTCGCCCAATTCCCTCGCGCGCTCGCCTTGAGCCGGTGCTCATTTATGAGGCAGAATAATTTTTACAACGGCGCTCTCCCTGAGCCAGCGCTCACCTCTAATACAAAATGCTTTCTGAACTTGCGCTCACATTCAACCGACGCTCACTCTCATTTAATATATAAATGCGCTAGGTCATTTTTAACGGGAGCTCTCAGGAGTTTTTATTTCTTTCGGGCTATTGTGTCATTGTTCTTCAGAGTTTCTTCCCGGAGTTTCAGGCGATGACACAGAGATAATTCTTAGTTTAATTTTCTGCTTTTATTTCTTCTATTGAAACATTTGTCATTCGATTCTTGCTGTAGACTTATGCTATTGGATTGTTCGATTTATGCTACTGGATTTTCTTGTTCTTTTGATTTACATTGTTTAATGATCTCCTATTTTCGTTTAATTCATGTTTTTGTTGGATGATTGATAATTATGGTTTATTAGCAATTAGATTTAGATTAGGGCTTGACAAACCCTAAGAATAGGATTGCTATTGCTTTTTTTTATTGCTTTCGATTTATCCTACTTCATAGTTCAACTAGGGATTGACAACCCCGGTTTAGATTTAATGCTTTATTAGTTTAGCTGGGATTGATAACCCTAGCTTAGATTGCTTTGCTTATTTTCCGTATTTCAATTCCGTATATTTCAAAACCCTTGTTGGTATTAGAATGTTTAGATTTAATTTCTTTACTGTGTGAGACACGAACAATAGCCAATTAAGTTTTCCTTGAGAGGCGACTTGGGTTAAATTATCACGCTACAATTGCCTCAGATGCGATTGTGTAATATCCCTTGACCAGCCTAGGTCGAGGCGAGAGGATATCACGGGTTATGAGTGGAATAAGAAAATGACAAGGAAAAAGCGAAGGAAAATAGTCACACACATAATATTATATTTATGTTGAAGTAATATAACATATATGTGTTAGAACATCAAACTTATGACGAGATCCTAGCGAACAAACAACTTAAAAGGAATTAAATTCAATAAATAGTGAAATAGTCAAAATATTAACACAAGAACGAGGTGGTGCAAATGTCATCTCGGATATAGGTGGCCTATCGTTTTGATTAAGCAACTCGAAAATGAAAAGAAAACACATGACAATCGCTACTACCTGAGGTTTATAGCTCGGAAGATATTGGAAACTAGACTACTAAGAGTTTTGGATGGCTTGACCAGTCAATGCCCAGATGCCATAGTCGTCTCGCTCGGCCATGCTAGCTCCTCAACCTGAAAACATTTGAAAAGAGTTTTGGGCTAAGTACTAGCGTACTCAGTGGGATCTAGTACCCCATTTTAATAAAGAACAGTTCATAAGCAGTTGAAAAGTGCATGCTAAACCACATATCATAGGGAGGTTTTAAAAGTAAAATAATTTATCCCTATATATGCAAAACATAGTTTTCTCCGAGCAGAGCTCGTATCGCGATATACTTCTTTGCTCATCACATTTGTGCTACCTACTGGACCATAGGGGGAAACAACGTTCCACTAATGGCCGCCTTCGTCAAGACTAGGGAACTTGGCCATGTTCACCCAGCCCGGACTTTCGTGTACACTACCTCAGCCAGTACTTAGCTCGAGGCACCGATCGTTAACTATTCGGCGAAGCCAGAGCGGTTTAACCGCACCAAGGTCGACACCAAGCAATGAGCATAAAACAAGATGCAATTCTCAAATTCAATAAACATCTTGGGGCTTAATAAACCGAAATACATTGCAGAAAATAAATCCCACCTGTCACCGGAGTGGTACCAACAGCTCATCATACTCGTACATATCCACTGGTTGTCATTGGATAAACCTTAACAGGTCCTACAAGACAAGTCTAGTTTCTTTAATATATACACTAATAAAGAATTTCGTAATCCCGGTCTTAAGCTTAGCCTGTCTATTCCGGCCTTAAGGTATTGGAATTGAAATATCCATCAAATCTTATAACCCATATTTCTACTTTAATGCATGTCATGGTATGATATGCAGACAACTGATCATGTAATAGCACATAGTCAAATATTTCACGTTAAGGCACTTCGTAAAAATATAATGTTATCTTCGCCATATCATTTTTCGTGTGTCTTATCAATGCTCTAATGTGCTACATCGTAACATGGAGTGCATCGTTAATAGCATTAGTCACATAAGGTATATTTCACATAGATGAGTTCCAATACTTAGCCAAATTTTAAGTATTTAACTTAAGCAAAATCGTCAAGTGACATACTTTGATAACTCATAGCTCTCGACTCAAAATATGTATGGATGCAACAAGACACATTCTCAGAACCATTTAAACATGTGCTACAAGTTCTAAGAAGGATTCGGATCCAAACAAGTTGTGGTTCTAGAGATATAGGGTCTCAAAGTGGGCAACCCGAAACTGACTTCTATACTTATAATATTTTCCAAAATTTCCAGAATTGGCTTAGCGACGAGGGATTTTACGAGACTCATAACTTTTGACTCAAAACACCAAAATGGGAGAAAGACCCTATTCTGGAAACCTTGTAACAAGAACTACACTTTCCTTTCAGAAAGACTCAGTAGATACCGGTGCATCGAGAGATACATGAGCTCAAAGTTGACTAGTTGAAACAGACAGTTTTGGGTAGGTGAATTAGGATGGACGAAAAGGCATACCTATATGGTTTGGATCGAATCCAAACTTTCCAGATCACAACTAGACATGGTAAGAAACATATTTTATGAAGAAACCTAAATTCAAATCAGACTACAAATGGCTCTAACATCTCTCGTAAAATTCAGATTTGTACAGTTTATTAAAATGGATTTTGGACTAAGACAGCTTGCCAAAAATTCACTGAAATGCATTAACTTAGAAAATTCACTGAGGGCTTATTAAGAAGGATATAAGGATGAGACTCATTATTTTGGAAATCCATTTGAATCTACTTTAGTGCAGAAAAAGCCTCATTCAAATATTCACACGAGGTTGAGAGTCAAAAATATTTTTCGACAAGTTATCCCTGCCGAGACACTGGTGCACAGTTAATTTGTAAATTCTGAAATAAATAGTAACTATTTTTAGAAAAATCTGAAAAATTACAGAGAACTTATAGAAACCCTAAATTGTGTCTCTGAAAAGTTTGGACATGTTTCTAATAGCCAAAGTCGAAACGAAACCCGAAACCGTGAGTGCAGAACAGAGCAAATTTTACAGTTTGAGCAAAGATTTTGGAAAAATCATTTTAAATATTAAGACATCTTGGATTGAATTGAAATTTTTCATTGATGTACTAGACACACTTAATTTAAACATATTAAAATTTTGTGACCATCGGACCACTACAACTTAGGTAATAAATTTTATAAATGTACTGTTTTGGTAACCAACTCCCAGTTTTATTAAAACATTTCATAGTCAACTTTATCACATAATTCTTTGCAAGCATTTCAGCAAACACTACATATTCAGATATACAAGGCACGAAAACTTGGTATTTATCACCCCAATTCACATCCAACTTTACCAAACTCAACCTTCAAACGGTTCCAACTAACATATCATGATCGAGAGTCACAATTCTACTTAACATGCAACCATACACATACATATACCAACATATTCAAGCATATAAATGGTCATGCATGTATGTAGATCACCACAAGCTCAAGGTCTTAGGTTTTCACCTTCTTTGTGAAATTTAGTGAGGAATCAAAGGGCTTGACTGAGGAGAGGAGCTCGTGGCTGGAAGGCTTGGTCTTTGCCCGTATCTTGGCCTCGGTGAGAAAAGTGAGATGAGATATGAGAGACATGAGAAAAGAAGTTCTCTTGTGGGTGTGCTTGAAAGAGAAAGAAATAGATGGAGTAAAGCAGTTGCGGTAGTATAGGAGATAAGTCATGGTTAAGGTGGGGTGGTTTATAAGTGACAAGTGTCACTATTTTCTCCATGCATGACTACACACAAACATAATGCAAACACACACACACTACACGACTCACATACACACATGCACTATTACTTCATATATATATATATATATATATATATATATATATATATATATATATATACACATGTCTTGGTATTATATATATATTGGATCTTGATTTATTAAGTAAGGCATTCACATTTGTTCAAATTAGTAAAATTATTGGACTTAGAAATTTCATATCTCACTAGTTATTAATACATATAGTACAAATTGTAACAATTAGGACTACAATTGGTAAATAATTAACAAGAATTTAAATCACATAGATAATAGGTGTTCAATTATATAATATCATCTTCTTATTTAATAAGTAATAGCTTCCCTATGACTATAGATACTTTCATATATAATTAGGTAATTACTTCATGTAGCTATATACACCTTATTTATTAATAAATTATATAAATGCATTAAACCCAATTAATCAGCAATAAAATAATAATTCAAAATTCTTCACTAATCATGATAATGCATGCTAATGAGAAACGATTTGAACTCCTAATTGATTTTAAACAAAAAGATTTCCTTGGAAAAGAATATTATTATTATTAACATCTTTTATTAAGCCGGGTTTTCAAGCAGGTAGCTCTCTGGGATATTACAGATTGCGAGTAAATTTGAGTGTGTTTTTAGCTCGATCAATAAGGATGGGTGTTTTCGTGCCGATGATCTCAAAGAAGGCGTGAGGATGATCGGGAAGGAAGTCAAACTTTCTTGGTAAGTTTGACAGGCACGGCGAAGAGCATAACAGTAAAGAGGAACGGTGGTGTGTGAATATCCGAACGTGTTTCCCGAGGACTTGTCAGGCTTGCCGCCTGATAGACAAGTGGAATTCACTATTGATCTAGAACTAGGAGCAGCACTAGTATCAAAGGCACCATACAGAATGGCACCTAAAGAATTGCAAGAACTGAAAGTGCAGTTGCAGGAGTTGTTGGATCTAGGTTTTATCCAACCTAGCATGTCGTCATGGGGAGCACCAATTCTGTTCGTCAAGAAGAATGATGGGTCAATGCGGATGTGCATTGACTATAGAGAGTGAATAAGTCGATGATCAAGAACAGATACCTCTTCCAAAGATCGACGATATGTTTGACCATTTCGAAGGATGAGTGTCTTCTAAGATCGATTTGAGGTCGCTACCATCGGTGAAGATCGGGAAGGAAGGCGTTGCGAAGACCGTGATTCGGGATGAGGTATGGGCACCACTGAGTTCATCGTGATGCCGTTTGGTTTGACCAATGCGCCGTGATCTTCATGGATCCGATAAATCGAGTTTTCATCGATGATCTGGATAGCTTCGTCTTGGTTTTTATCGATGACATTCTCGTCTATTCAAAGCATGCAGAGTTGCATGGAGAACACCTCTGTACCATTTTGGAAACGTTACGAGCAGAGAGGTTGTATGTCAAGTATAGTAAGTGCGAGTTTTGGCTCAAAGAAGTGATGTTCCTTGGATATATCGTGTCTATAGAAGGAATCAAAGTTGACCCAGCGAAGGTTGAAGCAGTAAGTAACTGGAAGGTTCCGACTAATGCCAATGAGGTTCGAATCTTTCTAGGCTTGGAATGGTATTATAGAAGTTTCATCGAAGGGTTTTTGAAGTTGACGAGGTCGATGATGCAATAGCTCAGGAAATGAATCAAGTTCTCATGGTCAGAAGCTTGTGAAGCAAGTTTCCAAGAGTTAAAGAATAAGCTAAGAACTGCTCTAGTGTTAGCTGTGCTAGAAGGAAACTATGGTTTTATGGTCTACACTGATACATCTAAGCTTGGTTTGGGTTGTGTTCTTATGCAGAACGGGAAGGTTATAGCCTACGCGTCTCGTCAGTTGAAGCCACACGAGTTAAGCTACCTAACTCACGACCTGGAGTTAGCAGCAGTCGTTCATGCGTTGAAGATCTAGAGGCACTATCTCTACGGAGTCAAGTGTGAGATCTTCACAGATCACAAGAGCCTAAAGTACTTCTTTGAACAAAAGGAGTTGAACATGAGGCAAAGGAGATGGCTGGAGTTAGTGAAGGATTATGATTGCTCTATCAGCTATCACCCAGGAAAAGCCAATGTCGTGGAAGATGCCCTCAGTCGCAAGTCGAGAGCAAAGTTGGGATATCTTCTTACGCAAGAGAAGGAGCTTATTCAAGATTTTGAGAAGCTCAGTCTGGAAGTGATTCATCCATCGGAATCAGTACAAGGTTTCATCGTAGCTCGACGGTGAATCGAACACGAGAGAAGCGATAGTGAGCACGCAGCGAGGAGACGAGTTCCTAGAAAAGATACATTTGAAAGCGAGGCTAGAAGATAGCAATGGTTTCACGGAAGCGAAGGACAACGTGCTATTATTCTGAGGAATGTTATGTGTCACTCATTTGGGAATTGAGAGATAAGATCATGAGTGAAGCTCATGAGGCACCATATGCAGCTCATCCAGGAAGCACCAAAATGTACAGAGACCTTAAGAGGAACTTTTGGTGGAAAGGGATGAAAAAGGATGTAGCCGCGTTTGTGGAACGTTGTTTGGCTTGTCAGCAAGTGAAAGTTGTGCATCAACGTCCGTCAGGTTTGTTGCAACCACTACCAATCCCCGAGTGGAAATGGGAGCATATCGGTATTGATTTTGTGGTGAGTTTTCCAAGGTCAGTGCGAGGAAACACCGTTATATGGGTTGTCGTCGATAGACTGACGAAGTCAGCTCATTTCTTACCGATTCGGGTGACGTACGGGTTAGATAAGCTTGCTCAGCTTTACGTCAGAGAGATCATACGGTTACGCGGTGTGTCGATATCGATTACGCTTGATCGTGACCCGAGGTTCACGTCAAGGTTTTGGAAGAGTCTGCAAGGAGCCACGGGATCAAGCTGAATCTCAGTACAACCTTCCATCCTCAAACAGACGGTCAATCGGAAATGACGATTCAGGTCTTGGAGGATATGTTGCGAGCCGTCGTGGCCGATAGAAGAGGAAATTCGGAAGAGATACTACCTTTGGTGGAGTTTGCCTATAACAATAGTTATCAGGCCACAATAGGAATGACTCTCTATGAAGCGTTGTATAGAAGAAAATGCCGATCGCCACTTTAGTGGGACGAAGTGGGCGAGAGGAAGATGTTAGGACCAGAGATGGTTGAAGAGCGGTTGAGGTTATTGATCAGATCAAACACAGGATCAAGGAAGCTCAGGACAGGCAGAAGTCCTATGCGGACAAGCGTCGTACAGATCTTCAGTTCATGGTCGGAGATCGTGTCTTCTTTAAGGTTTCCCCAATGAGAGGAGTCGTTCGTTTTGGGAAGCGAGGAAAGTTACGACCGAGGTTCGTTGGACCTTTTGAAGTTCTCAAAAGGTTAGGGCCCATTACCGCCTAGCATCGGAGATGTGCACGACGTGTTTCACATTTCTCAATTGAGAAAGTACGTGTTCGACCCAAAACACGTGATCAAGTATGATCAGGTAGTCCTTGCTCAGGATTTGAGTTACGAGGAGAGACCAGTGGCTATCCTGGAACGGGAAGTCAAGGAGTTGAGGAACAAGCAGATTTCGCTGGTGAAAGTGTTGCCGCGGTGAGGATGAAGGTACGTGGGAGTTGGAAGACAAGTTCAGGGCTCAGTACCCTGAGTTGTTTCTGTCACGTGTTTGAAATTTCAGGGACGAAATTTTTCTAAGGAGGGAGATATGTAATACCCCGTCCTTCCTAAGCTTCAGGTTTGTCTAGCACGTTTTTCGAGAAAGGTCAAAGGTTAACTTTTTGTTTCGATGATGCGACTGTCACGAAACCTCAGGCATTGAGAAGAGTGTCTTATGACGAATTCTTAGACACTAATGCAGGTTTTCAACCACCCACGAAGGTTTGGCACTCCGGGGAAGTTATCGAAAAACCGGACTTTTCATGGGTCTTTTAAAAGCATATCTTGTTTATAGTTGTTGTGTCCGATATTTTATTTTGAGTCCATGGGTACCAAGTTTGCTGATTTTGGAGTCTGTTTGCAAAAGATACATCGCTTTTTGAGTTTTCGAAAAAGGGACGATTGCGCAAGCAGCTGAGCAGCCCCCTGCTTTTTCCTATAAATAGAGGGCTATGGCCTTCATTTTCAACGTTCATTTTCTTTGTCTCTCTTTTTTTATGGTCGAGCCAAGCAGCTTCAGGTACGCTGTTTAGTATGAATTTATTCTTATTCTTCATATTTTTATGAATGCCGTTTCCCATGGTTTGTCCTATTTATGCCGTTGTTTTGATCAGTATTTATCGATTCAGACTAATTTGGTATGTTTCGATGTTTTGTAGAAAACGACGTTAAATATGATGAAAAGGATATGACAAGGATGGATTTGAAAAGTTTACAATGTTAAAGAGCATCTCGGTAGGAGTCCATAGGAGCAAACAGATCGCAATTCGGAGTTCGGACGAGAGAGAACGGAGCGAAACAACGGTCGCAAGATGCACGTGCGCGAGCGCGTCCGACGCTGGGCACGCCCCAGCGCGCGCTCCACGCACCCAACGCGCGTTCAGCGTCCCGTCCACCCGACGTTCAACTCCAACTCACCCGCACAGTGCCCGTTTCTCCATCAGCGCTAGCCTCTCCCCAGCGCCACTCCATCTGACGCTGGGTTTGGCCATCTCACCCCAAGCGTTCGGTGCTCCGCTTCCGTCCGGCGCTGGGCTCCTCTCATTGTTCATTCCAGAGAGCGCTCGGGTTCGGCGCTAGGCGTGATTTTTGGGCCTGAATTTGACTGTTTTCGTGGGCTTTTTCGAGGGTTATATAAATTAGAATCCAGCCGCTATTCCAAACACAATTCCATAGACGCACGCAGTTTATTTCTCTTTTCCCATTTCCATTTAATTATTGTGCATTTGGATTAACAATTAGATTGTGCGATTCCGGATATTTGGGAGACGAATTTATCTATGAATGGTTTGTAAGTTTTTCTCGTTTCATTATGTTTATGTAATTGATATGGGATAATTTCTACTATGAGATGAATTATTGATTTGTTGGGAAATAAATATTGGATTGTTCATGTCTTGAATCGTGATTACTTGTGTTGATGATTTGTAATTTATTTATCCGTATAAATTGTTTATTTCATGATCTTCATACATGGTGTTCGAGAGAATAGTGTAGGTTGATTATGTGCTTATGTTTGACTATGAAATAATGCGAGAGCATATTTATGTTAGATATAAGTTTGACAACGAACGTGATCGAAAGATTGATTTGTTGTTAGGTAATTAATATATGTGGATAGGGTTTTGTTATCGTGCATTTGTAGTTAAATATCCTTAGTAGTTGATGACGGTTTGATTGAGAGATTCCATGACATTAAGTTCGAGTCTAACATTGGCGTGGTCGAGATTAGTTATTGTTGTACGCTAGGTGAGAGTCGTGGGTGTTTTATGCATTGTTTACCGATCCTTTGCTCATTAATGGCGAGGATAGATTTGAACCCTAGAACACCGTCTCCAATTCTGTATATCTATCAATTCCTCTTGTTGTCCAAGTGCATCATTTTTACCTGTTTTATTTTATTTCCTGCTTTCATCCGTTCTGTGACATATCCCATTATTTTTGGACTTTAGTATTTCTTTTCTGTTTTTGTTTATAGCATAGAACCGTAGCCCTATTAAGCCTTCCTCGAGAGATTCGACTTGGGTCGACCTTACCGCTCTATAAGGACCTCGTACTATTGCAAGCGACTTAAAATTACAATTTGGTCGGAACAAATTTTTGCGCCGTTGCCGGGGAAGGCTTTAGGCTTTTGGTTTTGTGTCGCTTTGTATTTTTGTTTCCTTTTCTTTTTCTGTTTCTTCCCCCCATGCTTCTTCTTTTTATTTCTTTCTTTTTCTTTTTCTTTGTTACTATTTTCTCCAACAGGTGCGTGTGATCTTGTTTTTTTAGTTGGTGTTTGGTATGAATTTGTGCTTATTCTTAGTACTGTTTTACATGTCAATTTTAGTGGTTTGTCCTATTTATGCCGTTGGTTTGATTAATATTTATCGATTCGGACTTACTTCGTTGTTTCTATGTTTTGTAGAAAAACGGCATTAAAATATGATGAATTAGATGTGCCAAGGATCAGGTATATTGAAGAGCATTTCGATAGGAGTTCATAGGCGCAAACGAATCACAACGGAGTTGAGCGCGAGAGCGGAGCGAACGTCAAAGTCGCGACGACTCTGTTGCACGCATCATCCTCGCGCGCATGCCGCCGCCCGCCACCCGCGCGTCCCTCGGCCGCCCAGCGCTGTCGCGTCTCGAGCCCGCTCGCCGCGTGCCCTGCGTCCGGCGTTTGGAACCCAGCGTCGCGCCAACCTCGCCTCAAAGATCCCGTCGCCACGGCCCGGTAGCGCCCGCCGCTGCGGCATCCCAGCTCGCGAAGCCACCGGCGCTCGTCCCGGTCGCGTTGCCAATTCCCGTGCGCGTTCTTCATCAACCGGCTCTCCGTGCCGATCGCCCGCTTCAGCCTAGCGCCCACTCCAGTAGCATGCGCGACCTCCCGCGTTAGCCTCCGGCGCCACCGGCGCCACCGGGCGCCTTCCTCGTCGCGTTTCATCCGCTCACGGCGTTTCCCCAAAGACCCATCGGGCGTAGCCGGCGCCCACCACCTCGTACACACGCCTTGCGCCTGCTCGCCGATGCTCACTTACGCTGAGACTCTCGCACCCGCAACCCGGCCTGGTCCACCATCCGCGATGGGAATCCGATGCCCATCACCCAACACTCCCGGCCGGCCCGAGCTCCGGTAGCGCTCGCTATCTTCCTCGCGCGTTCAGCTCCAACCGGTGCTCAGTTGTGAGACAGAACTATTTATCAACCGGCGTTCACCTCGATCCAGCGTTCAGTCTCAATACAGAATGATTTTCCAACCGGAGCTCACTCCGCAACTGGCGCGCACTCTTTAATTTATATATATACGCGCTTAGGTTAAAAGAAAGGAGCTCCGAGTTTTATTTTCCTTCTGGCGCAGCCGCAGCGCTGTGCCTGTTCTTCAAGTTTCTTCCGGGAGTTCTTCAGGCAACAAAACAGATACAATCTTAGTTCATTTTCTATTCTCTTTTAATCGATAGAATTATTTAGTTTGATTATTTGTTTTATGCTTTCGGATTTTTGCTGTTCGATTAATCGATTTATGTTATTGCATCTTCATTCCGTTGATTTATATTGCTTTGTGATTTCTTGTTTCGAGATTAATTTACATTTCATGCAATTGGTATTTTTGTGGATTCAATTCCATAGTGACAATGGATTGTTTTCATGTTTCTTTAATTTATATTGCTTTTGTTTATTGCTTGATTTATCCTGCTTTCGTAGTTCAACTAGGGATTGACAACCCCTGGTTTAGATTTATTGCTTTATTAGTTTAGCTCGGAATTGACAACCCCAGCTTAGGATTGCTGTTTATTTTCCTTATTTCTATTCCCGTATGTTTCAAAACCCTTGTTGGAATTAGAATGTTTAGGATTTAATTGCTTTCTGTGTGCGACACGAACAATAGCCCTGTTAAGTTTTCCTTGAGAGACGACTTGGGTTAACTTATCACGCTACAATTGCCTCGTACGATTGCGAGTAAATTTGAGTGTGTTTTTAGCTCGATCAGTTGGTGTCTGTTAATGCAGGGTTACCGACGATACGAATATAGTCAGACAGGCCTGGAGGAGGAAAGCTCGTCGTATTTGGCAAATTCTTCTTACGAAGAAGGAGCCCAATTCGACTATTTTGAGCGATTCCCGTCAGGCTATGAGCATCAAGCCTATGATCCCTACTAGAGGCATCCTCAGAGTTCTTCATATAGTTAGGACCTCTTATTCCAGTAACAGTCGGTGAAGCCGACATTGGAGGATACATTGCAGGCTTTCATTCAGTCGAGTCAGTCGGTGAAGCCAACATTGGAAGACACACTGATGTCTTTTATACAGACGAGTTAACAAAGGTTCAAAATGTTGGAAGCATCTATCGAATGTGTAATGATCCAAGTCAGTCAGTTAGCCAGGAAAGTGGAAGAATTGGTTAACAACCAAAGTGTGGAGGAGATGTCGAGTCAACTGGAGCAGACTTCTTCTTTCATATTCTTTTAAGATGATGAAGTTGAGGAGAGAATCAGGACAGATGATGACAATGAAGAGTCAAGGTGTCATCAAGCTGAGACTAAGTATGGACAACCTGATCTCTTTCCAAACCAGTTGAAGGATGAGGAGAGGACAAAATTTGAGATAACATCTATAATATTTCAACATCCTAATTCACCAAAGTATTGTGCTCTAGGAGTTGAGGTTATCTATTTTTCTTTGAAGAATATGATGTTTGATTTAAGTTTAATTTATTTATTATTTGCTGCCTTGACTGTCCTTTATGCTTAGATTGTTACTACTGATGCTTTGGTTGAGATAGTATTCCTGCAGTTGAAGGACTATGGATAGTCCATTTTTCATTGGTGGAGCTCGTGCCATTTAAACGAGCGCTGCGTGGGAGGCAACCCACGAGTTTATTTGGTTTTATCTGTTTTGTTTCATTTATTTCGTTTCTTTTCGGTTTTTAAATAAGTGAGATGAGAATTATGGCGAGCTGCATAGCATGAACACTCAAGCCACTGGACGTCGTCACCGCCATACCTAGTTCACATGCTCTCCCAATTTTAGGGAAGTTCACTTCTACATTTTTACCTTTTTGGTTTTTGACTAAAATGTGGAGGCGTGCTTGTCGTCTTTATGTGTTTGCATGTGACTTGTGTTTGTTTGGGTGTATCGTCCTCTATTTTATACCTTTTGTTTGGATTTGAGTATGTTTTATCGTCTAGTATATGAGTAGAGTTGAGTGAGTATGATTTGATTGGGTATGCACCTCCGAACTAATTTCTAGTAATTCTTATCGATTTGTGACTTGGCTTGATAATTGATCTAGTTGTGGGGCACGTCGAAGTAAATTGTGATGAAGTGATATGTGTGGTCTATTGTCGTTGCTATTTATATGGCCTCATGCGTGTCTTATCTCGAAAAAATTATGAAAATATGAAAAAAAATTGTTATAAAAATAAAACAAAAATAAAAGAGTTGGAATAAGTTGTTGATGGATTGAATAAGTGAGCTTAAGGTTGGAATAAGGGGCTCTACTCCTCTCGCTCCATGTTGCTTCTCGAATGGAAGCTAAAAAAGTGATGAGTATGGAAAACCACATTAGGATACTCGGGTTTTCAACTCGAAGGTTTGACTTAATGAATATTGTACTGTAATCCTCCTTGAGTCGTCACATCTGGTATTGGAAGTTGTGTGTTATGTTGAAAATGAGATGTGTTATGCAAGGATCTATATGAGTTAGCTATTCGATTATTATATGCATATAGATCAGATTTGGGATTTGCTTGGATTAAGCCGCATGCTCAATCAATTGCTAATTCATTACCATGCTAAAAAGTGTATCGGTTTAGAAATTCTAGGAAAACGTGAAGTTGTGGATAATCCACTTGAATATGTGTTTTCTCGATTTCTTTTCTTGTGTCGTGGTAATAATGTTTGCTTGAGGACAAGCAAAGGTTTAAGTGTGGAGGAGTTGTTTAGTATGATTTTGTTCTTATTCTTCATATTTTTATGCATGCCATTTCCCATGGTTTGTCCTATTTATGCCGTTATTTTGATTAGTATTTATCGATTCATACTAATTTGGTTTATTTCGATGTTTTGTAGAAAACGATGTTAAATAGGATGAAATGGATATTACAAGGATGGATTTGAAAAGTTTAAAATGTTAAAGATCATCTCGGTAGGAGTCCATAGGCGCAAACGGATCGTAATTCGGAGTTCGGACGAGAGAGAACGGAACGAACAGCGAAGTCGCGCACGCACGTGCGCGAGCGCGTCGGCGCTGCGCGACGTCCAGCTCTGGGCATGCCCCAGCGCGCGCTCCATGCACCCAGCGCGCGTCAGCCTCCAGCTGTCTCCCAGCTCTCGTTCAGCCTCCTGTCCACCCGGGCGCTGACTCAGCTCCCGCACTGGCGCCCGTTTCCCCATCGGTGCCTCAAAGACCACACCGTCCGTATTGGATTACCGTCCGGCATACGGTTGGGCCATCTCTTCCCAGCGTCCGTGCTCCTTCCATCCGCACCGGGCTCCTCTCGTGTCGCGCTCGTCGTGTCCGTCCGTCCGGCGTGATTTTTGGCCCGACTGATAGCTGTGGGCTTTTTTGAGGGTTATATAAATTAGAATTCACCCACTATTCCAAACACAATTCCACAGACGCACTTAGTTTATTTCTCTTTTCCTTTTCTTTTCTTTTCTTTTATTTTCCCCTTTCCATTTAATTATTGTGCATTTGGATTAACAATTGGATTGTGCGATTCCGGATTTTTGGAAGACGAATTTATCAATGAATGGTTTATAAGTTTTTCTCGTTTCATTATGTCTATGTAATTGATATGGGGATAATTTCTACCATGAGATGAATTATTGATTTGTTGGAAATAAATATTGGATTGTTCTTGTCTTGAATCGTGATTAATTATGTTGATGATTTGCAATTTTCTTATCCGTATAAATTGTTTATTTCATGATCTTCATACATGGTGTTCGAGAGAATAGTGTAGGTTGATTATGTGCTTATGTTCGACTATGAAATAATGTGAGAGCATATTTATGTTAGATATAAGTTTGAAAACAAGCGTGATCGAGAGATTGATTTGTTGTTGAGTAATTAATATATGTGGATAAGGTTTTTGTTATCGTGTGCATTTGTAGTTAAATATCCTTAGTAGTTGATGGCGGTTTGATTGAGAGATTCTCTGTCATTAAGTTCAAGTCTAACATTGACGTGGTAAAGAGATTAGTTATTGTTGTACGCTAGGTGAGAGGCGTGAGTGTTTTATGCATTATGTACTGGTCCGTGGGTCATTAATAGCGAGGATAGATTTGAACCCTAGAACACTGTCTCCAATTTCGTGTATCCGCCAATTCCTCTTGTTGTCCAAGTGCATCATTTTTACCTGCTTTATTTTATTTCCTGTTTTTGTCCGTTCCGTGACAGATCCCATTATTTTAGGACGTTAGTATTTCCTTTCCGTTTTTGTGTTTAACATAGAACCGTAGCCCTGTTAAGCCATCCTCGAGAGATTCGACTTGGGTCGACCTTACCGTTCTATAAGGACCTCGTACTATATTGAGCGACTTAAACAACAATTTGATCGAACATGGAGGTGTGGGATCGTGGGAGGCTCTGGCGGCATCATTATGCCGCCGCCACCACCGTCGATCAACCCTCCCGGCAATTTCTTTTTTGTTTTTATCCTTTTCATGTTTTGGTTCCACCTTTTAGTAGATAGCATAGCATAGAACTCGGGTTTCTAAAGGGACGAGGCGAGAAAACGACCGGAGGCCTACGAAAATCACCGCCAACCGCCACCGCCACTACCGCTGCCGTGCGCCAAGTTGGCTGCCGATTTGGTGGCCGACGGGCCACTTTTTAGCTATGGGCCCTTTAGGTTTTGAGTTCCGGGCTATGCGTTCCACTAAAGTACCGATTTCATTTTTCGTGTTTTTGTATGTCGGGATGTTTTCTGTCGTTTCGAGTTTCTAAATGAAGTACATGCCCGGGTTATCCATTTTAACATAGTTTGTCATTCCATGTTCCTTGTTATGCATATTGCTTATGTTTCCATTTTCATGTATCGGTTTTGGATGGTTTATCCTGGATTTGAGAATAGGCATCGATTTTTGAAGCTTCATCGCTCCTAAGATTTGTGTCAACTTGCATGCATGCATATTTTGAAGGTACCCATTATTGGTCTTGATGCCCTGAATATATTTTCCTTCTCGTGATCGAGTTGATTTGAAAACCGGAGAGTGCCAAATGTGGGTTGAAAGTTGAAAACCCTGTTTGCCGATCTTCATTTGGATCACATTGTTTCTTTGCTTTGTGGGATGTGATTCCAAAAGTTGTTCCATCTTGTTACCAGGTACCTGCCAGTGCGATCGGTGAGGTCGTTGGATCTGTGGATATCTCCCAGTTGACGTTTTTTTACTGTTCATGTTGGGTTATATATGCTTATTTTGAGTTATTTACTCTGATATTTCAAAAATAAAATATGTGTGCCGTGAAAATGTTTTAAAGAAGTTATTACTGTTCTCTGCTCCGAGATATGGTTCTATTGTGATTGTGCACGGATATCTATTTGGTGGGTTGATCACCATCTTGAGTATTGATCGTAAGGGAAAGACCCCGAACTCGTGGTTATGGTTCTGAAGGGGATAGACCCCGGAAGTCCACACGGAAATGATAATGAAGTGGTTAAGGTTCTGACGGGGATAGACCCCTGAAGTCCACAGTGATTTGGCCGGCTGGATATGTTCCGGGCGTGGGTTGACTAGATATGTTCCGGGCTGAGATATTGTGGGGTGACTGGATATGTTTCGGGCTGAGATGTGATGGGCTGGCGTGATACGTTCCGAGCTGTAGTTCTATGATGGGAGCAACAATAATAACGGGTCAAGTATCAAAAAGGAAAATCTCTTTTTGCTTACTTAGAAGTGGGTTTACTTTTTAAAACCTTCTAAGGTAAGTGCTCTGAACACGGTATCATGGATTTTATTTTAAGTTAAAACCTCCGGTGAGGCGCTAGTACTCACCCAAAATCTTTTCAAATATTTTTCACGAGATGGAGGGAAGGTTGGACGACGGCCGAGGGTCGAGTCGGTTTCTTTCATGCCTTCGCTCCGCGATCTCGCGTTATATATGTATTCATTGTTGATGTATTCTTGTCCCTTTATTTTGCTCTCTCGATTGGGAACAATGTTCGCTATAATGTTATTATGTTGTGAGTCTCGATAAGAGCATGCTATGTGGTTGATCGGTATAGTAAGCAGTGATATAATGCTATTTTGTTTCCATGCATTACTAGTATCTAATCAAAATCATGTTCATTGAAGTTATGTTGTCGATATAATTACATTGGTGGATTATTTGTTCACCCTCCCTTCGTGATATGTCCTAGTTATAGAGGAGACGCCCGATTTTATGATCATATCTTCTTATTATGTATGCTTTATGTATCCCCCCCTTCTTCTCCGCTTCTTAACCCTCACCCCTAATCACACCCCAGCATCCGTGCCTTCCCTCGGGAATTGGGGTGTGACACTCATAAGGTAGACGAAATTCTTGGCAGCTCCAAGCCTTTATGGGCCAACCCATGGATCAAATGCAAGGAATAAAAATGGGCCTCAAATAAATTAATTATCTTATGTTCAGCCCAAAACATAAATTAATTTATAAATATTTATTCATGCCACTAGAGAATAAATGTTGACTTACCCCTTTATTTCCGAAGTTGACTCGGGCTTGCACTTAGACTTCACGATCCCGTACTTAAGATATCGACGTCCATTAATTATTTATAACGTTCTGACTGTTTAAAATAATTAATCTCTTTAATTCTGTAAGTAGTACCACTCAACCTTATTATTGTGCTTGAGATAACTCAACCTGCAGGGTTAGTAAAATAAACCTTTTGAGTTCCTTAAGAGGACGTCATCATCCTAAACGGATAAGGTGACTCGATACAGATAACTAGCATGACATACAAGCACTGTCACCACCCAAGATGCGGAGAATATTGGGTTATCTCATGTAACCCTCACCTATGACAAGTCAAAGTGATGGTCAGTAACTCATACTCACCTAATACCTTATCGAGGTTTAGAACAACGTAAAGTCACTGAGATCTAGGTTCTTCACGACGGTCAGATAGAAGAATTCATCTCATTGTGATCCATCAATACGTCAGAGACATACCAGTATAGACAAGCAACCAAGTCAATTCACTTCTTATATATACCGCAGCCTATACTGACAACTCATCCTAAAGTTGTCTCAGCTGTGATCCTTTTTATATCTCATTAAGCTTGACCAATCATACAGACTTCTGTGATCTTCTAAACACTGTATGATCTAACTTATATAGAAGATAAATAGACATACATATGCAATCAAGTAAACAATTCAGATAGGAGATTGTAATAGTGGTAACAGGAATCATTGTATACAAGCTCAACCAAAACTGCTTCTGTTTGGTGTAATTTTGTGCTTATTCTTGGTATTGTTTTGCATGTTGTCTTCATTAGTTTATCCCATTTATGCCATTAGTTCATTTATTATTTATCATTTCGGACTTACTTGGTTTGTTTCAATGTTTTACAGAAAATCGGCATTAAATAGGATGAAATGAATCTACCAAGGATCAAGTATAATGAAGACCATCGCGATAGGAGTTCATAGGTGAAAGCGGATCCTAATTCGGAGTTCGGACGGCGAGAACGAGATGAATTGTTGAAGTCGCGACGGCCCGCCGCATGGCCGAACATCCGCACACACACGCCGCCGCCCGCGCCCAGCGCCCTCCGTCCGTGCACGCCGGCTCACTCCGAGCGCGCATTCCCAATTCCCTCGCGTGCTCGGGTGAACGCCGGCTCCCGTGCCTCTCTCGCCAAGACGCCCGCCCGCGCACTCGCCCGCTCATCCTGGCTGAACGCCGGCTCACCCGAGCGCGTTCCCAATTTCCCTCGCCGGAGTGAACGCGGTTCACCCCGCACCTCCGCGCGCTGCCGCCCGCGCGCTCGCGCGCACGCCTCCCATCAGTCCCACGACGATGCTTTCAAGTGGTCTTAGGGCTCATTTTGATTCAGTTTCGCCGCCAGCAGCGATTCACGACAATTGGGGACTTTAGCTCCTCACGGAATCGAGCTTTGGGAATATAGGCGGTGATGGGTCAGCAATTCACAGATCTTAATCAATCAATGACCCAGGGTTTTGGAGAGTTCCGTGATGAGGTATTTCAACGTCTTGACACCCAATCTCGCCAGTTCAGCGATTTCAGTCAATCTTCACAGCAGGCGTTTGGGGATTTCCGTCAAGATGTTTACCGACGACTAGACACCCATGAGCAGCATTTGGCCGACCTTCAAGCCCAGTGGGACGCCTGGTCCCTATCCCACACCGCTTATCCACCGCCACCACCGTCAGACCAACAGTGATGCTTCACTGTTGGAGAGTATGTTTTTATTTCCTTATTTCTTCTACTCTCGTCCTTTTTTCGGTGGTTATTTGTTTTCCTTTTGTGGTTTGTGTGTTTTTCCTTGTCTTTTGTGGTGTTTGCTGCAGGCCTATCCTTGGAGCTCGTTGTCTGTCTGACCTCCTTTTCTACCACCTATTATCAGGGCAGTCTCGTTCTCTTTTGGCTTTCTTTTGCTGTTCATGTTTAGAGCTCTGAGGACAGTGCTTCTTTATGTGTGGGGAGTTGTTGATGATATGTTGTATATGTTGTGCTCGGGGTATGTGCATGATTGACACCATGGATCTATGCTTATTTTGTCATCTTGTACTCAAGTTTTTGTCTATGCGAATAAGTTAGGATTATAATTTATGCACCTGAACTCTGTGGTATTGGTCAAACCTTGATGTGTTCTCTTTTATCGTGATGTTACGTTATTGAAGTGCAATGTGAATGAACGAGGTTGTGTGAATAAATCTTAAATCGGGGGTTATTGATGTGATTTGTCCGGCTAATGTTGTGGGTGTTAACAGTTTGGTTACCTATATACTTGTTTCAAAAAAAAAAAAAAAGTGAATAAGAAAGAAAAGAAGGAGAATGAAAACTCCAATAATTTGTTGAGATTGTATAAATGGAGGATGGGATTACGCCTCTTCTCGTATATTGAGAAATGGGCATGGAAACCACGATAGGAGACTCGAATTCATCGAGACTTCACCTTTCGAACATTGTTCCAAAATTTGTTTATACTTTCTTTGTGTTCTCAAAAGAAACTTGTTGCTAAAGGTAATCATTTTAGTTAATTCGCCCCTAACGGAGAGTTGGGTCTGAGCAAAAATAATCTTCTTGTTTATTTGACATTCTCACAATCTTAGATTTGTTTCACATTAACCTTGATTTTTACTCATCATGTCCGGGGAATTGCAAAAGAGGTTTGATTGATTAGATTAAAGTTTAGTTGCATGAGCTATTCTTCTATTCTTGCTTGTATAGACTTTGCTTGAGGACAAGCAAATGAATAAGTGTGGGGGAGTTGTTTGGTGTCATTTTGTGCTTATTATTAGTATTGTTTTGCATGTTGTCTTCATTAGTTTATCCCATTTATGCCATTAGTTTTATTATTTATCGTTTCGGACTTACTTGGTTCGTTTCAATGTTTTACAGAAAATCAGCATTAAATAGGATGAAATGAATCTACCAAGGATCAAGTATAATGAAGAGCATCGCGATAGGAGTTCATAGGCGAAAGCGGATCCTAATTCGGAGTTCGGACGAAGGAGAACGAGACGAATTGTTGAAGTCACGCATGGCCCCGTTGCATGGCCGAACATCCGCGCGCACACACTGCGCCCGCGCGCAGCGGGCCCGCCCGTCCGCGCACGCCCTGACGCTGAACACGGCTCACTCCGAGCGCGTTCCCAACTCCCGCGCTCGGAGTGAACGCTGCTCGCCCGCCACCTCTCGCCTCGCGCCGCCCGCTCATCCATGGCCGAACGCCGGCTCACTCCGAGCGCATTCCCAATTTCCTCGCGCCGGAGTGAACGCCGGTTCGCCGTGCACCTCCCGCCTCGCCACCCGCGCGCTCCTTGCGACGCCGCCTCGCCTCAGTAGCGTACACTCGCTTTCAGCCGGCGCTCGTGCCTTAATATATATCGTTATTTTAGGTTATTTTCGGTTCGAATTTATTTATATTTTCGGTTTTCTAAAATGCGTCACTGGAGCTCAAGTTCATCTCGTTATTCAATTTTCTACAATTCGTATATCGATTCACGCTCGTAATCGGTACTCTATCTCTTTATGAATTCTAGCAACGCCGTTATTTGATTTACATTTTCTAGTAATATCGGTGTGTTATTTTGGGATTGGATTGAAAGTAATTTCTCGGTTATTTGTTCCATTGTTCTTGATCGCTTCGCTTACGCTTTGATTTATCCGCCTCGCTTAATTCTTGTTCTTGTTGGGTTCTTGATTAGTTCTTGCTTTCCGCTTTAATAATCAATTCTATGCAAGTGGTGTTGAACCTTAATTTCATGATTGAATCGCTCTATGTTGAATTACATCGTTTCTGCTTGGAGATCTTGTTTAATTGCTTTTGATTTGTTTCGGTTTCCGTGCTTAGTAGTTCATCATCTAGGGTTTGACAACCTCTAGTTTAGATCTATTGCTTTCGTAGTTTAGCTCGGGATTGACAAACCCTGGCTTAGGTTTGCTGCTTGATTCTCGTTTTTGATTTCTCATTTGTTTCAAAATCTCATGTTGGTATTAGAGTGTTTAGGTTTTAATCGTTTTCTGTGAGCAACACGAACATTAGGACCTGTTAAGTTTTCCTTGAGAGACGACTAGGGTTGACTTTCCCTACTATAACACCTCGTACGATTGCGAGTCAATTGAGAGTATACTTTTGGTTGAACAGCTTCCAGTATACAAATCCAACACTTCTTACTCGACAAGAGGTGAAGATAAGTTATAAGACTTTGAAAATGGTGCCACAAGAAGTGAAAGACATTATTTGGGAGCATGTGAATGTAAGTATGCTTGTTTAAAGTATTTATAATGTGTTTTATTATTTATCAACAACATATTATTATATTATTTTTTCACGATTTTTATTGAATAACTTGACCAAATTCTCTTTTTGTTTATTAGGTGGCATATGTAGTTCAAACGACTTGGAGGCGGGATGTGAAGAATTTGCAAACATAAAGTAGCGACAGGTGGAAATCTAAATTATATAAAAATACATTGTTCCCAACAAAGACAATCCTCGAAAATTGAATGATCCACCCCCATCCAGTGGTATTCTAGGTGAAGATTTGACTGAAATTGTGCTCTCTAGAGTAATAGAAGGTTTTAAGGTAAACTATACACTTCACAAGTTTATCATAAGTTGTCTGATGTTTTTCAATTATTTTAATTATGAATTCACTTCATATTGTAGAAATGGAATGAAGAGCAAACAAAGAGTAAAGAAGAACATATACCCACACATACTTTCATGAAGAGGCTATGCGGGTTTGGCTGAAACAATGGTAGTTTTTCCTTACTAATTTCATTTCTTACTTATTTTCTTCGAGCACCAGTGATACGTTCTCCTTTATGCTTCATATCATATGTACATATTTTTTTGTTATTGTAGAAGGATGAGTTATGTGGCGACGATGATATAGATAGGGTTATCATGTGGAAAAAACCATGAGTTCCTAAGAATGACGATATAGAAGATGAGAAATTAAAGCAAACCGTGCAAAGGATTGTAAGATAAACAAATGCATTTTTTTTATAATACATGCATTATAAAAGCATTTAGCTAATATGAAATTTTCTTGCTAACTAAAGGATGATTATATACGGCTAAAGGAAGAAGGTGAGCTCAAGGCTAACACTTTGGGAGAAGATTTGCTTACATATGCACTACAAAAGCGCTAACGCCCTGGGCATGTTCAAGGAGTAGGTAGTTATGTTACTCCTTCTATTTTCTTCAAACAGTCTAAGGAGATGAGACAACATATGAATAACGAATAGTCAGGTAACTTGAAGGAGGCAAATAAGAAAATTGAGGATCAACAAGAAATGATATGTCACCTACATGATATAGTTAGAAAACTTGAAATGGATTTATAGAATCTCAAAGACCTTAAAGATAATGAAGAAAAGAGAAGTTGTTCTGTTAAACAATTGAATTTTGAGGTGGATGAAAACCTCAAGGAGAAGGTGAAGGAGAATGAGAAGGAGGATGATCGCGAAGTGCTCTTCATTAAGAAAGTTGATACCTTACTGGTATTATTTTTAGTTTAATATAATCATTTGTTATCATTATTACTTGATAAACTTCAAGTTACATTATGCTTATGTAAATTAGGATGTCTTTTCTACTAAGAAAACAAAAGTACGACACAAAGTCGTTAAGAGAGAGAGTGTGAAGTGTTTTGACACTTTGCATTCGTCATCGAAAGTATTGTATTTGCATGTTGAAAAAACTTTGTGAGCGGGGAAGAGATATTAATTCCATATCAAGATGAAATCATTGGTAAGCCCATTGAGATTTTCGTACATCTTGAAGACATCATCCAATTTTGTGATTTACAACCAATTCAGGAAATTCCATTGTGGTTTACATGTGGTAAGAATTTACTCTTTCAAAACTTATTTTGCAATGTCAAGTATATGTTTATTTAATACATTTTATTTATTTGTTAGTCACTTATTCCAAGAGTTGAAGGAGAGTACTGGTGCACATGATCGACTAGGATTTGTGAATCCATTTAACATATCATATGTTCCCAAGGGTGATCAAGATGCACGAACACGTGCTTTGGCTGATATAGATTTGAGGGTTTATCTCAAAATCAATTAGTGATAGCACCGTGCAATGTAGGGTAAGTCTTAAATCTTAGTTTATCATCAATATGTTCTTTTTTCTCAACATATATAATATATATGTTTTCCATGGATTATGGAACATCGAATTCTTATAGTAGTTGATCCTCATGGAGAAACAATTTATCTTATTGACCCTCTTAGTCATCGAATTCGTGATGATAACTGGAAAAATATTGTCAACACGTAAGATTTTAATTTTTCTAGTTGCATATAAATTTTAATATTCTATAGAGTGAAACACTAACTATACTATTAATTTTTTGAAGGGTAATTTTTATGTTTAATGTAAAATTGGAGAAAAGAGAGAAGAAACAACCAGCTTGGAAACTCATAAAGGTATTTTTATTTACCAAATCATGCTTGTTTTCTTTTTTATGTTGGATTTAATATACATGTCTTCTTGCTAATATTTGATATTTTAAAAAGTATCCAAGACAACCCGATTCCAAGCAATGCGAGTTCTTTGTACTATATTTCATGAAAGATATTATTAAAGAAGTTATGAAGAGTGGATCTATTTTTTTACGTTCACATGTAAGATAAGTATTTTATTTATGTTCTTATTCACTAAAAACTCTTTAATATAATCATTTTTTCATATAAGAATGTTAATATTCTATTTTTGAATTGTTAATAGTTTCAAAATCGGACTTAGTCTCCAGAGGACATTGATAAAGTTCATGTTGAATAGGCTAATTTCATGTTTCTTCACATATAGTATTGTGATGGTTTAGTTGTAAGAACATGATCTTTTGGATTGTTTTGTATTGTTGTATGGGGGATATGTTCTTGTTGTTTTGTTATGTGATGTGGCCAATATTTGTGTACAGTGATCTTGTGCCCATAATGAAAACAGATTGGATGTTGTGGCTGAGGAAATTCTTGTTATTTTATCATGTGATGTGGCCAATATTCTTGTATAGTGATTTTGTGGCCGTAATGAAAATAGATTGGATTATAGATTGGATTAATATTTTATATTTACAATCTGGGAAATATTTTGATTTTGAATGTAATGAAAGCAATTATATATTAATCTCTTTTGCTATTATACTGCGCGTCATTAATTGTATAGATTTTAAATAAAGAAATTAACTACAACTGAAATTGAAAAATCATAGTACAAAGATATAATAACTACGATTTGAAAAGTCAATCATAGTCTTTATGCTAAATTGACTACGAAGTTGTAATAGAAAAAGCTTAGTATAAAAAATATAATAACTACGATTTAATAATTCACCCATAGTCTTAATACCAAATTTATTGTGGTAAAAAATCGTAGTAAATTTGGCATTAAGACTATGTTGTTTCCCTAAAAACATAGTCTAAGCTGTACAAAATAGACTACGGTTGTAATGCGTAGCATATTTCCAAAATTGTATGTAGTCTATAGTTGATATAGACTATGGTTATAATGCGTAGTCTATTTGCAAATTATATGTAGTCTATAGTTGATATAGAATATACTTATTATGGATAGTGTATGTGCGGTATTATGTGTAGTCTATAGTGCGTAGTGTATGTGCACCTATCTTTCTCTACACCACTTCTCTCTAAGGTCTGGAACGCACATACACTATGATTTTTATGCGTAGTTAAAGCTTATATATGTAGTAGTGAGATCTCGATGAATTTATATTGATCTAAACCTCGATAAAGTTTTAGTTGAGTATAAGTTAATGACCATAACTTTAACTTGTTATGGTGAGGATTACATGAGATAACCCAAGATTGTCCATATCTTGTGTGATGGCAATGCTTGTATGTTATGCTGGCTACCTGTATCGAGTCAAAGTATCCATATGGAATGATGACATCCCCTTAAGGAGCTCAAAAGTTTTATTGTACTAAACCGGTAGGTTGAGTTGGTTCAAGTACAATAATAAGGTTGAGTGATACTACTTAAAGAATTAAAGAGATTAATTATTTTAAGTATTCAGAGTAATGTAAATAATTAATGAACATGTGATATCTTAAATACGGGGATTCATAAGTCTAAGTACAAGTCCGACTTAACTTCGGTAATAAAAGAGTAAGTCAACATTTGTTCTCTAGTGGAATGAATAAATATTTATGAATTAATTTATATTTTGATTTGTATATAAGATAATTAATTCATTTGTGGCTCATCTTTATTCCTTATATTTGACCCTTGGGCTAGTCCATCAAAACCTATTACCACTATAATTTTCGACCACCCCTATATGATCCCACTAGGATTCTATTCTGATTAATGTATTATTTATTTAATATATCTCATAGTCTATATAGATATTATCTGATATTATTAGATATCAAGAGATAATTATTCTAGAAATAAATTATCTTTAGGGAATAGGATAATTGTTGTATTTATTAGATATGCTAGAATCATATCACAATAGGATTATAGGGAGAGCACTATAAATACAAAGTGGAAGATAGATAATACATTTCTCACAGTGTGATTTTCGAAAATCACAGTTACGTGTGGTGTTCTCCATAGATTACTCTCACTCAATATTGAAGATAAGGCATTCATGACACAGTCCAGAAGATCAAGAGTCAACCATTAATCAATTGTGTCAGAAATTCATAGGTAAACATGAGTAAACCCCTATGTGATGCAACTAATTATATAAGAGCATGCTAGGAATATAATCAATTTATGGTGAATTAAACATTCAAGATACATCATCGACAGCACGCATAAATTAAGATTTCCCATCAAATGCATATTATCATACCTCCTGCACGGACACTTGACTTTGTCCCCATCTATTAACATTGGCCAACTCTAATAAATTAAGGATTGAAAGTTCTATCAGATTGAAACCACCTACACATTCACTCACGATTCACATTCATCTCTACAATTCTTAATAAGAATATTATAACTAGTCAGAATCAAATTAATTCTTCAATTAATGAAACCAATAGCTTAGATATTAGAAGCATACATAATCCAGAAGATAAAAAAAGTTATGCTTGATAACACTCAGTTTTGCATAGTTTTTCAATAGCTTTGATATCAGTTTTCACTCGTTATTATAAGCCGATCTCATATTTTCTGTATTATTTCAATATTTGTGAAGATATCATGCTTGTGTATTGTTTTGAGTGTTTTGTGCTATTTCGATGTGTTTTGGAAGCTAAAATAAGCGCGAGACTGAAGCCCAGCCTCGTCACTAATCAGAAATGAAGTGAAACTAACACCGAAAACTAGTTCGTGCTAAAGTCAACGTTGATTCCCCGAAGTCATTGTTGGCTCCCCAAAGTCAAAGCTGACATGAAGAAATCAAAGCTGGCAACTCATGCGATACCCATCAACCGATACCCAAACCAAACTAATAGTCAATCAAGAAACAAGCGATACTCATACATACCGCATATTAGCATGACCAAGCAAAGCGAATAGTCACACTAACTATCGACATGAGAACCCATCGACTACAAGCGACATCTTCAAGATTCTCCATCAAGTGAAGAGTCATACTGAGTGTCAGTATGAGTGACCAAACTTATACTCAGTCAAGGTGAGAGACAACATGACAGACTGATCCAAAGAGTCAGCATGATTGCCCAAACTGAATGAAGACCAAACTGAGAGAGCTTGCTGACTATCAATATCAACCTAGCTTGCTGAAAAATGACAGACTTTGAAATCTGACTAAGTGTTGAAGCTATCAGCAGACTGAATGGATGATGATGAACAGTAACCAAGAAATCCTATTGAGAAAAAGATGGAATTTAAAAGAGAAGTATTTGACTTTTTAGACTCGGACACTGTGCAAAGACGACAAGAAACACATGTTCACCTCTTGTTCGTCCCTGCAAAAGCAAAGTCTAGATTGTTGGCCATGACTTGTTTCTCATTAGGTAGTATATATTTGCCCAAATAAAGCCAAAAGTCTGTAGATTTTACCCAAGATCTTCATCTCTCTGAAGTGAAAGTCGTTGCTAGAGGACAAAGCAAATATAAAAGGATAAATTTACCCTTAGTGTTGAAGCATTGCTAAGGTGAATTGACGAAAATGACTTGCAGCCCTAGCAACCAGAAAAGACCAGTTTACCCTTCTCCATCACATCATGTAAATGTGCAAATGTTCCCTTGTAACTTATGTTCGAATTAGTCTTAGATCACGTAGAGAATAACTTAGATTTACTTTCTAGTTTTTATTGCTTTCGTTTACATTATTGTTCTTTACATTCAAGTTTTATTTCAAGTTCATCTTTACAATTCCCGTATCTTTACCTTCCTTGTTCTTTATGCTTTCCTTTATGTTTTTCTTATCCTTTATTTTTAGTATGAGTAGCTAGAATCCTAACTGATTCTAGGGATTGTGTGTTTGGCTGATTTTTGTGTGTTATCGTGCTTGATACCATGCTGCCCTCTTTTGCATGTTTATGACTCTTAGTGCTTTTATCATGCCAGATTGCTGATCACCTTTGATGCATGTGCAGTTGTTTCCTTGATGACCGAGAGGGTTTGAGGGAATAATGGAAAATGCGAGTTCATGATATAAAAAATGCTAGATGATCGAGAGGGTTTAGTAAATTTGTAGGAAGTATAATCTTTATAGACTTCTAGGAGTTAGTACAAACTCTAGTAACCTAAGGGGTGATAGAGAATCGAAGCTAATCAACTTTCATAGGACTTATCGAGATAGAGACTATGAATAAATGAGTGATCTTTCACATGTCTTGGATTAAAATTGGTAACAGGATCAACACAACATTCGCATAATCTAAAGCTAAGTATACATGCATCCCTAGGATCAATATCTTTTATTCTTATCTTTATCTTATTTGTGTTTTTATTCTTGCTTTTGTTTTGCTTATTTTTCTTTCCCCTTGACTGAAAAGTCAACCTTGTTTGCAACCCCTTTTCAAGCTTATGTTTTGCCTAAACAACAACAATGTGTCTACGTGAGATTACTTGTTGTGTCTCGCCAAACACAATTTCTGAGGAATCGACAACCCCGACTTCTCGTCTGCTGCAATTACATCGTGTCATTGCGGTGATATATTTTATGATGATCATATATTTTGTAGTGCGAAAAAGTAAACACACCCAAAATACATCATCACCAATTCTCAATATCGAGCACTAAGCACTACACGTATTTTGACAAAAAGATGCTCGATTGCAAATTCTAATCTTTTTTTTTTCTTGTAATAAATCACTATGTCCTCATCTAATTCTAATATAATCCATGTCCTTACAAATTATTAGTTGCATAGTGAAAGGGATGCTAGCATGAGATGATAGTAGATATAAAATCCTATGTCAAGTATGTCATAACTAACGCGTGAAAAATCATTTCGTATTTATGATTTATAGCACATATACGTATATCTCATGTAAAAGTAATGTTTTTAATAAATAAATTATAATATGTGCATTTAACAATTCATTTCAGTTTTATTGTGATAGTTATAAAACTAAGTCTATTAGACATACACCCATGCTCTAACATGTAATTACTTGCCTAATGAAGCTTGTTATGTCAAACTAATTCACATGAAATTTCAGCAAAATTGATAAACATATCCACATTACATATATATACAAATGAAAATTAGATATATCCACATTACATACATACACAAATCAAAATCAAATATATCCACATTACATATATACACAAAAAATCAAATAAATTTTCTACAACATCAAATCACATTCAAAGATATAAATCATAAACAACCATAATTAATCTCCCTCCTCGATAAAAAATTAAAATAAAATAGAAATGAAAAGAAAAAATTATAGAAGGACTTACATGTTGATAGGATACGCCCAACTCTCGGGCCTGACATCGGGCCCAATATAAATAAGCGACATGAAGCTCGGCCCAAACAAGTCCAGCCCGAGAGGCTCACAAACCGGTGGGAATGCGGAAGATTGGTCATATCTAAGAGAATCCTAATTAGAGAGATAGGATTCAAACTTATCTTAGAATGATCTCGGATTCGAGATCTAGGTCATTATAATTGTGTATAAATAAAGGCTAGATTAAAGGGAAAAGGATCATCTACACTTCTTGTAATCAATCCTCATATTATCAATACGAATACTCTCTCACCCCGTGGACGTAGATCTTATTCATAGATCGAACCACGTAAATCCTTGGTGTTCTTGCGTATTTATTTCCCTTATGAAATTAAGATCGATCACTGGCGCCGTCTGTGGCTCGTCATTCCTTCCTCGAATGTGTGCTTCTTTCGACGACTGAGCCTTCTACTTCTGCTGCGACTTCTTCGTCTGCTAGGGCCTCTACTTTTGTCCCAGATCTTTCTTCTCCGGAGTGGCAAGCTCGAGAGAGACGCTTCATTGCCCAAGAGAGACGTAGGCCCTCCAGGAGCCGAGGTCGGGCGTCATCGAGCAGCCGAGGTCGTCTCGCGGGCCCTAGAGGTCGATCTGGCAGGGCTCTTAGCGTAGATCGAGGATGAGGTAGAGGTAGGATTAGTATAGACGCTCTGTTGAATCCCGATTTTTCTAGGGATTGGCTCAGCTTCTCCCGCCCTCCAGGGCCCTCTTCGTCCTCGTAATGTATTAATTGTATACTTTGAAATAAGAATTATTTTTCTTTGCTTCGTGTTGACTCTTGAGAACAACATCTTTTATTACAGTAACCAATAAGAAGGTAGGTGGTCCTCGTTTAAGCGAAGGTGGCTCGCCCTCTTACGAAGGTAGTCCGTCCCCGAAATAAGCGAAGGTGGTTAGTCTCAAATGCGAAGGTAGTCCGTCCTCGAAGGTATTCATCCTTGAAATAAGCGAAGGTAGCTCATCCGCAAATGCGAAGGTGGTTAGTCCTCGAAATAAGCGAAGGTAGTTAGTCTTCGTGCGAAGGTATTCATCCTCGAAATAAGCGAAGGTAGCTGGTCGCCAATGCGAAGGTGGTTAGGTCCTCGAAATAAGCGAAGGTAGTTCCTCTTCGTGCGAAGGTATTCATCCTCGAAATAAGCGAAGGTAGGGGTTCTGTTTTGGCAAGAAGTATTGCTAGGGTGGTCCTCTTCCCGAAGTGAACGGAGGTATAGGTTCCTTTTTTGGCAAGTTTTATCGCTAGGGGTGGTCCCCTCACGCGCGTTTGAGTTCATCCTCGTATTAAACGAAGGTAGTCTGTCCTCCGTCGAGGGTATAGTTCATCCTCCGAAGAGGGTATAGTATAATGGAAAAGAGATAGTATGCATAAGTGACAAACAAAGCATGCGAAAAAGATTTTATTGATAGAGACCGGCGTAATAACAAAACAAGACTCAAAGATGCTGTTGAATAGACTTGATGACACGACCAAGCAGACTCAACCTTTGACACTTATGCAAAATATTTCTTGGATGGATGATGTGCCGCGTCTTGGGTATTTCTGCCGGATATGAGCGACTTGTATGACCCTTTTAGGGACTTGATGACACTGTACGGTCCTTCCATGTAGCTTCAGTTTATCGAGTTTTGCGGCTTTATTGATTTCATTATTTGAAGCATGAGGTCGCCTATTTGGAATTGTCGGGACTTGACACGGCTGGTTGTAATACCAAGCTACTTGTTGCTTATCCGAGCTTGTGATGTGGCGAGGTCTCTTTCTTCGAGCGGATCTAGATCGGTTCGTAGATTTTCTCGTTGCTTGATCGAGAAGTGAATGGTGCGAGGGCTCGGCATACCGATCTCTGCGGGGATCATTGCCGGTTCCGTACACCAAACTATAGGGTGTTTCTCCGTTCGATGTCCGGGTGTAGTTCGATCGACCATAGGACTTGTGGTAAATTTTCACCCAATTTCCCTTTACTCGATCGGTAGTCTTGAGTCCTTTCACGATTGTCTGTTGGTGACTTGGTTTGACCATTTGCTTGAGGATGAGCCACCGAGGTGAATTTTCTTTGGATCGAAGCTCTTGGCACCATTCTTTGAACACTTTATCCGTGAATTGTGTCCCGTTATCAAAACAATGATATGAGGGATGCCGAACCGACACACGATGTTCTTCGGAGCGAAGTTGATGGCGTTTTGCTTGTGATTTTCACGAGGTTGAGCTTCCACCCACTTCGTGAAGTAGTCAATCGCGACAATCAAAATTAAAGCGCCACGGAGCTTTGCGAGAAAGGACCTCGATGTCGATCCCCATTGCATAAATGGCGAGGGCTTTGCATCTTTGGCGAGTCGGTTTGAGGTAGCCTCGGCACGTTTCAGGATTTGGCACCGGACATTTCTTCACGAGATCGATTGAGTCACGGAACATCGATCGACCAATAGTATCCCCATCGCATGACTTTCTTGATGGGGCGCGGGGTCGATGTGACTTTCACACGATCCTTCATGTCTTCTCCTAGTACGTAGTCACTCGGTTTGGACCGAGCACCTTAGAGAGGTTGGAGGTATGATTTTCTATAGAAATTCCTGCTCAGCGTATATCGCAGAGATTTGCTCAAGATCTTCCTAGCCTCGAGCTTGTCGTGGGGTAGCTCGCCTTTCGGTATGCTTGAATGGGAGTCATCAATTGGGTTCGTCGTCACATATTATGTTGACCTCGGCTCGATGTCGTCATCGCTTATGCTTTTGTTTGGACTTCTTCTCTTGCGAGTTCGTCGGCGACGAGGCTAGTTTGCTTAAGGCGTCGGCTCGGCTATTTTGCTCCCTTGGGATGCGAACTAGCGGAAGTGTGAGAAAGCTTGTTGTAGGCTTTTGGCTTTTTGAGGTATTTCTTCATCTGTTGCCTTTTGCCTCGTACTTTCCCAACATGTGACTCACTATGACTTGAGAGTCCTTGTGAACTTCTGCGGCTCGTGCACGAGAGGCTTTGAGCTAGGCGAAGTCCCGATTAAGGCTTCGTATTCTACATCGTTGTTCGTATTTTGAGCGCGAACCGAAGTGCATAGGTGATCTCTTGGCCATCGGTCCTAAAAGCGAGATACCGCTCATTACTGTTTTCCCCGGCCCGTCAGCGTAGACTTGCCGGCAATCCTCAGGTTTTATCTATTGGTTCGGCCGGCATAGTTTGATCTGGACTCGGTGAGGCCGGTTTTCGGTGAAGTTAGCCTCGACAAGGAAGTGCGCTAAGGCTTGACCCTTGATGGCTTGATGGGGCAAAAGATATGTCTTGTTCGCCCAATTCAATTGCCCACCAGCGATTCTCCACGGGGCTTACGGCCGTCAATACTTGCGAAGTGGGTGATCAATGAGGACTTGTATGGGATGTGCATGGAAGTATGGCGTAATCTCCTTGCGGCATTTACTAATGCCGGTATGAGCTTCTCAAAGGTTGGTACCTTGTTTCGGTCCTTTCAATGCTCGGTGATGAAATATCTGAAGGCGGCGTCCTTCCTCTCGTACAAAACTGCACTTATGGTTTCGTCGAAGCGGTGAGGTATAAGGAAAGGACCTCTCCTTCTTCGGGACGGATAGAGTAGGGAGTTTGGCAAGGTAGTTTTGAGATCTTCAGGCGGACTTTTGTATGTCCTTCGAGGAGAACTCAGGACCTTTTGAGTATTTTGAAGAGGGCTGCTTATCACGGCTTTCAAAAGAAAGCGGTGGCCAGCGGCAATGCGACTGTCGACTTGTGCGTCGTGGATTGTCTTGGCATCTTCATCTCCTGATGGTTTGAACCTTGGGCGGATTGGCTTTTAAACCTTCTTGTGAAACCCAACACCCGAAATTTTTGGACGAGCTATGACGTGCATTTCGGGGTTGACTTTAGGTTGACCTTTACGGTAGGTGAGGATGATCACGAGGTCGGCAACACATGCGGCTTCCTCAATGCTCTTGGCGACGATGTCATCTCGTACTTCCACATTCCGTCCTATGTAGGGTGGAATATTTTGTCTACCATCCTTTGATAGGTGGCCCTGCATTCTTGAGTCGAATGGCATCTTCTCGTATCACGAAGACTCAGAAGTGCGTAATGAAGGCCGTTTGGCGCGTCTTCGTCATCCATCAAGACTGGTGATATCCGCATACGGTCGAGGCTGAAGACTTCGTGCCGACCAGCGCGTCGACCTTCTTGTCGATGTTGGGAAGAATGCGATCTTTAGGGCGATGTTTGTTGAGATCGGTATAATCGATGCACATTCGCCACCCTCCTCCACCTTTCTTCACCATTACCGGGTTGGCTATCCGGTCGGATACTTGACTTGAGCGATGTCGTGCCTTTAATAATTGCTTCGCCTCGTCATGGATGACTTGATTCCGTTAATTTGCAAAAATCCGTTGCTTTTGCGGTGGTTTTATTGTTGTCAATGTTGAGGCGGTGTGTGATGATAGTTGGTGAGACCCGGTCATGTCGAGGCGACCAGCGAACACGTCTCGAATTCCCTTAGGAGTTGGATGATCTGTTTCCTTAGTTGAGGTACCGGGTGAAAGCCGACTTTACGACCTTGAATGGTTCATCTTCGCCAATCGACCTCCTCGATCGAGTTCTGCGGGGTCGGCGGCGTCTTCTCGGTTCCAACTCCCGGGTTTCTTTGGTTGCTATGCTTGCGGTTCTTTGGACGAAGTGCTGCCTCTCGAGCGACTGCATGCATTCGCTTTAGCAACTTACGGTCTCCCGGGATCACGGCTATCCCTCGCTTTTGTGGGGATTTTCATTGTCGGTGGTAGGTTGAGCACACGCCCTCACTGCGTTGCTTGATCTCGCCCAGTATGGCGTTGTATGGCGAGGGGCGCGACCACGGCATGTACCACTTTGGTAGAGCTCGTCGGTGCCGCTTCCCTCTTGTGACAGGCGGTCGATCACCCGTCTGGGCGTGTCTCTTCTGCGGAGCTTGGGTGGTAGTGGTGCTGCTGCGGCGTAGCCTCTACTCCTAATTTGTCAAGCATTCTTTGAAGAGGATGCTCAGCGACGCGCACCGTCGATATATCGCGTCTTACCAATTTGTTGGCGATCCTTTGCGGATCACCAGCGTGTCTGAGTGAGGGTACCACCATAGGTGCGAGGTCGATCCTCGGAGAAGGTAATAGCCTCGTCCTCACGAACCTCTTGTTGTGAGGCTCATTGGTATGGGGACTTGGGCCTCGGCCTTGGGGAGGACTTCGTAACTCCGTGGGAGACCCGTGATGGTGGAGATGACCCCGTCGTACTAGGGTTCGTCATCTCCTCCTTGTCTTCATGCAACGCGTCTTCTTGTGAGGCACTGATCCCTTCTCGCTGCTTTCTCTTTTTCGACCTCGATGAGGGGCCTCGTATTGCCCGGCTCGTCGGTCCCGCCTTGTATTTTTAAGGACCCGTCTTGTACTAGCATCTCGATGTCTCCCATGAGATCTCGGCACTCCTACGTGTCATGCCGTAGTCCTCGTGAAAAGCGCGTTACTTGTCCTTGGTTCGGCGTTTTGACCCCTTGTCATTGGTGGAGGCTTCTCGAACTTGTCCATGTGGGTTTGTAGATTTACGCCTTGGCCGTCGAAGGGTGTATTGAGGTCGTTCAGAGCGCTGCGGCCCGAGCACGGATTCTATAGGCGATATCCTCTCGAGGCACTTGGCGGCCTTGGCGGTCTCCTCGTCCTTCGTCCCTTCTTCCTTTTGGAGGGCTCGCCTTTCTACATCTCGCACTTCTTTCTATCAGCCTCGTCCGCCTTGGCGAACCGATCGGCTATGCACCATAGCTCTGTAGTAGTGTCAGGGGCTCGTGCTTGCGATTTCTTTATGCAGGGGCCCTGGCGGTCTCCGTTTTGGAAGGCCGAGATGATGAGAAGGTCATTCCGTCTTGACTTTCGAGGCACTCCTTGTTGAACACAGTCGTAAAAGTCGCTCACGGACTCGTCTCGGCTTTGCCTCACGGTGAGGAGGTGTGCCGGCGACATCTTTGACTCCATACGGAAGAACCCCGATGGAAGGCTGCGTCGGTCGCTATATGATCCAATGCTCCGGGAGGTAGGGTGTCGAACCACCGGCGGGCGTTGTCGACTAGCAACTCGGGAAGAGCTTGCACATATGAGCTGTCTTTGAGGCATTGGTTGATCATATTGTCTTGGAACTGCGAGAGGAAGTTGCGGGTCCCTTAGTCCGTCGTGAGGGGCGATGCTCGGCACCGGTATTTGTCGGGGAGGCGGGATGTCAGTATTTCGTTTGAGAAGCCACCCTCAGGAGAGTGGGGCGGAGTTCGTCGTCGAACTCTTTATGATTTTAGGACCGACCTCACGTCGGTCACTACGTCCTTTCGCGTTGTTCGTCCCTCGCGGTTGGTTTGGGCCGGCTCGTGCCGAGTATTAGCGCCCATGACACGGATCTTTGGGGATCTACCTCATTGCGGTGCCTCGTGTTTAAACGAGGCTTGGTGTTCCTTATTTGAGATGCAGCCGACCTTGTGCTTGTTGGTATTGGAAAACTCTTCTTATTCTTCTCGAAACCCCTTGGCGTCGTCGAGGTTTAGCTTGCCGGTGGAGGTTCTCCTTGATTCTTGTTGCGATCTCCATCGCTTTGGTATCCTGCTTCTTCATGCAAGATGGGATTGCCTCGCTCGTCGAGGCTCGGGCGTGCCCTTGAGTCGATTCTCTAAGGGTCTTTCGAGTGAGCTCGGCGTGTTTCGTCGTCGTTGTTGCGGTTGTTGCGGCGTGACCCTGGATCTGAACTTCTTGTTCTCATTGTCATGATTGATTAAGGTCGGCATATTGCTCTTGATATTGCCAGAATCGAGCCGTACTCGTTCTTATACATCCAGCGGGCTGCGAGCTATTTGACTTTTGCTTGACCTCGGAGATGGTCATCCTCCACCTCGGTGCAATTTCTTCGTACTCTGCATGTTCCTCGGCAGCCCGTTTAGCCGTCGCCTCGGCGATCTCGAGCTTATCCTCCGATTCAAAAGCGAGCACGAAGCTCGTCACGGCTCTCTGGCGACCCAAAGCAACCCGGCCTCGTCCGTACATGACCGAGCTTGTTCTCCAAGCGAAGGATTCGACCTCCTTAACCCGAGCCCGCGTCAAAGTTTCGATTTGACCCGACCAAGTGGAAGCATCGGGCATATCGGGAGAAGGCGAACACAAAAGACAAGTTCCTTCGATGAACACAGTTTTATTAAGGCCTTTAAAGGCAAGTCGAAAAAGCGACATCTTCGATGGCGTATTTACAAGTGGCCTACAAAAAAAAAAAAAAAAAGGGGATCAATTGACCCTCGGAAGCTCCGCCCGGCCCGGTTAGCTTCGGCCGCGTCTTGGGGGGCGTCGACCTCCTCCTCCTCGACCTCGACTTCGGTGGCCACCTCCAGGACCCGAGTGCTTGACCTCCTCACGAGTTCGAGAAGCTTCAGCTTCCTCGGGGACTCCCGGAGCCTCGGTGCCCTCCGCCGCCTTAGCTGCCACCTCCCCGGATCCCTTAGCAGGTCGGCCATCAAGGCTTTGATCATGGGATCGCGATCCACGGGCAAGCTGCAGACGAGACTCCGCGATCAGCCAGGCAGAAGGCGAAGTCAAGCTACATGTACAGGCGAGTCCTTCAAACCGCGACCGAGGACCTCGGCATATGCTCGTAGCAAGGCACCATCCTCTGTCGCCTCATACTCGTACTTGGACTTATCGACTCGGGTAGTCCTCGGCGACTTCATCAATGGCGTCGAGACCGCGCGCTGTTCGGCACCCGGCCGCGGCGGCCGACCCGCAGAAGCCCAGAAAGAATAACCTCTCGAAAAGCGCGGGCATTTCCCTGCAGTCGCCGACTCGACCTCTCGGCGACGAGCTCCTCTGTTTGGTGTCGAACGACCAACCCGACCTCGCCGCCTCGGCCTCGCCTCGCGCCTCAACGGCCAAATCCACGGACCGCCACCTCCCTCTTGGCGGTCCAGAGCCGCCGCCTCGGCCTCGAGACACCTCGTGAGCGAGGAGGTCTTCTCTCCTCCATCTCCCGGCGTGAGCGGCCACTGGTTGAGCGGGTCACGGCGCCCCGGATACTCCGTCACGAGGATGGACATTTTGGCGAGCTCGGCCGACACGCCACCGAACAACAGCCACCTCTGCCGACACGCTATCAGCTCCACTGTCGATAACAAATCGGTCGGAAAAACACAATAATACACATATCCGCAATTTTACAATACAAGCGGATCGCTACCTCGGGAAAGTGCGAGGTGCGGGTTGAAAACCAATGATCTCGACCTCGGGATCGGCGGCAACCGAGCCTCGGGGATCGCCGACAGCAGGGCCTCGGGGATCGCGCTTTAGCCTCTTGAGGCGTTTCAAAGGCTGAGGCGAGGGGACTTATCGGCATCTCCACCCCTCGGAGGTTTCCTCGGCGACATCCTTCGGTGTCGAGGCGGGCATCCGGCATCGAGCTCGGTCCGCTTCCTTCTTCTTCTCTGCGATCAAATTCACTCTGGTGAAGCAAACAACACATAAATACATCAGCGCAAAAACATCCAAGCAATAAAGAGAAGAAAGGGCCTCGCCCTCGCCGACTCCCTGCTGCGGTAGGGTCATAAGGGCTCGACCCATGACCATAGCTCGGCCACGGGAAAAGACTTCGTCTACCGGGCCGATCTGTCTAAGATTGCTCAAAATTGCCGAAGTCATAATCCGTGGCCATATCAAGCTGACTTCTCACGGTTCGAGCGAACTGGGTGACCGAAAAGCGACAAAAGAAAATTTTTGGTGCCGGTTGGAAATTTTGACTTCGTCTTTAATTTAAAATTGCGAAGGTGTCAGTAATACCACCCCGCTAGATTTGGTGAAAGAACCTAGGGCGAGTCCTAAGGTCGAGAGGAAACTATGACGATGGCGAAGACACCTAGGCCGTCAAATGCGAAAGGAGTTCGGCGTCAATTGGGTAAGGGATGGCGAATAAGCTGCGCAATTGACATATATGGAAGGGTAAGGAAGGCGAAGGCCATTTTGAGGCTATCCTCGTGCAGTGACAAAACCGTCGGAGGCGCTATATCCTTCGGCCGGGGGCAATAAACCAAAGGTTTGGAATATGGAATGTGAGAAACAAGCTCTAATCTAGCGGAGGCTTCTAAAATAGAAGGAATCGAGCGACCTACCAGCATCGATAACAAAGGAAAGCAAACTCTCGTGTGAAAGGAGGAGAGCATCAAAGTGTACACTTCCATATCCACGAGAATCATGCGAAGAATACTCGGTTAAAGCGGCCACCACGGCGTGAGATTCATCGAGAGGAGGAATAAGCGAGAGGAAGCCATAACTTACTGGTTTTAGAATCGAGGAAGATGGCGTTGGACCTTGCGAAAACGATAATGGCGACAGTTGAACTTTTCGGATGACAAAGAGTTTCTGAAGATTTGAATTTAGGAATGAGCAAAAGTGATAGGCGAAAAGGCGTATCATGGAAGTTATCCCCCCAATATGCGCTTTATCGGGAATCCAATCGCTGCCACATTAAATGCGCATTAAATGCTAATAAGACATCCCGTGTTCGGCCTCGGCATAACGCCTCGTCAGGTGAAGCCAGTCAGAAGAGCTCGGCATAACGCCTCGTCGGTGAAGTCGATCGGAAGAGCTCGGCATGCGCCTCGTCGGTGAAGTCGATCGGAAGAGCTCGGCATAGCGCCCGTCGGTGAAGCCGGTCGAAAGAGCTCGGCATGCGCTGGTCGGTGAAGCGGTCGAAGACCTCGGCATAACGCCTCGTCGGTGAAGCGGTTAAAGACCTCGGCATAACGCTGGTCGGTGAAGCTAGTCGAAGACCTCGGCATAGCGCCCGTCGGTGAAGCGGTCGAAAGACCTCGGCATAACACCTCGTCGGTGAAGCGGTCGAAGACCTCGGCATAATGCCTCGTCGGTGAAGCCGGTCGGAAGACCTCGGTATAATGCCTCGTCGGTGAAGCCGATCGAGACCTCGGAAAATGCCTCGTCGGGTGAAGCCAACCCGAAGACCTCGGCAAAACCCCTCGTCAGGTGAAGCTAACCCAAAGACCTCGGCATAACGCCTCATCGGTGAAGCCGGCGACATCTGAAGTCAAGATAGAAGGATAACTACTAGATCGATCGCTCCGCCGTCGTGAACACGTCTACGGTGAAATCGACCCCCGAACCCATCACGACCTCGACACTGCGTTTTTGGGGGATATGATAGGATCTGACCCAACTCGGGCCCGAGCATCGGGCCCAATATAAATCAAGCGACATGAAGCTCGGCCCAAACAAGTCCAGCCCGAAGGCTCCTAAACCCGGTGGGAGCGAGAAGATTGATCGTATCTAAGAGAATCCTAATTAGAGAAGAGATATGATTCAAATCCTATCTTAGAATAGATCTCGGATTCGAGATCTAGGTCATTATAATTGTGTATAAATAGAGGCTAGATTAAAGGAAAATGATTATCTACACTTCTTGTAATCACTCCTCATATTATCGATATCGAATACTCTCTACAGTGGACGTAGATCTTATTCATAGATCGAACCACGTAAATCCTTAGTGTTCTTGCGTATTTATTTCCCTTACGAAATTAAGATCGATCACATGTGTTATCGGACAACGGCGAGATAGCTTAGGCGGCGAGGCAGCGGCGGCGCGTTGAGATCGATCTACAAATTAGTGTGAGAAAAGAGAGAGATCGGCGGCGATGGTAGCACCCGGCGGCGACGCGTTGAGATCAATCTAATATAATCCATGTTACCGCGGAGATGTCTATCGTTGATTTTTATTTTATTTTTCGTTTGCGATGACCTCTTGTCCGTCATAAGCTCGGACGTCGGTGATCTGTTGACAAATGCGCCAACGAGCAACTTCGGTCAATGACGGTACTTTCTTGCGTGCTTGATCGGTGTTTGTCGATGGATATATGTCCTCCGGAGGATCCATGATGTCGACCACTTTTCATAGTGAGCTGGGTTTTCAAATCGAAGAGATAATCAACCTCTAGAATAAATAATTTCTAGTTTATTATGTGTAATGCCCTAGTTTTTGTTTCTTTAAGTAAATAAAGGAATAATTGCTAAAAAAAGGAACTTCGATCGACTTGATTTTTTGATATATGATTATTATAATTATAATACAAGTTTTAATTTGTAGCAAAATAAACATGTCAAATAAATTTTTTTTATGACCAAAAAAGTTTTGCAGTATGGTAGTTTGCATCTTGGCAGAAAATATGATATGTGCTCGCCACAAATACTCCTAAAACCACATCATACGTACTAAGTTGAAATAACATTATCAAAAAAATGTATCTGTTTTGCTACAAATAAAAATTAATGTTATTAATATTGTAATATTTTACAAAAGGTGTCAAAAACCAAGATGATGTCAAAATTTGTAAACTTTTTAATAATTAACATAGAAATAAAAGACGTCAACAGTCAACTTTAACAATACCATGTTAGAGTAAGTTGTCATAGAAGAGGGATATTAATACTCTTTCAACGTTAATGGAAAGTTTAGAGACTACAACTGGAAATTGGTAACCCAATCACGCCGTACAAATACGAGAAAGAAAATAGACAGAATCCTGGGAAATGAAGTCGCGTTTCAGTTGGGAATAGCTTCCTTTTGTTGAACGCGTTTCTGATCATAGTAATAATGGTAAGTTGCCGCCCCTGAAAGTACTGCCAACGTCAAGGCTTGTGCATGCATCCTGTTATACACACACGGGATTATTATTAACCACTGTTATGATATTGCTCCGTCTCAATATGTAGGTTTATTTTTTTTAAATGTCTCAAATATATAGATTTATTTTCATAAAAATTAGTATATTTTGTAACTTATTTACTAATATACTTTTATTTAATTCTTCGATTTACTTATACATTAATTAATCATCAAAGAGTAAATATAGGTATATTAAGAATTTTATTGTATAGTTTTCTTCCAATGATTTTCTTAATCTTTGTGAAAATTCTAATCAATTTATATAATTGGGACGTCCGGGTATAATATAAATTAATGTATTGAATAATACGATCAATAAAATAACTATTGATATGAAGAAATTAATTAGGATGGAGCTCGACTTTTTTGGATTCAAGGCTGACTGACGACTACAACAATTATTTCGTTAACACTTAATTACGAAATATATTGTGTGTGTGTGTGTGTTTAATTTAGTACTAGAAATAATTATTTTATTAACACTTAATTCAGAAATATATTTAACAATATAATAACAAATTAGATCTAATACTTATCGGCCATATATTAATTAAGTTTTTTTTATCGAAGGAAAACATATTTCAAAAGAAGTTTGTTCCTAAGTTTATTAATGTTAAAAAATTTACCTCAAAAAAAAACTTATAAAATTTGAATGCAGTAAAGGGGAGTTATTGTTTTTCATTAAAAGAAGGACAAAGGCTCTCACCAGTATAGTTACATCAAATAGTTTTATTTTTTAAAATAAATAAAAATCTAATACCAAAAAAAAAAGCCCTCCTAGATAAAACTCATTTTTTTGTGTAATAACTTGTGGGTAAATTATATTTATAAAATCAGATGTAATAAATTAAAATTTATAAAAGAAATTCAAACCACGACACAGTTTATCACTAGAACTGTCCCCAAGGATTATAGTACATTTATATATATATGTACGTGTAGGTACCTGGCATGAATGAGCCTCAGGCTTGGCCTAAGAGGGTTCTACCACGTGAGCTATAAGCCACTGAAGCACCAATTGATGCAGCCCACATTGTGCCTGCACTCCACAAAAAAAATATTTAATTAATAATATAATAATTCAAAATGAACAAGATTTTCAAATGTCAATTCGTGTAGTACGTACGTGTGTGCATGTCTTCTACATATATAACAACTGATTCTATTTTGATCCAATCAGTAAGCATACCCAAGTCTCAGGCTCATGAGAATGTAAGGGGTAAATATCGATGATTCAACGGTAAAAAATAAGATGACTTTACCTAGTGTCCATAAAGAGCCACTTAAAAATGATGAAAAGTCCCACCTACAATTGCTAGAATTGATATTTGATCCTTGTTTCAATCTACTAGTTATTTGTATGCAAGTTTATTTCACACAAAGCATTATTTCAATTACTTTATATATTGAAAGTTAGAATATATATGCAGCAATACTAATACTTATAGATTTGTGTGCAAGTTTACTGACCAATGCTGGTGAGCTTGTGTTCAGAAATCCATGATTGCACAGCCTCCATATCCTTTGTTTGTTGACTTGTGCTGAAATCTGTAATAATATGTTGTGACGAACAAACTAAATCAAAGAGAAAAATATGAGAAGTATGTGTGTAGTGTGGAAGAAGAGATGAGCAGACTTATTTATAGATGAGAGAGAAGTGGTGTTTGGTAAATAATTGTAGCAGCCCCCAGTTATTCTGAAACCACTGGCCAATATTTGTGTCTTAGTTTGCTTTTTTGGTAGACTGGGCCTCAGATTCTGTATGTAGATTGTTACTGAGTTTATTTGACTATTTTTACCATATTAAAGTGGGCTGCACTTTGGAGAGCCCTTGGTTTTTAAAATATATACCATGGGGGGGGGCATGAATCTACGCTTTTCTTTGGGATTTTCTCCTACAACGATAGCCGCTCATGTTGGGATAAGAGTCTTCTTATAATTAATTGTTTCTATCCGATGAATATATTTAGCTCATTGGTTTAAAATTTAACATATTTGTATATTAATGGTCATATCAATTTACAAAAGAAAGTACTCCCCCGGTCCATGATATATGGATTTAGTTTTTATAGACATGAGTTATAATAAATATAATGAGTGTGAAGTGAGTGGAAAATAGAACCTACAAAATAAAATAATGTTATGTGAACAGAAAATGTGGGTCATGTGTGGTTTTTTGTAAATAAGTGCATTGAGTATGGATAAAAGTGTTGATTTTTGGATATGGTCAGTATACATAAAAGAAAAGTGAAAGAATTTTATGGACATATCAAAATGAAAATTAAATAAACAAATATGGTGGATAGAAGAAATATCATTTTATACAAAATCATATTCTTGTTTAACCGTTGTACCATAATGTTCTACAAGTAATTTATGAAAAAAGTTTTCATAAACTAGCTGCCATCTTCTTCAAACTTGGGTAATAGGTCCTCTGTGGGAGAAGATCTCATTCGAATCATAGTGAGAGTGAGAAAAGGAAAGCGAAAGAAAATAAAATAGAGAAGAGTTACAAATGCCTAGAAGAAGATGAAGAGATGCTTTTACTTGGGAAACTAGAAAGTTGGGCTACTATTTGATTTAAAAATAGAAATTGGGCTTGTGCTTGGGTTCCTATTTAAAGATAGAATTGGGCTTTAGAATAAAAATGGGGCATTTGCTTGGGTTTTTATTAAGAACATAGAATTGACTATTTTATTTTATATGTTTATGGATTATCTAAAATAATTTTTTTTTTCTTTTGCATATTTTAGGCAAATAATTTGGTGTATTTATTCATGGAATCATGATATTTGTTTCTAATTGCATCTAGCAACGAAATTTGTTGGAGCGATGTGATGATCAATACTTGTATTGGAAAAAAATTGTCTTAATTGTGTATTTTGATTAGATCTCAAAACCTTTGATGATTACTCTGTTGATGTAAGTTCTGGAATTATGTGTTTTTGTGATGATTCGATAGTAGAACTAACGGGTTGGACATGCCCGATAATGAATAAGTTCGAGAAGTATTGAAGGCAGTAATGCGATAGAAGTATCGATACCAGCTGGCGATAGAAGCTCGAATGATGGATCACGTGCTAAAGACTGAAGATTGAAGTCAAGCCAACTGATGTCTGAAGATTGAAGTATAGCGATGTTGATGAACAAAGCTACTGGAGTAAAGTCGAAGATTGAAGGCGGCGAAGATCGAAGGCGAAGACTCGACGTTCTTTGAAACAAAGGAGTTTGGATATGATTAAGTGTCGTACCGGTGGTATTTGCCCGTGCTAGGAAGTAAAGTTGGCTACCATAAGTCAAAGGCGGCTAGCGGAGTCGAAGTTTGCGATTGGAAGTCAAATTTGTTGATCGATAGTCAGCGGGTGATAAGTAGTCAAAGCTAACTATTTCTACGTCGAGTTGAAAGCATCAAACTAACTCGGGTTCTCAAGCGATAAAAGATATGAGTCTGTCTGGCGATAAAGATGGGCGGTCTCGGTGGCCCGTCCTAAAGTCAACCTTGACAAACCATGGGTCGACTCATTTGGAAAAATAAGGAGATATTTAAGCCTTGGTGTTTGACTTGTCGCGTGTCATGACATATCTGCAAAAGATCACGACATGCCGAAGACCTTTTCGAGTTGCGAGCTACGATGTCTGACGATCGAGACCACGGCGGTGATGTATGAGAATTGAATGGAAAGAATTGAATGACGATTAGAAAGATATGAAGGTGTTCCTCCAATAGCACTATTCATCATCTTCTCTATAAATTATTGGTTGTATCTTGAAAGCAATTTGGTTGAGCTTGTATACAATGTTTCCTTTTACCACTATTACAATCTCCTATCTGAATTGTTTACTTGATTGCATATGTTTATCCCTTTATCTCATATATAAGTTAGATCATCACGATTGTGTAGTAGATCATGAAGTGCGTATGATTGGTCGAAACAATGAGATATAAAAGAATCACGGTGAGATAACTTGAGGACGAGTTATTGGTATGAGGTGCGATATAGATAAGAAGTGACTTGACTTGGTTGCTTGTCTATCTTTGATGCGTCTCTGACGTATTGATGGATCACGGTGAGATTAGTTCTTCTATCGACCGTCGTGAAGAACCAGATCTCGGTAACTTCATGTTGATCTAAACCTCGATAAGGTCTTAGATGAGTATGAGTTGTTGACCATGACTTTGACTTGTTATGGGTGAGGGTTACATGAGATAACCCGATATTCTCCGCATCTTGGGTGGTGGCGGTGCTTGTATGTCATGTTATTTTCTGTATCAGTCACGTATCCGTTTAGGATGATGGCGTCTCTTAAGGAGCTCAAAGGTTTATTGTACTAAACCCCGAGGTTGAGTTATCTCAAGTACAATAATAAGGTTGAGTGGTGCTGCTTAAGGAATTAAAGAGATTAATTATTTTAAGCGATCGAGCAGCGTAAATAATTAATTGACGTGCAATATCTTAAATACGGGGATTCGTGAAGTCTAAATGCAAGTCGACTCACCCCGGAAATAAAGGGTAAGTCGGCATTTATTCTCTAGTGGCATGAATAAATGTTTATGAATTAATTTATGTTACGGAGAACATAAGATTATTAATTTATTTGAGGCCATCTTTATTCCTTGCATTTGATCCACAGGTGGCCCGTGAGGCTGAGTTGCATAATTTCGTCCACCTCATAAGGTTCTCAAATGGATTACATTACGATCCTCTCTACGAAAGATATCATTATATTTATTAGATATGCAAAGATCTATCCAAATAGGATCTAGGGTTCCATTATAAATATAAGGTGAGAAAAATCATAAAGAGACTATTTTCATATATTTGAAATTCTCGAAAATTGTAAAGGATGAAGAAGAAGAATTTTGCGGTATTCTCCATAGATTGCTCTCACTCGGCATTGGGTTTTGTGATCGGGATACGATCGAGAAGATCAAACCACGAGTCTTAATCGATTCCTTGCCGACAAATTCGCGGTAAACACGAGAAAACACCAGCGTGTTGCAATTAATTATAAGATGCATGCTAGGTATATAATCCATGTATGGTGAATTAAACATCAATATAGATCATTGTGAGAGGTTAAAATCAGATTTTCCATCATAAATAAGTGCGAATCCAATTTTTGAAGGTTCTGAAACACTTGTGCATTCAAAGTATCTAAAGCATTCAACGCTCAATACTCGAGTTTATCAAACAACGATTTTGAAAAAGTAAGTTCTGATCTTATCGGTAAATCTTGAGGCTCAAATATAATTATCGATTCGAGGTTTGATAAACACTTCCTTAAGTCTAGGTTATTACTCTTTGTATATCTTAATCCACAGAGCGGTGAGTTTGTCGCCTATGATAGCTCGAATTTTAGTTGGAAAACCCGCTACAAAAATATCTCTGTTTAAGAAGATGTTTGGGCAGTAAGCGATGAAGTGTAAGTTGTTGAAAGCTTGGTTAGCTTGCACCTATAAGCAAGAGGTTTAGGTCGATTATACCATAAGCAATCAAAGGTTTCCTAGCACCATGACGAAGAAGCGCTCAATTAGGTGAGATACGATAAGATGAACTCTATAACTAGGTTTATTCTTGTATTCGTAAACAAGATCAAATCCCAGTTAGTGGGATTAAGCGAGCAACCGATCCATGGGCGTAGAAGCTGATCTCTCCAAACCATGTAAAACTCTAAGTGTGATTTACTTTCAGTTATTACATTCAGTTTCGTATTTTACATTGCATATTATTGAACTGACATCATCACCACACAAGTAGCACAACATAGTTTTAAAACACTCTATCAGTATCAGTTTGTTACTGGTGAGATAAAATGAAAATTGAAATTGAATAAGCAATATTTGACTAAGAGTTTTAAGCCAGTTTATGTTTTCAATAAGGTAAATACAATAACCACACATTACTGCACGTATACGGTGATGTCTCGAACAACGTAAAACTCTATATATGATTTGCTTTCAGATCTTACTTTCAGTTTCGTATTTGATAGTGCATATTATTGAGCGACATCAACGACACACAAGTAGCACAACATAGTTTTAAAACACTTTATTAGTATCAGTTGATATTGGTGAGATAAAGCGGCGGCCAAACAATATTCAACTAAGTGTTTTTAAGTTAGTTTATGTTTCGATAAGGCAAATACATTAATCACCACATTATGCCTTGTAATACCCGCATTTCATGTAGCAGAGATTAGCTCCTGATTAAGAGCTTATAAGAAGGCAATTGCATCCTTAAGAAAGAGTTGTTCATGCTTTGAGTCGAGGAGATAGAATTTGAGATAGATTCGAGATAGAACTTGAGATAAGATTCTTAGGTCTTGTTGAGAATAAGAAGATTTAGATTTCAAGAGTCTTGAGATGATAAATATGTGCTCAAAGAGATCTTGATTTCATAAATTTTAGAATTTCATAAAATATATGCTTTTGTGATATCATTGGTTTGCGAATAAGCTCGAATTAAAGCGAGAATATTTAAAATGGTTTTAAGGTCAAAATATTTTTAATAAGTATATTTTGATGTTTATGATCTATTATTTAGTTTCAAAAGCATAAATTCAGCGAGATTATTTTATTAGATATCGAGTTTGAATTCTTGTTATAAAAATGCTATGCATTATTTTACAATATTTATATTTAATTTCTAAAGAAAATTGATTATTCTTCTCTATTAAAGAAAATGAAAATTTGAAGAAAGAAAATAGTTTCTAGAAATTGTGAATAATCACCTATTTAAAGAAAATCAAAAATAAAATAGAAATTAGTTATTAAATACATACATAGATTTTGGAAACAACTATTCACCTTCATTTTTCCTCCTACATTTTCGTCCAACACACACTCACACACACACACACATATTTTCGAAAATTATAAGCCAAAAATTGAAAGATCCAGCCGTTGAATTTTCGATCTGTCTTCGTATTCAGGTATAACTCTACATCTAGAACACATCTACGGTTTGAAAATTTTTAAATTATGAAACTATGTATATTTCATACTTTCGGTCATTTGGAGAATGCATGAAGGGGATATGTTTTGCTCGATTAATTCTTGGTATTATGATGGATTCGTCGTCTACGTATTGTTTAACGTTGAATTTGTGGAGCATAGCTTCATCTTTGGAATGTTGTGAAATTTTCAAAAATATGAAGGGATTTGATCTTGAATTTATGATGTTGATATGATTGAATTGCTTTCATATATGTATTGTTGGATAGATATAAACATGTTTTGAGCAAGAAAAGCGTTTGAAATCGAAGCGTTGGAAAACCCTATGTTGGCGAAAACCACAGCCCTTATTGTTGGATTTTTATTTTATTTGATCATTTTGACTTCATATTTGGATTCATATGTTGGCCAAAACCCTAGCCTTCATATTTGTTGATTAATTAATGATCTTTGATGATAGTTGAGCATGTATAGAAGTTTATTTATGATGGATGGCGTCTCACGTGATTTTTAACGTCGGACATAAGCTATATCTTAAGGGGTTGTTAGGTTTTGGCTCAGTTAGATGATTGAGCTTGTTGTTGAGTTTTCTATGCTCGTTTAGACATATGAGGCTTCGTGATGTCTTGTTATATGTAAGATGTTAGAGGATGCAATGACCAGTGTTTATAGACCATAGTAACTTGATATCGAGAAAATATAGTTGTATCGACGACTAAGATAAAAGTTATGTTCTTGTTTGGTTCTTGATAGGCTTATATGTCGCTTTATGTGGATTGATGGACCAAATAAGAAGAAGAAAGGAGTGAAAGAGCGAAAGTGCAGTCCGGTGTTGTCGTCGGTGGGTATAAATATTTTCTAAAATGATATGATATCTTCTATATATGTTCAATATGATATGATATGCTTTTATATATGTTCAAAATGATATAATATGCATTTATTTGAAAAATTAGTGACTTGCATGTTTTGAGCATGACATGCATGATGCATTACCTATCAACGAAAGAAAGAAAGAAAGAATTTACCCGTCGGGTAGTGACCTTGGTCGAGGTGTTTGAGAAGGAGACCTCTTCTCAACACGAGAAAGAATCTGTGGATATGGGAAGAGAAATAGAAAGTTGTTTGCGAGACATAGACATGCGTATGCATTTATTATGATCTATGAATATGAAAGCAAGTAAGTATTTATTTATGAAAAGTATGCGGGTTTTCACTTCAACCACAATGCGTTGAAAATGTTATGGCAAGTCGATCATATAGCCCTAAGGCGATGTTTTAATGTTTTGGTATACCCAGAGTGTATTTTTGTACTCACACCACGCATATATTTCTAAATATGCGAGGTTGAGCTCGAAGAATCTTGGAATCGAATGATGTGCAAAGGAACTTCTCTAGAGATGTTTTATTCCATGATAATATTGTTTAATCGTTGTTATCGTTGTTTTGTTGCCCGATTTATGTCTTCATACATAATTCTCACCACACTTTGTTCTTAGAGTTTTGGTCTTTATCTGCTTATGTGTTTCGCTATGATGAGTAATCATTTATCGATGAAAGTCATTATTTGGTTGTATAATCTCGATATCTCCAACTCTTCATTATGATGTTGACTTGCTTCTGTGAACAAAGATTTACTTGAATATTCAGAATTATTTTGTTGGACCAAATATTGTATGAAAGCAATTTTGAGGTTATTGATGAATCATGCTTTCAACCCTAACCAACCATAAATATTATTCTGGTGAAAGCATGCTTGAATCCTTATATTCTTTATCAGAATGTTTTAACTTATGATATTAGATCAATGTTGTACTTGATAATGAGTCTTAATGTAATTATTCGTCCTCGACTGTTGTTTTCTTTGTTAAATTCTTCTTGTGGTTTGAGGACCTAGAATCATCCTTTGCCAGACTCCATTTTACCTCTTTTGATCATAAATGTTCGACTTCATTTTAATAGAAGTTGATGACCTACAATATTATTGATATATTATTGATCACAGTTGTTGCTATTAATTATTAGAATTTCCTTCTTAACCCCGTCTGACTAATTACCTAACTAAGTTATGGTTAGGAAATTGGGTGTGACATCTACCTATCGATTATCGGTCCAGTGATCAGCGCTTAGCGATCCATAGGTTTGCTAACTAATATCGCTCGATGCATGACTCTCCTTATACGGCCGACCGGTGATCTTGAACTACTAGTTACGACCGACTACTAATCCGGTGCGATCGATCTTGTGAAAAGAAAAAGTTTTAAATTCTTCTAGCGGTAATACTCCCCAATAAACTTGGGCGCACTCATTGTCGATTCACTATAGCGTCGGTAACTTCCGATATAATGGCTCCACGGAAGCGTGGGTGTAACTCCGTCTTATCTCCGAAACCACGGGTAACCCCTGCACTCAATGGGGTAACTTTGTAACACCCGACATCAATGCGGTGTTGACTCGATAGGCTCCCATGAGGGATGATGCTATAAATAGGACATGTCTCACTGCATTAGCCACCTCTTGTTAATCTTCATTCCATCATACTCATAGCACTCTCTGCATACATAGCTTGTATCCAAGTTTTGTCTGGATTCGTCCGGTTCGTGAACTCGTTGGTCTCGACACGCCACCTTCGAGATACTACCGTTTTATCTTTAGGGACGATACGATAGAACCAAGGCGCTACTAGAGAGTATCTCGTCTTCTTTGAAATAGGCCTCTCGACTTGGCATTAGAATACAATTTTGAATTCATTTATATTTTTCGATTTGTTTAAGTCATTTGTAGTTTGATATGCCTTCTACATTTATGTTCTATGTTTTAATCATCAGACAAGTTTTGTGCTATTCTGTATGCATCAATTCCAACAAAACACTCAAAATTAGAAGAATTTTTCAAGTGTTTCAACTCAGTGAAATCATACTTCTATATATCCAAGCTCACAAAGATATTTATAAACTTAGAAAATAAACCCAACTCTTCCTTAAGTTCTTCATCTTAAGGTTTTAGTCACCTAGTTGGAAGGAACTAAACCCAACCCAACCCTTGAACCAGGAGAGAGGCGAGCCAGTTAGTGTTATGAATCAAGACGAAAGTACGTTGGTTGTAGTGGACTACAACTCATCAATTCTAGGGTCCGGGATTTCTCATGTGAGGAAATTATGGTCAGTGAACTTTAGTACTCTAAAACAAGTGGATTCCTAAGGAGAAATAGATTATCATGCATTATGAGGGCGATAACTACAAATAGTGTGTCATTTATTTCTATACTCATTACTTTATTTATCATTTGCATATGTAATTTATGAAAATACATAAGTATTAATCGGGTTTTGACCAACCAACCAACCTGGCTTTACATTAACCAGACGCATTACCTGAAAAAAATAAAGTATTATTGATAAACTAAAACCAAGTATAAACATTTAGGGTTCACAATTTACGCATAAGGCTAGTCTAGATAGTTATCCAAATGATAAGCTTATTCATTGAATTTGTTAGAATTACGAAAAAGATTTGTTAGAGGTGTATTTTTCCATATACTTGATGTAGACTCGTTTCAGAACCAATACGCATTATATATTTCCTCTGTTCATCAAAAGCTTGCATTTAAATTTTTTTTTGGAACGTCCACTAAAAGCTTAGATTTTTCATTTTTGAAAACATCAACTACCATCAATCTACCATTTATTTATAGAAAAACCACAAATGACCCACATTTTACTCCCACTATCCATTAATATATTCATTTATTAACTTCATTCACTTTATATTTATTACAATTTATTAAAACTCATGCCACCAAAAGCAAGGCAAGCTTTTGGTGGACGGGAGAAATATAAGGTTATTGACATAAAATATCTGAACTTTGCATATATTTTGGTTTTGCACACAAACCTTAAAAATATATAAATGTACAAACTTATATGTTCTAATAATTTTACCATGATTTTTTTCCTCCAAATTGAAACAGACTTCGCAAGCCGGAATATTGATGTGAAAAACTCAGACGTTTAAAAAAATAATATAGTACATATCATCTTAAGACATCATCGTTTCCAATCGAATTATATACAATTAAAAATCAAGCTCTTGAAATAGTTGAGAAATGGTTAATTGCGACACACTACATTTCAAAGTAGTATCACATATTCGAATGTAGTGTGTTGCATTAATTAATCATTTCTCAACAATTTCAAGAATTCCGGATTTTAATTGTCAACAATTCGAATAAAACAATGATGTATTAATATGATATATACGATATATTTTTAAATATCGATTTGTTCACAAGTTCATGTATTTATATGCTCTTTTAAAGTTAGTGTGCAAAATCAAAATGTAGATAAAGTTGGTATATTTATATATCAATAATCCTATATATAATAATGTTTGTTTATGCATATTATTATGCTTAATTATATGTATAACAAAGCTTTTTATGATACCTCTTATTTATATATACGATATTATTATTTTATACTAATAGTAAATTATATAAAGTGAACCGCAACTTTGATCAAAACTATCAGCCTGACCGTAGAACACATATGAGATTTTGTAAAGGTCAAAAGTAGACTGTGTTTGCAGTAACATAATTAAGTCAATCCTTCATTTTCACCAAATATATAGGAGGAAAAGGATTACTTTCTAATAGATATGGATACCTTTGATAGTACTGATTAACTTGAAAATATGCGGTTGCTATTTTGGTATGCAATATATAAATTCACATTTCAATATAATAGCTTGAAAATTATATAAAATGGATAAACCATACTTAAAAACTATCCACATTCTAGTGCAATTTCCTGGAATTACCACACAGAACATATAAGAACTAGATGCGAGAGATTGAGACCTGGAGAGATATTAATGAGATTCAAACTTGTGCCATTTGGCACCAGAAAACCCACTTTGCTATTATGCCATCGTCCGGACAACATCTCTTATAAGGGTTTATCTTTTTCTTTTCCAGTGTCTGAATATAATGATCGATCAGCATAGACAAACATGTTTCTAGTAATTCTATGTCTACATGGAAGTGTCTCAAAGATCAGCCATTGGGAAGTTATTTTAAAAATAAATTATATAAAATTTATTAATTGTAGACAAAAATCCATGGGTAATTGTGTGAGGACAAGGAGGATGCTACAATTACAAGCATTCTGGACTTTGGACCAAACTCAGTCACCATCTCCATGTGAGAGATGTTTAAATTAGTCTTTACACATACATATGTAATAAAAAATCAATACATTAATTATTCACAAAATATATGTATAGTGGGAAGGGAAATGAAAGTCCCAATAAGCTATTCCATAAGTCATAATTATTTAATTATATATGTTCCTTTTCCTCCCCTACTGGCAACTACACGGGTTGATGATTTCTGCACGCCAAGAGAAAGCAGATTAAAGAAGAAAATACAAGTACATCTACATGGTTAAATTTAGCTGTCAAGAAAGGGATTAATTACATCTACTATCATGTTGGTTGTAGCGAAATCATACCTCGTTTTCACCCTCTATTCCAATTAGTACGAGTATTTATCACTTATAATAGACACTACATGTGAAGATTAATTAAATTAAATTACATAACAAACTTTTATTTTGTACTGAAAATTTAATTCGTTGCAAGTTATGGAATATCGTCTGATATGACGAACTTGACTGTCCAAAAATTTGATGACTATAGTCGTAATATCTATATATATATGGCAAAAATTGGTGTATATCTGAATATCGATGTATAGTGTATTCACTGTAATTAAATTCAATTTAAATCTATTAATTCTCAGTTTCAATTTTTTAATCATAATTGAGATTTAATTAGAATAGATGCATCGTGCATCCGAATATATCGATCGAAGTGTGCCTCTGTATACGTATAACTTAGATTTAATTCATTTTGATTTGAGATAGGAATTATTTTCTATCTATTTTTCAAAATCATGAGAAATTGTAACATTTGAATACTATAACAAGCATTAGAATATTCGAACAATATTTGCTTGAAATACAAAATTTCAGAATTAAGAAAACGTGTAAAAAGAGAAGTTAGGTGAGTAATTATTGATTTCACTGTCATTTAAGAGAACAAGAATTTTAATGTGAGAGAGAAGCAAATAAAGGTTGCTGAAAATACAATTAATTCTTGAATGCAGGCCATCGTTGTTAGAATAAATTGATCCAGACTAATTTTCATTCTCCAACAATGCTCTAGCATCTATACTATACGCGTAAATATTCTTATTTTACCCCTCAACTGAAACTGATGTGGTATCCCCCTCTTTCGATACAGCGATAGGAAAGAAATCTATCACTAACAAATATACAATTCGAATGGAGAACAAAAGTAATCTTCAGTGACATACATATTTTTATCAAAAGTAAAATTCAGTGACATACATAATTTTTATTATTTTACAATCGCTTGCTACAGTCTTGAAACTGAACGATATCATCCATAATATCATGATAACTGGATTTCTAGTAGGGATATAGCAGCATATTATAATCTATATATAGTTGAGATAAAAACTATATTGAAGTATGAACGTAAGAACCAAATGAATTCGCTATGAAAATTGATGAATCTGCAAGGAAAGTTACTGAATCTACAACATTAGAATTTCGTGCAGTGCGAATCCTACGAGGGCAAAAATTCTAATTTTTTAGATTTAGTAATTTTTCGGCGAATTCATCAACATTCACAGTGAATTCATCATTTTTTGGTTATCACATTCACACTTTAAAACTCGTTCGCACGTTAACCTCTTCTTATATATATACATATATATAGAGAGTATGGTTCAAATAAGAATCATTTTTAACGTGAGAACTAAGAACCACGAAAATTCACTATGAACAAAATGAATTAGTTATAAAAGTTAATGCATCCGTTTGGTTACTGAATCCATAACTTCGAAAATTCCACCCATGTTTAAATCCCATGAGGGGCGAAAATTTTATTTTTTGGATTCAATAACTTTGCTATAATCGTCATTATTTGGTTCTCACGAGAAAAATAGTTTTATGTTAATCCTACACACACACACATGCACACACACACACATATATATATATATAGGAATTGGATCAGATACAAACCGATCTTAAAGTATAAAATAAAATTATTTTCATCCCTTGATACGTGAAGATCTACGGTGCATTCATCAAATAACCTTACTTGATGAATTCAAACACCTCGGTTTCAATCCCATGAGGGATAAATTTTATATTTTTTTGAATTCAAACACTTTCACGGAGAATTCAGACAATATCATAAGTTCGTAATTTATACATTAAGGACAATTTTTATTATAACCACTACCTCTATATATATATGTGTGTGTGTGTATTTCCTTCCTTCTACGTAATATGCTCCAAATAAAATGAATTATATTTATCTATATATAAGAGATGATTAAATAAAAAAATTCTTATAGGAATTAAAAATTAATCTGGATCATTGATCTTTGTATGATCTACAATTATTATAAAAAGAAAAATTATCTTAATATATAAATATAAGAATTATTTGTATACATAAGGAAATATCATCGTGAAAAAACATTATTTTATATATAAAGAAGCGGGGTTCTTATTCCAATAGGAAAATGTTTCTACCCAATCTTATGCCTATGTCTATAGGAAGTGGATCATATAAAATCTTTTATTAATATATAAATTAGGAATTAATATGAACCATTAATTTATGAAAATATAATGTTGTCATGTAAATATAAAACATGATTGTAATACATAAAAATTATCATATATAAGCATTAATATTATATATATATATATATATATAAAGTATTACTCCCTCCGTACACCAAAAACGTGCATCGATTTTGGTGGTACGGGTTTTAAGAAAACTGTAATGAGTGTAAAGTAAATGTGTATAAAAAGGTGTGTCATTAGGATAATAAATGAATATATTAATGGATTGTGAGTGTAAAAAGGTGGACCATGAGTGTTTTTTTTGTAAATAAGTGGATAAGTTGAGGGTAAAAATGTAAAGTTGGTGTTTCTAAAAAAGGAAAGTGCACATTTTTGGTGGACGGAGCGAAAAGGAATTAAATGCACGTTTATAGTGGACGGATGGAGTATTATTTATATAGAAAAGTAAATTTTCTAATTTCCAAGGGGAAAAAAGCAGAAGATTCTCTAAGAATCCATCCCTTTATTTATATTTATTTTTGTTCCGTAGATTGAAGAGGCATGAAATCTGAAAGGCTTACCAATATTTAATATCCTCAACTCCGAGGGTGTTTAGTTGAGAACATAAGTTGTTCTGAAGTGTTTGGTAAATAAGTTTTAAGCGAACATAATTTGTGAAAATAAACTCAATAACTTATAAGCTCACAAAATAAGTTGTTCAACCCAATTATTTTTCATAAGCTTATGAGCACCATGAATTTACAAAATAACCTTATTATTGTTCGTTATTTCCTATATCTACCAACTTCACTCTCGTCAATTTTATGTCTCTAACTCACGATTCTTTCTCTAGCTTATAAGATCAATTATCCAAACACTTTAATAACTTATAAGCTCTTGAAACATCTTATAAGCTCTTTAAAATAAGCAGCCAAACACCCCTTCATCTTATGAACCAAGTTAAGCTTTATATAACTTACCTGTAATGTCCTTCCCCATAGTTGGTGTTGCCTTATGAAACTTCAACTGTTTCGCTCCAAGTAATTTCATTTTGCTGTACCAAATACGTTATTTAGTTTCATATCTTCTTCAACTATCAAACTCAGAGATTACTTACCTGACCAGAAGAGACTAATTGATACAGGGGAAAAACAACAATATCAAAGAACTAAGCTATTAGTATATAATAATGACATGTGTATAGATATAGCAACAGTAAGACTAAAATGCACCAATAATCTGTTTATTGTTCGCCTCCTTCACTATTGGATAATGCGAGGTAAAATATAATGGAAGGCCAGATAATTCAACCAAAGTATACTATATTTTCAGTAGAGATGGTGCTAAAGTCAGCAGCACTACTAGATGTAACCGAGGTGTACAAGGAGGAGGATGTGAGAGGAATCGTGGCGGCGGAGGGGCGGTGCAGCAACGAAACGGCCCCGGTTGACAGCAGGGATATATGAGGAGATGGAAGCATATTAGATTCTTTGTATTTGTATTTAAAGATCTCATTCCTCACAGCATTTAGCTCCGCTTGCAAGACTTGTACCTGCTGCTGCAACGCTGAGATTGCTCCCATGCACCCATACACTGGATCTCGTAGCCTTACATTCGCCTCATAAACAAGGCTGTTTGCTGCATCTGCTCTTTGACTCTCAGGCACCTCCTATTTAAAATTGAAAATAGATATGCAAACAAAATAAATACTTGTGGTTTTCATCTCAACGAATTGTGGCAACAAAGACACTAATTAATAAAGTAGGGTTTACCATGAGCATCTTGGAGACATTGCTAGCGCCGAAGACTTTGTGAACGGAGGCAAATTTGTGGGGTTCGTGGGGAGAAGTATGGAAAACGGGCATTCTTGAGCGCAGCGCCGCCTCAGGAGCTTGCAGGCGGCGCAGGGGTGATCGTGTTTAGGGTTCCGGAATGCCCCAACATGTGCCTCCTTCCTCCCATGATCTGATGATGATGTTGATGACCCGCGCCATCCAATTCTCTCTTGATCTTCTTGCCTATCTCCTCAAATCTCTCCCTGCAACACAAGTTTTAGGATATCAACATAACAATGAGATTCATGTGTTTTTTAATTTTAACTATTTACTACTTAATTCATCACCACCGTAGCTCTATTTCTTAATCTTTTCATAAACTCAGTTATGTATGATTCTGAGAGCTTTTAGTGCTGTGTGTGTGTGTGTGTGATAGGTTGATCACCTTTCTGTGGACATTCAGGCATGCTATCTGCTAATTGAGCCAGAAAGAAGATCTGAGAGAGAGAGAGAGAGAGAGAAAGGGTGATGAAGGGTTGAAAGAATTTAAAGGGGGATAGTTAAGAGTGCTTAAAAGGCAAGACAGAGAGGAAAAAGATGGTCCATAGCTCATTATACAAACTGCCAAAACAATGTGATAATTAGGAAAATGAAAATCGGATTAAGCTTCTTTGTAGATTAGCACTTAATAGTAGTGCCGTGACCCTTCCTCTCTGATGCGTATACGAGTTTAACGTCACACATATTGATCGTCTGCAGCAAAAATAAATAAATAAAATTGATGAGAACAAGATTATTTGTCACACAACAAAATATAAGAGGAGAAAGAATGTCGGTGACTCATGAACTTATTTCGATTGGTTAGAGTTAATAGATTTGGAACGAGGATCGGTCACAGTGATCATGATATAGGAGTTTCACTTTTTAGGGTATTTCTTTGTATGCAACAACAAAGTCTTACAACTTGTTTATCACTAAGTCACTCCTTATTTACCCTCTTATATTCACATTGGATTGGGCCGTGGGGCTCTCCGGGACAAGAAAGGAATGCCAGCTTTTGTCATGCACTCCTTGCACGTGCGAGTCTTTCAAGTGTTGACTTTTGCAGCATGTTCGACAGCATATACATTCCTTCAATTCTTTCCCATGTGAGCTTTTGCTTCTTTCCCATGAGCGCAAACTTTATAGTTTTTGTCAAGTTAATAAACATTGATCTCGTGCAGTCATTTAATCCATGAAATGTTGCAGTTTCACTGGCTAATAATGAAGTGATTAGTTCACTAACTATTTGTCTTGTTTTAAGATATTAAAGTGAAGCATAGGCCACACTTTCAGTAATTGTCAGAAAATGATGGAACACCTTCAAGATAAACCGACTTAATTTTTTTACATAAATGTTGGCTTAGTTTGTGGCTACATATAGCACCTAGTTAATAAAAATTTGACATCTCACCTACACTATTCCAAATGACAAGTTTCGAAAATAAGAATATCACAAATCTTCTCCTAATTTTAAAATTTCGACCTTTTCATATTTCAATATATATGAGAGGATCAAATAATTTTTTATCCATATAAAAATTAGGAATCAATCTAAATCGTTGATTTTTGTGTGGTTTATGATTGTTATAAATGGATGAATTAGTATGCATTATCATGATCGTTACATTATTCATCTCTTTGGGGTTGACCTAGTGTGGAGTGAGGATTCCAAATACCAAATGTTTCAAGTTTGAATCCTATCAATACTTGTATAGATTTGAGCTTGTCATGTTTGATATTTCAAGTGTAGTTTAATCATATATAATTTGAAGACTATTGCATACGAAAGTTTACCCAGGTGAAGTAGAATGTAGCGAGCAAGTTCCATATAAAAAATTATATTATTAAGTCAATGTCAAAATCAATCTTCACTATCCATTTAATCAAGATCTACATACCAATTTGGTTCATAATTCATATTATAGGGATTGTCACTAAAGTAGGAACATACAAACCATGCTATTTTATGTATATAAAAATATTTTTATTATGATAATATTTTATAAAAATATTTTTATTATGATACAAACAATGTTATTTTATTATTATTATTATTATTATACTTTTATATATTTTTTGGTAACAATTTTAAATCATACAAAGATTAATGACTTAAATTGATTTCTTTCATATACTAAAAAAGTTCTCATCGATCCACTTCATATACATGCTATGCATATTTTACAAAATTATGTTTTGATTAGTAAATGCAAAGCCCATAATCTTATCCAACAGTATCACATATATATATATATATATATATATATATATATATATATAGGGGTGGTTCTGTGAGAATGGAAATAAATGTAAAAATAAGAATAAATCTAATCCATTGATTTTAGTAAATGAATGGACAAGATTTATTTTTCGTTGTGTGCTATAAATAATAACTATATGTGCAATGAATTTTTATATGCATTTTTAAGTCAATGTTATATAAGTAATTTAATCTTATAAGAATCATTTTTTCCCTTAATTTAAGGTAACACATGGTTTTATCCTTATTTTTAAGGATTTCTTGTAATATATCCTTTAACTTATTATCTACAATATTATTTTAGTTTCAATACTTAATATATCTAAAATTATTTGTGATTCAAGCTAGCAAATCTAGGGGTGGAAATCGGTTCGATTTCGGTTAACTGAACCGAATATTCGGTTAACCAAAACCGAAAAGTGTACATATGTGCTTACCGATAACTGAACCGATTGGATATTCGGTTATTCAAATAACCGATCGGTTCGGTTATCGGTTATTTGGATAAACCGAATTTTCCCATTTTTAGCTAAAACTAGATAAATATATACATCTTCCACTTTCAACAACAAGCATGTATCTGACAGCAAGCCTTCGAATATTGCAAGAAAAGATTAATACATTGTACTCAAAACCATATAAATGATTCAAGAAGGCTATGAGAAGGCGGCGAGGTGGGCGGTTGAAGGCACGATGTTTCATTACTTCTTTTGAGTTTTGGGAAAAATATAATATTAAATAATTATAAAACTATATATATATATATATAATATAATATAATATAATTATTTAGGTTATCGATATACCCATTCGGTTATTCGGTATACCGATAACGAAATTTTAGATTTTCATGACCGAATACCCAACCAATTTTATCAAAATCGGTTATTCGAATAACGAACTCTATAAATTCGGTTTGGTTTGGATACTAACCGATTTTCAGTTCAAATTTCACCCTAAACAAATCCATGGAAGACATAGGTAAAATAATATATATATATATATAGGGGTTGGTTATAGGAGAACCACCACTAAGATGAGAACTAAGAACTAATCATCACTTTAGATTTCATCGATCGATGGATTATATTTAATCATGCTTAAAAATGAGTTTGACTATTTTTATAACTGTTTTTATGGTTGTAAGCGTTAGGGGCACTAAGGTCATTTAAAGATTCACCATATCCCTAATTTTCGTATTTTCTCCTATAATTCGATTTTCCTTCTAAAATAGTAGTTGTGCATAGGATTGTAATGATTGTGCATAAAATTATTAGTACTTATCGAAACGAAACAAAGACTAATTAAGAATCAAACTTATAACATTGAGAATTATTGTTTGAACAATAATTAATGGGAAAATAAAATTTATAAAATTATCTAAAATAAAGATCACATATAAAATTTGGCTTTCAAATCCCTCAATTCGTGAGTGAGAAAAATGATAGATATACAACTATGGTTATTCATGTGATTTGGGTGTCTGCATAAATATATAGTAATTGTGCATAAGATAATATTTGTGCAAATAAATGGATTAATATGCATCTTGTTTAGTATAGTGTGCACAAAGCAGTGATTTAAAGCATAAACATAAACTCGAAGATAAAAAGATATACAAAATCAAAATATCATAAATATAAAAGGAAATCCTTAAAACACTCAAAAATCGGTTACATAAAAACATAAAATTACAATAATATCCTTAATAATAAAATCTAAAAATCAAATACTAACAAATCTAAAAAATCGTGACCATTAGATTACACAAAATAAACGCACCAGATTAGTTCTTAGTTCTCAAAACATATATGGTTCTCATTTGATCCATATATATATATATATATATATATGTGTGTGGATTTGTAATTGTGGTTCTATATATCACTTGTATAATAGTTTCATAGCATTTTTTGACTTATTCATTGCACATACCACTAAAATTTTAAAAATTATTATCATGATGAGATTAAACCTTATGTGCAACGAATAAGTACAAAAGTGCTACAAAGATATTCACCAGTGCAATAAGTACTGAAAATGACATATGAATGAATACATAATTTTTTTTACCTGTGTATGTGCCCAATTGAATAAGCTAAAAATGCTACAAAAATATTCCACTACTGCAACAACATATGTATAGAATAAAAAACAAAATAATCACAACATATGTACAGAACAACATATAAAAAAACTGACAAATTTTTTGAAATTTTAGTGGTATGTACAACGAATAATTTAAAAAATGTTATAAAACTGTTATACCAATGCTACATAGAATCTACGTATGAATCATATATATATATATATATATATATATATATTATTTTACCTAAGTTTTTAATGGATTTTCTAGCTTGAATCACAAATAATTTTGTATATATTAAGTATTGAAACTGGTAATAATACAGATAATTAATCATAGGATAAGTTACAACAAATCCCTAAAATAAGTATAAAACTACGTTTTCTCTTAAATTAAGGGGAAAAAACTATTTCCTAAAAGATATAATTACTTATTTAACCTTTTGCGTAAACATAGATAAAAAATTGTAGTACATATAGTTATAATTTTATAGCACAACGAAAATAAGTCTTGTCCATTGATTTACTGAAATCAATGGTTTAGATTTATTCTTATTTCTTACAAAAAAATCATTCTGCTCCATCCTATATATATATATATATACATCTTGTGTTTCGTTTCTTCAAATGGAACATGTAAAGGTAAAAGAAAGAATTTCAAGAACACATAGTCTAATTAACATAAATACAAGAAGCATTTTTTCTCTAGGACAACCTAGTAGT